>CM052810.1:162554791-162574675 GCA_028533885.1 Nasua narica | reverse complement strand
AAAAAGACAAGACCAAATGCACCAATTGGAAATTGTAGAAATGAAAGTGATGTCCCCTGAAATTAAGGAATAAACTTCAGACTAAACCCAGTTCAAGAGAAAACTAATGCATTAAAAAGACTGAATTCCCACAAAAAAAAATTCAGAGAAACCAGGAGATTAAAAATATGAAAGAGAGGGACACCTAGGGAGCTCAGTCTATTAAGCGTCTGCCTTCAACTCAGGTCATGGTCCCAGGACACTGGATTCCTTGCTCAATGGGGAGCCTGCTTCGCCCTCTGGCTGCTTCTCCCTCTGCTTGTGCTCTTTTTCTCTGACAAACAAATTAAATCTTAAAAAAAATAAAAATTTAAAAATATGAAAGAAAAAATGATGAATTCAGATATAGTAAAATGAAGAGGAGAAGTAAAATAGTGAACTTCTAAACCAGCAGAGAGGAAAAAAATTTAAAACATAATTTCAACTGAATATGTAATAGGAAAAACAAAAAGCATCATTAGTGGAGATCTTAAAATAAAATTACAGATATTAATCTAAATACATTAATAACCAATTACAATAAATAGCTGATTAATCTCACCTGCTACACAACAGAATATACTTAGTAATTTTACCAATATGATAATGTACTATAATATGTCATAGAATATTATGACATTTTTTTAATTTTAAAAAATGCTTTCTATTTTTTGTAAGGAAATTTTCTTCCACTTAGTTAAAATTTTTTAGCAACTAAGCTTTTTCTAATATAGAAGTACCCAAAATATCATCCCAAAAATGTTCATTGTTTCCAGAAGATATATAAGAAAATCACTGTGGCTCCCATAATATCTAGTTAGCCTGGGAAGTAGGTGATATCATTTAAAAGATTCCCAGAGGCAAAATGTGGGTTTAAAAATCTACATTTTGATGTAAAGATATTTTATGTTCCCATAGGCCTTTGTTTCTGATGAGTTTTTAAGTCGTACTTTTAAAAATAACTTTTATATGTTGACTTTCCACATTTTTAAATGATATTATCTACTACTTAGGGTTGTGAAATATCATAGTTAC
This sequence comes from Nasua narica, assembly GCA_028533885.1. NCBI lineage: Eukaryota > Metazoa > Chordata > Mammalia > Carnivora > Procyonidae > Nasua > Nasua narica. The sequence goes on along the minus strand of CM052810.1, from coordinate 162,573,622 downwards.
CCTAAAAATGCTTTTCTCATATATCTTTTGGAGACATTGAGAAATTTTTGAAATGATATTTTGGGTGTCCCTGGATTAAGAACAGCTTAGCTGCTAAAAATCCTGATTAAGTGAAAGGAAATTTCCCTATGAAAAATAGAAAAGGAGTTTATTTAAAAATGTGAAGATGGAGAGGTGATGCCCAAATATAGTTTAATCCTGCAGCTTGATACCATATAAATCATATTTAAGGAGGAAAGAGTCCCAAGCATATCTAAAATTCGGAAATGATGACTTCTCAGTGACAGATGTCTTTAAAATCACATCATTATTACCTTGGAAGATTCTCACTAAAAGAAAAACTTCTGTAAGGAACCGCGAGCTCCCGGAAGAAAAAGGGGGGCATTCAGTTCCACTGGGAAGTCAAACCGTGACTTCTGTGCAATTTGGGGACCCTCAGGCCAGGTTCCCTGCCAAGCCTAGTGGTCTCCTGCGGGCCAGGGCTGTGCCAGTGTCCTACAGAGCTCCTGTGGTTCCCTCATTGGGCTCCAGCGGCCCGTCACACCCTGGGCTTGCACAACCAGCATATGAGTAGACTTCAGCCAGCAGGGATGAGTCTAGGAAAGGACGTTTGCACAATGTGCTGGGAAGAGGAACTAGACAGGGGTCTTCCCTAAAGATTTTTAAATTACGGCTGTTTTGTAAGTGGTGTTTACTAAAGGACACGGAAAGGAGAAGGGAGAAAAATACGTAAGGTCTTAAATGTTTAAAAAACTCAGTATCAGATACCTGGGTGGCTCAGTCGCTTAAGCGTCTGACTCTTGATTTTTCAGCTCGGGTCATGATCTCAGGGTCCTGAGATGCAGTCCCAGGTCAGGCCCCCCCGCTTGGTGTGGATTCTGCTTGGGATTCTCTCTCTCTCTGTCCCTCTCCCCATTCCTGCTCTCTCTCTCTCTCTCTCTCAATAAGTAAATAAATAAACTTTAGAAAACTCAATATTTCTTGAGTTACTTCACCTGCTCTTTTCCTCACCTGCTAATTCCCTCCTCCTCCCTCTCTCCCTCCCTCTTTCATCCTCTCCCTCTCTTTCTCCTCCCTCTCTCCCTCATTCTCCCTCTTTCCTCTCTCCCTCCCTCTTTCTCCCCTCTCTCTCCTTCACCCTCTTCACATCCTCTCCCTCTCTCTCCCTTGCTCTCCCTCTTCTTCCTCTCTTTCCTCTCTCCCTCCCTCCTCCTCTCTCTCCCCTTCTCTCCCTCCTCTGTCTCTCTCTCTCTCTCTCTCTCTCTCGTGCACACACACACACACACACACACACACACAAACACACATAGCCTTGCAGCCTGTGCTGAATTTCCTATCTCAGTTCTATGACATCATCGGTGGTCCTGGAGAGTCACTGATTGAGCTGAAGAGCACCCCAGGAAACCGTAAGTTCCTCTTTCACACGCTGGCAATAAACACCTATAGGATGCCATCCTTTTTTTTTTTTTCTATTTTTTAAGATTTTATTTATTTGAGAGAGAGCGAGCAAGTGAGAGAGAACACAACCAGGGTGCCTGACTCAGACCTCAATCCCAGGGTCCTGGGATCACGACCTGACCTGAGTTTAACTGACTGAGCCACCCAGGTACCCCTAGGATGCCATCCTTGATGCCTGTTGTTCAATAATGCCAGACACAGATAGATTAGGTTGCCCTAAACCAGGTTTATTCTAAGCAATTTGAGACTCGAGCTTGATTGATGCACATGTCCCAACTCTCCACTTTGGCTGCAGTGATGTCACTTACATAATTTTATTCGTATCAGAATCATGAACCTTCTCTGTTCATGATCTGGCCAGTTAGAAACACAGATTGATGAGTGGGGTTTTACTGTATTCCTCCTGGAGCAGTTTCTCAGAGGTAATACTTTAAAATACACTAAGCCTCAGGGGTGTCTGGGTGGCTCAGTCTATGAAGCATTAAGTTGCTGACTCTTAATTTCAGGTCAGGTCATGATCTCAGGGTTGTGAGATTGAGCCCCATGTCCTGGGCTCCATGCTCAGTGGGGAGTCTACTTAAGATCCTCTCTATCCCCTCCCCACTTTCTAAATAATAAATAAATAAATAAATAAATAAATAAATAAACATCTTTCCAGAAAAACTAAAAAATAAAAAAGTAAAATACACTAAGCCACAACACACTTTTCATATCAGCACACCTAACTTTTCAAGCACCAATAGATGTACTTTAGAGTGAGTGAGTCCTCAGAAGGCTTTCTATTCAGAAGGTTCTGATAATGCTGGTTATCCCCAATGTGAATGATTATGTTTCTTATTTTTCTTTAGGATACTGAAAATTCCGTGTATTTGCAGTAAAAAGGAATGCAATTTGACTCTAACAAAGAAATTATCTGCATACTTTCCTTGCGGTGAATGAACTCAGAGTATTCATCAAGACTGAATCGTTATTTAACTCTGTTGTGGCTAGTAGGAAAATGAGTGTCTCAGTGTTTCGATACGCAGTGAAGGCTCAGGAACGGTAGAGTCTGTGTGACCTGAGATAACTAACAGAATCTTTTTCTAAGCGTCAATTTTCTCTTCTGTCAAAATGGGGACAATATCACACTTGCCTTCTAGGGTTTTTGTAAAGATTAATTGTGTTGAAAAGCAAGTATTTGTAACATTTTATCTTTTATACAGTGTTCATAATTTATAAGCATTATTATTATTTTGTTATTAGTATTAGTTATGAGCATTCAGTGAGATAAAGGCTTTGTGAATGGGAAGCGCCATGTCACCTCCAAGGGGCTGTATCTTTGGGTTTCGTTGCTTTTGTCTCCTTCTGAGGTCCAATGGGAAAGCCAACTTCTCTTGGCTCTACAATGGTGTGAAAGCTGAGTATAAAACTGAGAAAACAGATGTTGTTACACAAGTAGATGAAAGGATTTGGGAATTGCCTTCCTCTGTTTTATTTCAAAAATAAAGTGGACGCAGATAGAATTTAGCAGGAAATTAGTACTGAAATAAAATGAACTTGGAAACCTATTTTGGACGGATTATATCGTTCACGCACCCGACGGTTTTCCAGAGCTCCTCATTTCACAAAGAGATAATTCTGAGGATTTTGAGCCTTGGGGTCGTGTGAAAGGGTCATGGCTGATTACTGGCCATCGCTGTCTGGTCCAGAGCAGGCAAGCCACCCAGAAGGAGAGCCTTGGGCTTAGAGTCTAACCTGTGCGGGTTGAGCGGACCTCACGGTGCTTCTGGTGAATTCATAGGTGACGCTTGCACCTCGCTACTGTGGATTTCAGATTCTGAATGAGTGGGGCCTCATTTTGAGAAATCTGGGGACATGTCGTATATTGAATTGTTACTGATAGTGTAGTACTGCATAGATCATTATCAAGTCCTCCTTCCTCCCGAATGAATTTGCAAGGCGGTTGATTTTTCTTCTCCCAGGTAGTGCAGGTGGATTACTTTTCATTGCGGTGCATGTCTGCACTGAGCTTCCTCCAGTGAGCTATTCCCAGTGGGGCTCGTCTTGAAAGCGGCTTGGGCTGTATCGACTCTAGGTACGAAATCTCATGCTGTCTTTGAAAGCAGCTAGACTTTTCTTTGAAAGCCTGACATTTTGGGTGCCTTTTTATAATGCCTCTGCCAATTTGCATATCAACATGGCCTCCCTGCCAGTAGCCAGATGTCCCTGCAAGCCCCAAAGTCTTTCTCTCGACACCCCGCTCTGGACCTGACTCGTCTCATCATCTCTGCTAAAGGGCAGGGAGCCTTCTGTCTTCTCTACTCTTTAAAGATCAGGATTAAATGAATGCATTTTCATTTCAAAAACAATGTCATAACAATTTTATTCTATGGGAAATCCATGCATACACTGGAGTCATGACTGCGGACCTCTGTTTACTCTCCTGTTGGCTGGTGACCTTAATCTCAGGATTTGACACGCTTTAAGAGCTATGTTAGATTAATTTTCAGTTGTACTTTAACCTAACTTGATTTTCCAACTTCTTTTTTCTCTGGCTAATGAAAGGGAATCATTTTAAGAAGCTGTAAGTTCTGGGGACGCCTGGGTGCCCCAGTTGGTTAAGCGACTGCCTTCAGCTCGGGTCATGATCCCAGAGTCCTGGGATCGAGCCCTGTGTAGGGCTCCCTGCTCTGTGGGGAGCCTGCTTTTCCCTCTACCGCTACCGCCTTTCAAATAAATAAATAAAATCTTTAAAAAAGAAAAGCAGGAAATTCTGGTGTGAAAACCTTTAGCAGGTTCGTTTGTGTGGCAGATATGATACTTTTATTGAAATTTCTTCCCAGAAGCAAGGAAGGAATATGTTACCTGTGACTTCCCTATTTCCCGTATAAACCCTACGTCCTTTCTGGCAGCTAGGGCAGCATCGTCTTTTTTTGTTTCGGTGCTGATCTTCTCAGCACAAACCCTTCCTTACACCCAGTCATTTGACAAGACTTGCTTGTTGTGCAAGAATCTGGACTATACACGCACATGTGCTATGACTGATACCATATCAATATTTTTCATCACTACTTAATTTTTTCAAAAAAAGCATGTCTCGCTACTAGGCAGAGTGAGTCACGGTCAGGCTTCCTTCTAAAACTTGAAATATTTCACTGTGTTTTTCTTCAAAGTATGTGACACGTCAGCTGAGGAGATAAAGGGCTCTCCTCTCGTGTTGGGTTTGATTTCGACCCGTGACGCTGGGGCCCATGTGAGTCTGCTGTGTTGAATCACTTACTAGCTGGTCTATTTAATACAAGCGGGATGTTTCTTTGCAAGAAAAGTCTCACAGGACTTAGTACTATGAACTTACGGTTCCTGAGCCTGGAATCGTTGATATCTCTCCTACAAAACACTTCTGTCTTCTTTTCATTATCCATGTTTCAAGACTGAATCATTATTCCCAACTCCATTTCATTCTTTAAAAATGTTGACTCCCGGTCCCAAAGTTTAAAAAGTAGAAATAAATAAAAAATTAAAATGGGCACTCCCCAAACTATATGGACTGTCTGACTCAAACCGAAAGGCGAAGTGCCTGAACCGATGTTGGAACAAGAAAGTTACTTGAAGCCTCTTTCTGGGCACCCCCTAGGCTTTCTGTAGCAGTGGTTCCCAAAGTGTGTGCCCCACTACCCCTTCCCATGGTAGCAAGGGCATCAGCACCTGGGGACTTGCTGGAAGTGCTGATTAGCGGGTCCCTCCCATCACCTCCTAATTCAGGAATGCTGGGCAGGGTCCAGCATTGTGTTTTTCAGCAAGCCTTCTGGGCAATCCTGGTGAGCAGGAAAGTTGAGAGCAGCCGACTTGATTATACCCTCCCTGGATTCCCCCTCTGAAACCTCCTTTTGCTTTCCTGGTCCTCCTTCCCTGTCTCAAATTCCACCCTTCAAAAGAAACTGCGGTCTAGCATGTCTAGCAGTGATTGGTTCCTTTGAGGCATTGGCTGTATGGGCCTTCCTTCTAGTTGGACCCTTGAAGATCCTGTTCCCTGTCCTGGTAAATTGGGTTTCCCTCCCTTGTTCTTCATGCTTCCCTCTATCCAGGCTTCTTGGGGGAGCCCTCTTCTACTGACTCTGGGCTTGGTGTTCTGATTCACTTTGGCCAATGAGACACACATGCAGAGGTTGAACAAACTCTTGAGTACCTCTGCTTCCTATTTGGTTCCTCTTTTTTTGTCTCGTGAAAATGCCTGGGCTAGCTTCTGGACGATGAGGCTTATGGAAAAGAGGGGAGTCTGCCAGAGATTCTCACAGCTGCCTGGCTGACCTGTGCCTGACTGCAGACACATGAGTGAATCCCCAGCCAGCTCAGAGGCTCCTCAGTAATAATAAATTAAAAAAAAAAAAAAAAGTTGCTGTGTTTGGGAAGCCACTGAGTTTTGGGGTGGTTTGTCATTCACCAAGAGCTAACTAACAGCTACACCTGTGAAAGGAATCTTACTGTCTCCGCTGAGAGGGGGAGGGGCAACACAGAGGCCTTCTCAGGCTCTCAGAAATCATATCCGTCCAGTTGAGGAACTTGACCACATCATTAAGTGTGTAGGACCCGAGCATACTGCTGAGTCAAAATGAACACTCGTGGGTGGGTCTTTTAAATGGCCAGTTTGAACGAGTTGCTGTTGGAGAGTTTTCTTTTTTAAGCAAAATCTGAATATAGTTTTCCAGGCTTTTTGGAAACCCCAGGAGCTGCCATTGTCCTGAGGTCCTTCGCACCCTTTCATCTGTATTTCTTCTGTGCAGATGTTCTGCTAACTTTGTCGGAAGCCACCCAGGTGAAATGAGATTTGCAGGGAGACACCGGGGTAGATTAAGCAGATCTTTTATGGGAAGGATGTTTGCAAAAGTAATCGCTTATTTGGTTGAAGCAAATAAATGGATGCGGTGGATATTTTACACTCCTGCTTTTGAAATCTTAAAGAGGGCAATTCCCTAAGCATACTCACTTAGAAGTTCAGCTGAGACTATCTTACGCTCCCCTGCCTAGATTTCTCCCTTTACGTGGCTTAATATCCACTATTTTTAATATTTTCATTCAGCGACTGGTGTTTTATATTTGGTTCACAGAATAGTATTCTTTAGCTAAAAATCTAATACTTATTTTAGTGGAAAACTTTCTAGGGTGACCTGAAATTTTAGCTGGACTATTTAAACTCTCCATGACCCCTTACTTAGGAATGGACTTGGTTTTTCAAGCAGTTCTCCCTAGAGGGCGCCATATCCTCGCTTCCCGACTTGGTTCTTCTAACCTTGGCTGCTGGCCCCATAGCATCATGTGAGGCTGAAGTCATTTAGATTACCACATTGGAATCTTTTAGCAAATCTATCCGCAGTGGAACCTTCATTTTAGCATGCTAAATGCATACCTTCCGGCATGCATTTTGTTTAAGCATTATGGCGAGGGAGACACGGCTTATGCATGGAGACAATGGTGTTTACTTGGTGTGGTTATAATTGTTGAGTTCAGCTTAGTGCATCTCTGTCAACACACAGTGGCCTGAGGAACATTCTGGACATGTGGTGGAGTATCAGATAGAACCCTAAGAATGGACCCAGGATATCTATGCTTTCCTGTTGTGTCTCTCACCACAGAAGTTACTTACCTTTGCACTTCTGTTTCTTTATTTGTAGGATTGGAGAGCTGGTCTTGAATTTTTTCTTTTTTCATGATCCCACCGGCTCTGTGATACAATCTTGGGTACATAATAATAGTTCTGTACAGTTTGATAGAGGAAGTGATACCAGTGCTCCTAACTGTGAATTCTAAGGAAATTTAGGTAGTTACCCAGTGAAATTTTGATCACGCTGAAAAAGAGATCTTAAATTTTGAGAAAAAAAATCACAGCTGATTATTGAAAACCATAAATCCTAATAGAGTACATTTTAATGTATATTTTAAAAACATGAATATTTTCATAAAATAGGCATAAGGTATTGGCTTAAAATATTGGCTCAAAGGAGCAAGTATTAGTTACCCGCGATCTCTCACTGTACCTAACAAAGAGTCTTCACCCAAGAAATAGTTGTTGAATGCATGGCAAGATGGCTAATTCCATTTTTGGTATAAATTTTATTTCTAGAATATTCCTTATTATATGGAGTTAGAATTTATCTCTCTGGGCTTCAAGCAGTGGCTTTAAATATACTCTTTTGGGTTATATCGAGAGTATTGTTTTTGCTGTACATAGAGAGTTATTTTTATTTTCCCATCCCACTACTAAAATAGATGGTAAGAGTTTCTCAAAGCATGAGATGCATATCACTGGCTTGCTCTTAATTAGGCATAATTCTTTTTACATGGCCATTTTTAAGTTTTTTATAAGAATTCTCATGCCTGATATAGTCTTATCTTTCCAAATCTAATTTCCAGTCTTCAGAACTTCCTTATGTACATTGCACTGCAGGAACGACTGAGATCATAGAGCCTCAGCAAATATGGTTTTTGAGCTAGTCTTTGAGAAACGAGTGACATTTTGATTGGAAACATTGAGAGGGACTTTAAGTGCAAAAAGTGGTAGGAGCAAAAACATGAATAAGTGAGTGCTTTAATATTTAAGACTCGGCATGGAAGCTATTAGCTTACCTAGTAGATAAGAGTTGGATTAACCAAGGCTTTGCTCCTCGTTTGAATCATCTGATGAACTTAAGGAAGGTTTGGAAGTGTTCAACGAAAGTTGTGATATAAGTGAATTTGTAACCTTATTGTAAACGATATCCTAATATTGCAGGGGATCAACAATCCCCTGATTGGTAGGGGATTTTGCAGTGAAACATGCCGCTCAAGCAACGATTGCAATAAATGGAAGGTGTAGAAACAGTCCGTACAATCCAAAGGTGGGGAGAAAAAAGGAAGATGGATTTTACAGTAATCACATTTTTAAAGTATACATAGACTGCACGTGCTCTGTTTTGGAAATTACTTTACCTCCCTCCCTACCCTCCCCACTCCAAAATTAGAACTCTTTCCCAAAGTGTGAACTGCATACTGCGGATCATACCCAAGATTATTTCGGCGGTTTCACACACAGCTTTAAATAACATGGACCCCTCCCTTATCCCCCCCAAAAAACAAAAACCAAAAAAGCCATTGAGTCATATTGTGAAAAGATGCTTTCTGTTTGATTCTTTCTCAATACTCTTGATTACACCAATGATAAAGTCTCAGTTTAGATTCAGTTTGGCTTTTCCACCTGCCTAACATTTGCTTTACTCCTCCCTTCTTACAAAAAGAGCGTAGGATTGGGCTTCGACTTCAGTAGGTAGAATTAGTGGCATGGGGGCATGGGTAGAATTTGGTGAGTGCAATCAAATGGTAGCGTTGGCTTAGTTTTGTCTTTTTATTTTTAAATTACTTTTCATGCTACTTTTGTCACCTACGCCAAGGCATACAGTTTTAATTTAAAATAATTTTTTATAGAAAAAAATTAAGACACTGATCCAAAGGATTTTAAGTATATCCCAGCAGGGGATGGAGCAATTTGGCAAAAATCAAGGTGCCTATCCCTGAGTAAAAACACTCAATCAACACTGTTGTACTGGTCCTATTGGAATTGCCAGAACTTTACATGTGAAAGATCTTTCCCCCTCCGCTGAATTTACCAGGGATTGGAATCCTGTCCTTGTGACCCTGAGAGCCTGCCTGGTGGAGAATCACATGGTGTTTGCTTCCTCTCCACGAGGGGGAGTGGGCAACCAGGGCCCGTTCTCCTTGGACATAAAACCGCTACTTTGACTACTAGAGACTTATAGTTCTCCTGTGGCAACTAACTGTATACCTCTGATGTAAGGTAATAAAAATTCTATCTCATGACAGAAGGTTTTTTCTAAAGAGAACACGAAGTCCCATTTCTCTGTTCACTTCCAAATTGACTCTAATATATCTAATGACCTCTTTTCTAAAATTAGTTTCATGGAGGGCGTGATTGATTTCAGGCTCTTTATAGATTTAATTTAATGTTCATTCCCTCTTGTATTATTGCCCAACTTGAGTAAAGATGATCATCTGTATGATTAGAGAAATAAAGCAAGGCTCGGACTGCCCCTTTGAGGGACAGCGCACAACTGCCTTATCCCCGAGTTGGGAAGCAAAGCCATGTGAGGCCTGAACTGCTGATGGATAGACCCTAATGGCTTTTTTAATGCAAACAATTGATTCTGGAGGCAGGAAGTTGCTGGAAGGGTTCGCTCTGAAACTCTGCATCAGCACACCAGGCCTTCTTGTTTTTCACTTAGGAAAATAAATGCTCTCTGGACTTTTAAGCCAGACCAGTAGCTTTATGCTTAGAGCCCATATTCATGAGTCACAAAGATGAGTTCAAACATGGCTCTCCCATATATTAATACCAGCTGTGTGGCCCTAGGAAGTTATTTACCCTCTCTGAGCTTGAGGTTTCATAGTTTTAAAATAGGGATGCATCTGTTTCCTAGGGCTACCATAACTAACTACCACAAACTAGGGGTTTACAACAGCAATTTATTCTTTCACACACCAGAAGACTTAAATCAAGAAGGCAGCAGGTCTGCACTCCTTCTGAACATTTTAGGGGTGAATCCTTTCTTACCTTTTCCAGTTTCCAGTAGCTCTAGGAATTCCTTGACTTGTGCCTGCATCACTCCAATTGCTGACCCATATTCACATTCCTCTCTTCCTCTCTCTGTGTCTCCCACCCTGCTTTCCTGAGAACACTTGTCTTTGGACTTAGGTCACACCCAGATCATCTAGAATGGTCTCATCTTAAAATCCTTAACTTAATTACATCTGCAAAGAGTCTTCCCAAATAAGGTCACATTCACCAGCTCCAGGGATGGGGAGGTAGACGTGAGTTTTTGAGGGGCACCATTTAACCCACTACAAGGAATCATCATACATGTACATCACAGGTTAAATGAGAAAATACTGGACATGCTCAAGCAATGTTAGTCATCATCATTTTTATGATTATTAAATTGTTCCTTGGTTTCGTTATTATATTTGCACTTAGTAGACCTAACTGACCTTAACAGTGAGTGCTATTATAATTAGATGCAAGGAGAAGATACAAGACTCCCGTGGCCTTTGAGCATTCCATGCAAGAAAACATGACTTTTTTCCCAAAGGTGGCTTTGGAGTCATTGACCTTATAGTATCACAATAAATGCACATTATAAAACTTTAAAGGGATGATTTTTTTTCCTGATTTTAGCAGACAATGAAGGCCACTGCGGATCAAAAACGCTAATTATATGCCTCCAACTCCGTTCCATACAATGTGGGAAAAGGACTATTAGTAGATAAAACTTTCATTGGAGACTAAAATAAGCGAAAACTTTTTCTGTGGCTTTGGATGTGTCACTTTTGAATAAAAGTCAACAAAATCAATAAAGCCTAATTTCAGGATTGTGGGTCTCTGATTCTAATGGAGAAAGTTGCCCTTCCAGAGGTAGTTCTTCTCTTAAGATCCATATCCTGGTGGAATGGTATAGTAAAAGCCAACCTCCCACCAACAGGGAGTTCAAACTCTTCCTGGACGAGGGAGACCACAAACTCTACCTGGAAACACTAGCCTCCTGAAATCCCTTTCCATTCTTACATAGAGATGACATTTTCATTTTCTCAAATTTTTCACTGTTCGTTCATTAATTCTTACCTGTCCAAACCAAGGCAGGCCATACTGATACGATTCATACCAGTTCTTTGGCATGTGCTGAGCATCTAACAATACTCCAGGCCCTTTCTGGAAGGTGTGCGTAATAGGATGCCATCTGCTGGTTTCTTTCCTTCTGCATAGGATGTTTATGTCCTGCCTGAGCTTATGACCAACTCTTTGAGATAGGCTGGTGTGGCTATTGTCATACTGTGATAAGGAGTCACTAAAAGACTTTCTATATCCCGGTACACTCCTAATTAAGGGCCACTAAATAGTTAACCAAATCTCAGCCTCTCAGGGCCAAGAAACGAATGGAAATAGCCTCCTTTATTGTCTGTCATCAGAGGACTCTTTAGAAGAGGCTGGTTTACTTCCGTTTGAACTCATGGAAGAAGCCTCATCTTGTTGTTATTTGCTCTTATACACCATGCCATTTAGAAACGAAAATCTGGAGTACCGATGCTATGATTAAATGATACTGAGGATGACAGCGGTCATGTTTATAAAACCATATGGCAAAGAGGCTGAATGTTTGCACTTGACGCCTCTTTTCACAATAGACACCAGGGGGCGACACTTACGCAGGCATATCTCTGAGATCATGTGGGTTTGGTTCCAGATCTCCACAAGGAAGTGAATATTGCAATAAAGTGAGTCAGATGAATTTTTTGGTTTCCAATGCATATAAAAAATTATGTTTGCATTAAACTGCCATCCATTAAGTGTGCAATATCATAATGCCTAAAAAAACAACATATATATCTTATGTAAAATTGCCAAAAAAACCTGCTAACCATCCTCCGAACTTCGGGTGAGTTGTTAATCACTGATCACAGATCACTATGACAAAATAATGAAAAAGTTTGACATAGTGCAACAATTATCAGGATGTGAGACAGAGATGAAGCGAGCAAACGTTGGGAAAACGGCGCCAGTAGACTAGCTCAGGGCAAGGTCGCTACAAACATTTCCTTTGTAAAAACAAACAATAACAAAAACCAGTGTCTGTGAAGTGCAATAAAGCAAGGTAGTGCCTGTATTCAGAGATGTCAACATTCAGCAGGGACATGGCATCTGCCTCCAGAAGTTGGATGCCGTCGTGAGGGAGGTCGCTTTTCCTCACTTCACTTCCCAGGTGTCATTTATTCATCTTTCATGACCCAGCTCAAATACTTAAGCCTCTGAGAAATCATAACTAACTTCCCTGGCCAAATTAACTACCCATCTGTCCTGCCATAGATTTTTTTTTTAAGATTTTATTTATTTACTTATTTATTTGGCAAATTATTTATTTGGCAGAGAGGGAGAGAGAGATCACAAGTAGGGAGAGAGGCAGGCAGAGAGAGAGGGGGAAGCAGGCTCCTTGCTGAGCAGAGCCCGATGTGGGGCTCCATCCCAGGACCCTGAGATCACTACCTGAGCTGAAGGCAGAGACTTTAACCCACTGAGCCACCCAGGCACCTGCTGCCATAGACTTTGAATACAGAGGTATTGTGGGAACTCTGCTGTATACTGTTGCAAGCCTCTGTAAGCCCCGCCCATTACTCAGCAAAGTGTCTGGCACATATAGGTTCTTCTGTACTTGTTGGTAAACACACCTACCGGGAAAGACTGCTGAGTCTACTACTATTACTTCTGTTACTAGCTAATCAATTCCTTCAGTGCTAATGACTTTAAAATACTGATATCACTGATAAGATATCACTGCCCATAATAATCCTCCATTGCCCACTGTTGACCCAAAACAGCACTAAATCATTTTGATAGATTAACTCCTTCGATGCCAGATTAACACAACAGTTTCTAGTGACTGATCTTCTGGCTAGTAGCTAGAGGTTCTTTTGGCAGCCTTGTATCTGAAGGAAAGACAGAAGCCATGGCTGGCTCACAGAGTCACCGTACTCATCCCCTTCATCCTACCCTGTTGCTGACACCCGCGAGGCTCTGGGAACATGTTGAAATTCTGGTGGCCTCCTAGCGGGATTGGCACTATTCCTTTCCACGAGCTGTGTACAGGAAGTACTCAGTCAATACAGTTTAAAAGTCGCCTGGTTTGTTCTAAAAAAATTAAGTCAATTTAAGAAAACAAAAAGTAGGCCGGGAGAGGTTAAGAGGGGGAGTTGTTAATCAGTGAGTATCGTTTCAGTTCTGCAAGGTGAATGAGCTCTAGAAATCCGCTGTACCAAATCGTGCTATAGATAACAATACTGCAGTATACGCTTAATAATGTATTAAGAGAGTACATCTCATGTTAAATGTTATTACCACAGCGAAGAGAAAAAAAAGAAAAAGAGGGGAGAGGAGGGAAAATGTGGGTTGTTTCTTCCTTTGTGAAACCACTTAAGTTTTGGTCCTCCAGAGGTGGAAAGCGCAATTTCATTAATAACTGTAATAAACAGAATACATATCTCTGGACACTAGGAGTTCCCCAAAGATCATGGGTTTTTCCTTGTGTTTTTAAGAAACCAGCCACACAAACCATTAGAAACTGTAGTAACTGTGCAAGTAGGTGTGTGTGTGTGTGTGTGTGTGTGGCTTGCGTGATCCCAGTGCTTTATTATAAATGATAGGACATAACTTTTGTGGCCTCAGAAAACCCCATGAATCTGTTCCTTGGGGCCAGCTGTATTTATGTATACAAGGTGAATGAAATGGAAAGCCACATTCTCTTATCCTTTGATATATCGTCGTCTTCCAGTTTGAGGTCACTTACCAATTCCACAATGACTGTTTCAGTGCCTGGTGACATCAGTCAAAAAAAACGATCAGGGGGAACCTGTTACATCATTCATAGTAAAGCTTTCACTCCATCCCTGAGCTTCTCCAAGGCTCAGCATGCAGTAAGGTAACTGGCAATTGTTTCCTATTACATGTTTTTAGGTTGCAACTCTCCGGTTGGGGACCTTAGGAAAAGTTGCATCTTTGGGCTTAATTTTTTCTTATCTGAAATTACCAGTGTCAAACCAGACAATGCTCATTTTAGGCTAAAGAACCCACCAAAAATACCTTTATGGTGTTTATAGCATGGTTTTTAAGAGGGGATCATATTTTATTTGCAATTTACAACAGAATGCAAGCTCCAAAGGGGCTAGATCTTTGGTCTTTGTATTCATTTCTCTGTCCCTAGAGCCTAGGGTAAAGGCCGACACAGGCTAGCCTCTGGCAAATATTTATTAAATGGAGAAATATTCATTAAATGGAGAAAAAAATCTTCCTTTCCTGCTCGTCCTCCCTCCGTTCCTTCTTCCCTTCTTTCCTCCATTCCTTCATATCATGTTTACTAGGAAGGAAAAGAAGGGAAGAGGAAGGAAAGTTGACATATTAACACCTCATTAGGCTGAACCTAATTTCCTAGAATTAGGAAATTAGCCACCGTGAGGAAGGTTTTCACACGAAACTTCATACGCTGAACGAGATGTCCAGAGTAACACGTTTGTAAGAGAACGAAATACATCAGAGAACGTCAGCCATCTTTTTTCCTTATAAAAGTCGTGCCGTGGGGCTGATTGGTGACCCTTGGATGGAAGGGTGCAGTGGATGAGTGCCAACAGTCACTCACCCTGGGTCAAGAGCAAGTGAAAGAAGAGGAAGGAGAGAAATTGGGTCTTTAGATGATTCTTTCCAGTTGTTTGTTGGCCTGTGAGAGCAGGCGAGACAGCGCTGTGGCCATGGGGATTTCAGGGCTGAAGGAGGTTTTGTTCTTGTTTGTTTATTTAATATGTGGGAGAAGTTTTCATGTTGCTGAAGGGAAGGAGCCAGCGGAAAGGAGAGGAATGGTCCATGAAGCAAGAGGCTGGAAGAGAAGGTCTGACGAGGGGAAGCTTCCTTTGCTGTGACACCACAGAGAGTGTTAGGAAGATGTTGAGTAAATGTTTAAAAAGAACAACAATAATATAAACAACACCAAGGTGCTGAGCCAAGAAAAAACAGATGCTTCTGAATCACTTTAGTAAGTTCGTTGGCTACTTATTCATTCATTTTTATTCATCTGCTTGAGCTGACTCAAACAGTGAAAGAGGCAAATGTTAAGAAAATGATGAAAAACATAACAATCAGCGGAACTCTAAAGAGATTGCCATTTTTCAGATCATTTCTGTCTGGCTCTTGGAATCCCATGAGCTCTAAAGTGCTAAGAAGGATCATTGGGTGGGGTGACACTAGGAACTGAAATACACATGTTGACAAGTCACCGGGAGATCTGAGGGTACAGAGCGTCACAGCTTTCTGAATCCACATGAGGGAAACAGAGACAAGAGACAGCTGGAGCGACATGTTTGTTGAGCAGGACATTGTCCCTGTTCCTCGCCTACACACTCTTCCTGCTCACTCTTCTGGAGCCTTTTCGGGATCTCCATTCTCTTTTGGACACCAGGCTTCCCTCTGGGAATCCGTCTTCAGATCCAAAATCCCCTCTGTGGCTAGGGACCACATTGCCTTTTGGAGATGACTCTCTCTCTGGCTTCTACTCTGGCTCTCTCTGGCTTGCCAGCAGCTCTGGACCTCATGTCTTGGGCTCACCGTTCCTGAGATTAGCTTCATATGGCATCAAGCCCTGGGTCGCACGTGTGTTCTCAACACGGGCTGCTCTCTGACTGCTGGCCGCCATCAGCAGGTGCCTGTGAGCTGTGCTTGTGCATTGTTGCCCATTGCACATGGATGGTGATGGAAAGGGAAGTAGCAGAGATCACCCCAATGTCAAAGGGGTAAAACGGTGCAGTAACTAAAAGCAATAGGACAGCAGAAAGGCAGAGTTGGTTCAGAAACAAAAACCCAAGGGCAGTGTGGCATTAGTGGGGAGCAGACTCTCTAGAAGGAAATGTGGGCATAGCCATTTGGGGTTGGAGTCGATTTTGAAGCTGGAGGTGAGGATTTAGGGATCCCAGGTATAGAGCAAACCAAGTTCGTGGGAAGCCACATGAACACTGAGGGGGAACTCTCCCTTGCTTTCCATCTGCCCCTACTCTGAAGTCAGTGTGGCTGGCGAAGCTTCAGATCCTATTCCTGTCCCTCACTCCAGCTTCTCAACCAGAGTGCAGCCTGATCTCCGTCTGCTTCTTCCCGTTCCACCCCCTCTATCCTGGAAAGTCACCTCAATACCTCCGCTGATGTCTGCGGCCTGCATGCCTGCCCATCCTGAAATGTGATCTACCCCCAAGCCAGCCAACCTCCATGCAGAGCCAAGTTTGAAAGCTGTTCAGTGTTTCTTATTTTTGCATTGCTCAGATTGGACCCCTTGACTAGTAGCCCCGCTCACATCACAAACACTGACACTATTATGCCCAAATTTTGGCTAACTAATTTCATATGGATTGGCTTATTTGAATGTCACAGCAACCATAGATGTTAGAAAATATTACCAAAGTCACCATCCATCAGTATTGTTTGTGCATGGCCCCTCTTTATGCCTGTTATCTTACCATAATTCTTAATAGCACCCTCTTTCACCTTCAGAGGGTCCTGGTTTGAACAATTATGTGATCAGCCTAACTATTGCTGCACTTACTGTCCTCAGTTGACAGATAAGGCACAGAGAAGTCAAGTCCCTCCTCCATTGTCACATAGCTGGTAAATGTCTGAGCCAGGACTGGGACACATGGTGCCAGCGTGGAGATCATTGTGTTTGGACCCCTGTTTACTACACCATCCCTTGGAAGTTTTAATGGATGCCTGGGCCTTAAGGTTCATTTCTACTGCTAATTTAGTTCTGCTATTTAGTTTTGATATTTCTGATATTCTGTAGCTTATCATCTCTCACATCCATCCCCGCCCCCGGGGGCCACCAGGCCCCAGGATGCCCGATTGGAGACACCGGACAGAAAGGGAGCTTTCCACAAATGGGGCTGTAAGAGAGAGAGAGGTGACGTGTTTGCTCAAGAGAAATTTATTTTTAGGAATGGAAGATGTTGGCAGCTTGGTGCAAAAGACTTGAGCAAGATTTTTATTAAAAACAAGAAACAGTTAAGCCAAGTCATGGCCTAGCCATTTATTTTGGACAACTTAGCAGTTGATTCAAATTATGCCACAATCGATTCCAAAGAAGAAAATGGTATCGATTACATAACTGGCTAAAATGCCCAAGACCAACTGTGCCATGTACAAGTTCATCTGATATCAACAGACTTGGTTTCTATTAAAATTGAAGTTTGAAAAAATCCGTGGTGTCCTTTTCATGCTAAAGCAAGTTTATGGCCCAGAGTGAAAGCGGTGTACATATTTAAAAACCTTCAAGCTGATGCAACACCTTTAGCTCAAAAAAAAAAAAAAAAAAGAAAAAATGCAGCCACGGTGACTTTTCACATCTTGCAAACAATGAATTAATTGAGAGTCACGCAGGTGACATCGCGTTCCTTGCCCACGTATCAATATCCGCTTCCTCTCATAACTAAAAGTAGCATGCCAGCGGAATCCCGCTGGTGATTGCAACCGTCTTATCCAGAGTTTGTCGAAGTGTGTAGGTCAGCCTTTAAACAGAAAGAGTAGTAACCTGAAACCGCGGCTTTCCAACAATACCAGGTGATCTCACCTTGTGGCAGAGTTCTGGAGTAGCTATTGACATAACAGGTGTGCACTTTTCTTTTGTAAGTTTTTATTGAAATTCCAGTGAGCTAACATTCAGTGCAGTATTTGTTTCAGGTGCACAATATAGAGATCCAACTCTTCCCTACATCATTTGCCGTGCTCATCATGGCAAGTACCCTCCTTCATCCCCATCCCCTATGTCCCCCCTCCCCCCACACACCTCCCCGCTGGTGACCAGAAGTTCGTTCTCTATGGTTAAGAGTCTCAGGTCTTGGTTTGCCTCTCTTTCTCTCTCTTGTCCCCTTTGTTCATTCGCTTTGCTTCCGAAATTCCACATATGAGGAAATCTTACGGTATTTGTCTGTCTTTGCCTTATTTCGCTCAGCATGGTACTCCCTCGTTCCATCCATGTTGTAAATGGCAAGAGTTCATTCTTTTTCATGGCTGAGTAGTATTCCATTGCATATATACACCACATCTTCTTTATCCATTCATCACTCAGTGGGTCCTTGGGCTGCTTCCATAACTTGTCTGTCACAGATAATGCTGTTAGAAACATCGGGGGGCACGTATCTCTTTGAATTAGTATTTTTGTATTCTTGAGGTAAATACCTAGTGGTACATATATACTTCTATGTGTATTGTCTCACTTAATTCTGACAACAGTCCTTTGTGGTGAGTTTGAAATCAGGGGATTAAGTAAGTTGCTGAACATTATCAAGCTAGTAATAGACTTACTTGGGTCATAACAAGGCTGAAGTTTTGCCTACTTCTACTAAACCAATACATCACATGTACCGCCTCTGATGACCAAGTTAAACTTGAGTATTAGGCTTTCATCATCATGAGCTCCCACGAAGGAGGAGGTGGTCGTAATATTAATTGACAACTCTTAAAAATAAATTTTACATAGTAAATGAATTACAAACTGATCTGAAATGTCAGTATCTTGATTCATAGATGTGTAGCAATAAGTGGTGCTTTAAAAACCAAAGTATATTCAAAGTATATTCATTCTCTTTATCCCTCCGTCAGGTAGGAGTTAGACCTTTATTAAGATTGCATTAGGATATTTTGTGTTCCCTCTGAAGAATATAATAGAATCTTATCCTGATCACACATGTATTTCTTAAAGATCTAAGGGCACATGAGGTTGAATTTGGGAAATTTCGTGTACGGCTGGGTGTAAGAGCTTTTCAAAGCTCTTAAAC
>CM052810.1:162500152-162554291 GCA_028533885.1 Nasua narica | reverse complement strand
AGGGTTGCTGGGGGGTAGGGAGTAGGGATAGGGTGGCTGGTTGATGGACATTGGGGAGGGTTTGTGCTATGGTGAGTGCTGTGAAATGTGTAAGCCTGATGATTCACAGACCTGTACCCCTGGGGCAAATAATACATTATATGTTAATAAAAAAAATAAAAAGCAACAGTTGCTCTCAAATAGTCTATGTATGACGGAGAGTAGAGTAACATGACTCAAACGGAAATTTCTTTTGTAGATATAACTGGTGCCCCACTAAGATCACTGCTCTGTGGTATAATTCCATCAGGTGAAGACTGAGCTGGTTTAAGAAATTTTTTCTTTCCTTAATGGTAAGTTTCTGATATCTGGACTCAGGTTTCCGGTAGTAATGATCACATAGCTACTTGATTCATAAATGTCATACAGTAAAGATAGAGCCCCCCAATACATAGTATATATGCAATGTATGAGATTGGAAATTCATTCAGGTTGGGGCTTATAAAAAAGGAACTGTGTATAACCATGGGTATAATGGCTACGAGTCATTCCTGACGATCTCTAGTTATGAAGTGATATTGATTCTTAATAAGACAACTGAGTCTGAATCACCCTCATCTAACTGTGTGATAAATCTAAAACATCATTTTATAAATTCCATTATTTCCCATTTGCACAGAATACACAGGTCTAAGAAAAGGCATAAGTGTATATTGAATGCCTATGACATGCTACTTATCTCAGTTACATTTTGCTGTGCTTCTGGAGAATTTGGCTGAAAAAGCAGAAGTCCTCCCTAAAGTTTCAACTTTAAGGATTGTGGCCTTTCCACTTATGATTTATTTCTTGAATGTGTCTCCACCGAAGCAAAGATAAATTAATCAAATAAGAAGAGAAGTATGCAGTCATATTTGTTGAGGGTATTAATATGGTTGCAAAGAACTTCTTTTCTGAGAATTAGATGCTTTCAGACCACTACAAATTGCCTTGACCACAGAAGACTTCCTGTTCTTTTTACAAACCTTCTGGTAGACAATTAGTGGAGCTCAATTGCAAGAAACGGATCCGAGACGGCACTGGAACTCGGCTGAGCTCCTCTTTTGGAGGTAGAATTTTATAAGGGGCCTACTGTCCAGAGATTAAGCATTTGGAAATAAAAAACTGTTATTTTATTTATGCAACAAGGCATGTAGTTCTAATGTTTGAAATTTCAGGTCCATGATACTCAGACATTTTCAGCTACTGCCATGACACTTTCTGGTTCCTTTCACCCTTTAGTGGGTAGTCTCTGTGGCTCTAACACAGCCACCATTCTACTGGGTAAAGTGACCACAGAAGACTTCGTTCCAAGCACATCATGGCCATTTTTCAATTGGCCGAAGGCCACTGGTCACAAAGTCTTAAAAAAAAAAAGGCTGCTTTTCCTATCTCGGAGCAAAAGCCTCCTCTGACAGTACTGTAGGTCCTAGACACTTAAAAAAAAGAACAAAAATGATGGTGTTTAAAAAAAAATGATGGTGTTTATAGTAATCAATCAGTCTGAAGCTGGATAATTCAACAAGCCTTAGAGTGAAGACTATTAAATATTTCACAATCAATTCCAACCCAAGCATGTGTTTAAAAGTGATCTTCACCTAAATTTTTCAAGACACTGATACAGCCTTATACTCTGGTAGAGCAGACACTTATACTGCATTAGTTGCTTGAAAACACATTTTATCACATTTAGAAGAGTATTATTGTGGTTTTGTTTTATTTAAGTACATGAGAATAACACTTTAATACCTTCATTGTGCTCATCCTCTCGATAACTTCCTCTTCATTCATTTACTTATTATTTTTTAAAAATTTGAATATAGTTGGCGCATAATTTTACATTAGTTTTAGGGGTACAACATAGTGATTTGACAACTCTATATATTATGCTATGCTCACCATAGCTACCATTTGTCACCACACTGCACTATTACAATACCATTGATTATGTTTCCTATGCTGTATTTTTTATCCCTGTTGACTTATTCATTGTGCTTTAAGAGGAAGGTCTTTCTTGTTTTGCTGAAGTTAAAGTGTATGGGAAATGCACAAAAAGTGAGCAGTTGCCCCTAAGTGGACAGTTGTCATCTTCCAGAAGTCAAGCATTGGAACTTATCTATCACAGTATTTAAGAAGTTAAGGAGGGAGGCACCTAGGTGGCACAGTTGGTTAATTGTCTGACTCTTGGTTTCAGCTCAGCTTGTGATCCCAGGGTCATGAGATTAGCCCCGCAGGGAGCCCAACATGAGAAGTCTATTAGTGCAAAGTCTGCTTAAGACTACCTCTCTCTCTGCCCCTCCACCCTGCTCTCCCTCTTTCTCTCTCAAATAATAACAATTTATAAGTAGGGAAGTTTGGGGACCTGGTTCAAGTTTTTTACTCTTACATTGGTAAACCACTGAGCAAGTCATTTCATTTCTTGTGTGTGTGTGTGTGTGTGTGTGTGTCTGTGTGTGTATGATTCATTTTCCAGGCTCCAAAATGTGTCTTGCCTCCTCTAAAGAGGTTGGGATGATACATTTTACATATGGGAAAATGTGAACATTCATAGAACACAGTGCTCCAACAATATACTTATTGCACCTTCCCTTGGCAAGTACTCAGAGGTTGTGGTCTGAGCTCTCCTTCCAGGGAGGTACAGTCAAGGAGCCTGCTTGGTGTGAGGCCTGTGGACATGGCCCCATGACGAGCAATGGCCTGACACCAGCCAACCTGCTTATAGCCAACCCACCACGTATCTTTCCAAATGGCTGCTCACATTCTTTCTTCCATGCTGGACTCATTCTCACACAAGGCTTGTCCATGTTCCTCCTTCTCCCAGAAAAGTCCTTGTTTTTCCTTGTTCTTTCCCAACGTCAGGCTTAGTATAAGTGGCAGCTCCTTCTGAAAATCTCTAATTTATCCAACATATATTTCTCTGCTCTTAACTATAAAATTTATTGTGTGTATCATACATGAAGTCTGCAACTTCATTCTGGAATATTTTAGATCCAAAATCTCTGCTAGTGATTATACTCTGCTAGTGTGTGTATGTATGTATGTATATATATATATATACATATATATATATATACTGAGTTAATATATATATTATACATATACATATATATACATCTATACATATATGCAAGCCATGTTAAATCTGCATTGGGAATAAAAGATAACTATAAATGAAATGCTTTCCCACGTTCTTTATTGTTTCTTTGGTATATTTGTTTATTCCTTTTAAAGAATGAAGTACTTGAATATAGACACGTATTATGATTTTTTTGCACCTTATCTCTGACCACCTATATTAACCTTATCTTAATGTCTAGAAAAATCCCTTCTTATAAAATAACAGTGCTATTAGGACATAATTGGCATGCCATAAAGTTCACCCTTTCAAAGTGTAGAATTCAGCGGTTTATATATACATATATATTCACAGGGTAGTGCAACCATCATCATTTTCTGACTTTAGAATATTTTCATCATGCCCAAAAGAAACTCCATATTTCCTGGCAGTTACTTCCTGTTCTTCTTTCTTCGGAGGCCTTGGAAACTGCTAACTTCCTGTCTCTGTGGATTTGCCTATTCTGGACATTTCAGTTGGAATCCTAACATATGTGGTCTTCTGTAACTGGCTTCTTACGCTTAGCATAATGGTTTCAAGTTTCACCCATGTTGTAGTATGAATCAGTATTTCATTCTTTCTTTATGACTGAATAATATTTCATTGTGTGGATAGACCACACTATATTTATTCATTCATCAGTTGATGGACATTTGCACTGTTTCCACTTTGGACTCTTATGAATAATGCTTCTATGAACATTCATGTACCAGCCTTTATGTACACTTTTTGTGTCTACGTTCCTAGTTTGATCAAGCCCAGGGAAGTCTCCAGATATTCCTACTCAACTGAAATAAGCCCTCTAGAAGTCTTCACTAGCACACCAATTTTCTGATGGTACCCATTGTGGGATTCAGGGAGTTAATACCTAATCGTGCATCTTATTTTTCTAAGAAGCTGCTGGCCGTAAGCATGCTATGTAGAAAGAAACGCAAATAACAAGTCAAGGTGCTTGTGTTTGATTTCTGTCCTCACAGATACTCTACATCCTTGAACAACAGCCTTTGCAAATCTCAGCCTCATTAGCTTATAAATGAGAGGAATATTAGAACTTAGAAATAACCTAGTTTGACAAAGACCATCACTTAGCTTTTAAATTGCAATTACAATGTTCTTTCATGAACACTGTGAGCCATTTAAAGCCTACTTTTTAGTCTCAGAAGCCAAGGACTAAAAAGAGGTTAAGAATCCTATAAAATGTCAAGCTGTGTCTCAGTAAAGCAAGAAGAAGAAGAAAAAAGAACAAAACACTAAGGACTCAGGATCTTTCTGCTTTTCAATTTAAAAGATGTTAGGGTCTTTCTGCTTCCTCTCACCAAAATGACCCATGTGGTTGAGTCTGGAAATCCCCATATACCAGTTACTTTTTAGAGCTAAAAACATACTGTGGAAAGAAAAAGCCATTGGTATGTTAAGAATTCACGATTCACTCAGTAATAATAATAAGCCAATGAAAACTGCAGGATACACTGGGGAACCCAGAGACACTAATTCTGAACTACTGAGATGAAGAGGGGATTTGAGAAGATCGTGTAACTCTTCAGGCAGGCCATTTCCCATGCGCAACATAGACTTTTGACTTTGAAAGTGGCACCACCACAGTGTCAAAAAGCATAACCTTTCAAGTGTAAGCACTGTTTCTTGTTCATATTGTTGCCCTTGATACATGCAGCTTAACTCACAGAAGGTAAGCCTTGGAGCTGAGTTGAAATAGACCAGTTTGCTGGGCAGTCTTGAAATGCAGGTGATCCAGTGGCTTTCCACAGTGTGCTAACTTGCAGACCTCTGAACTTTCTTGTTTAAGGTTTTGTAAGTCCACATCAGGCTTTCTGTATCTGTTATTCAGCAGGAAACTCATTCCTGGCTTTCTCATTTTTGTTCTTCTCTCTCTCTTTTTTTTTAATCAGCCTCTTCTCAGACTGAATCACTCAACACTATGATTCAATGTGTCCTTGAAACTGTTCTTTAGTTTTTCCTTTCTTACTCTCCTTGCCTATTTTACGAAGCCACAATTTGGTGACTAAGTTCCTTATTTTTTGGCCCTAAGTTTCTATTACTAACTACTTCAACAAGAAAGATGAGAAAAGCAAGAGTTTCAAATACAATGAGTGAAGTAGTGCATGTTTTTAAAATGAAGGAGTTAAGAAATGTACCTAGACTGTTTATTCTTAGTGATTCATTATGATGCAACTAGTCCCAAAGATCTCAATGCCTGCTCCCAGGACCCACGCACTGGATGTGCCAAGACAATGGAAAATCCTTTTACTTCAGCTCCTTCACCAGGAAGAAGACAATTTTAACTCAATGTTCCATAATCTTCAGTGAAAGCCCACGAGCCTGACATTGCATTGGGTACTTGAAATACAGATACAAACTGATTTCTCCCACGCCTAGTAACAGAAAGCAGGTACATTAAGGGATACAGAGAGGAAATCAGCCTTTGTTGATAATGGCTATGTGGTAGGCACCGTACCAGCCAAATGGGCTTCCGGAGAAGGGGATCATGACCTTAGTGTTGTTTTCTTAAGGTGATGTGTTGGGTTGTGTCGAAGAAGAAAGTATCATGTTAATGATCACTTTCTTCCTCATAAAGCAAAACCAACTACTTCATTCTCTTTCTACTGAAATTTCACTTTGGAATGGATTTTGGTTCCTAAAAGTGCTCAAAGGATTAAAGGTATATTCTAAAATAATAACCCACATGTTTCTGAAAGATAATGCATGAAATAAATGTTCATTTTCCACCTGTTTTGTGCCAAGTGGCACTCTGGCTGCTGGGGGCGGGGGTGGTCTCCCAATGATCAAACAGAACACATCCCTGTCCTGCTAGGGGGTACACTGTCATGGTAAGGAATGAGTGACAGAGGAGAGAAAAAGCAAATTGAGATCTTTCTAGGGCTAGAAAGAAAAGAAAACAGGGTGGGGTCATAAAGGGACACTACATGGGTGGAGTCATGGATCCTTCTTTGGAAAGATAGTGTTTGATTTGAGTTATGGATGAAAAACAGGGACTCATTGTGCAAGGGAGCAGATTGGCCCTGACAGAGGGGATGAGCTTCGCAAGTTCAGGGAACCAGAGGGAATGCTAGGTATCCATGCAGTGACCAAGGGTAACAGGGTGGGGAGATAAAGGCTCCGAGGTCATGCAGAACCG
This sequence comes from Nasua narica, assembly GCA_028533885.1. NCBI lineage: Eukaryota > Metazoa > Chordata > Mammalia > Carnivora > Procyonidae > Nasua > Nasua narica. Next base: position 162,548,007 of record CM052810.1, on the reverse strand, counting down.
GTGACAGGGACAATGGTGAGATGCTGATTTTGACAGCGAACGCAACGGGAAACCACTGGAAATTTTTAACCAGAGCTGTGGCATTTATTGCCTGATTTGTATTTCTAAAGCTTCCTTTAAATGAGGGCAAAGGAGGAGGGCACGAAGACTGGTTAAAAGTTACTTTTGAGGATCTAGGCAAAAAAAAGGATGTGGTAGTTTGGGTCAGCAGGGCGAATACAGAGAAACACTGCAGGAATCCTGTCTTGGTAGAAAATAGTTTCCTGTAAGGTGTATCAAATAATAGTTGAAGCCCCTGTTTCTTGGTATGTCTTAACCACAAGAAGCCAGGATTCTTAACTTTATTTTTCACCCTTATTAGAGCACACACCCCTTAACTACAGGGCTTTTGCTTTTCTTGTCTGCCTCACTTGTCTGGGAAGTACAGTTCTATATTTAGCCCTTCGTAGGTGCTGAATAAATATTTATTAAACAAACCTAGTAATGAATCATGTCTGCCTCGAGTGGGGGTGCTTGGTAACATGGAAACACGTAAGTGAGCTGGATTCTCTCACATGTAGGGCACAACCGGGCTTGGGACATTTGGAGGGAAGGTCGGAAGGTTGGAGTTGCTCCCCTCCTTGCACTCTGTGATGCCCCGGGGATGGGGGTGATCACTCTATTACCACTTCCCACTGGGTGAGCAGAGACTGTCCACACACATCCCAGAGAATCCTTACCCATTGCTCAAAAACAAGTCTGGGAAATGATACTCAACAGGGAGCTTCCTGTTGGCGAGCAATACTCTTGACAGGAGACATGGGCTGTGGATGTAGCAGATCATGGCAGAGGATGTTTAAGGAAGGGTCTTTACTCCATACAGAGGGAGATGAATAACCCCCCAAATGAACCCAGTTTTGTTCATGATGGCAGAGCTGTCCCAACTCTTTTGTAAAGGGTCAGATCATAAATCTTTTAATGTCTTCTCTATCTCTGCTACAATCCTGTGGTGTGTCATGAAAGCAGCCACTGACAATAGGTAGAGGAATGGGCATTACTGTGTTCAAATAAAACTTTATTTATAGATTACAAAACCTGATTTCATATAATTTTCATGGGTTACAAAATACTTTTTTCCTCCAATGACTTACCCAGTTCTGAGTAGAAAATAAAATAAGGTAGTGTAAAAAAAAAACCAACAACAAAAAAACCGTTCTTGGTTCATGGGACAGATAAAAATAGGCTGCAGGCCGCCCATGGGCTATGGCTTATCAACTGTAGAGGAGAAATGAGGGAAAACGATCTATCCAGATTTTGTTAAAAAACTGACAACTTCATGAGGTAATAATATTGAGAAGTCCTTTTGTTTGTCAGATGTTTGATGACACACGTCCGTATGATATGACATTTTCTGGTAATAAGGATGAGGTGGCATCCAGTATCTCTTGAGCACCTAGTAATTGGGAACTACTCTCCCACAGCTAGTCTCCTAGCTCCCTCCACACCCTGTTTCATATTCTCCAAGCAAAGGCCAGATGAGCTTTTAATAATATACACCAAGTTAGTTTTTCTCCTTCTTGAAACAGTCCAGCGACTTGCCACTTGCATTTGGAATAAGACGCAAGTGCCTCATCTTGCCTTTGCAAACCTCGTCTCGTCTCTGACCACTCTCTCTATCCAGAGCTGTCCAGGGCCTTTGGGGCAGCTTCCTCCAGCCCGAGACACTCCATCTTTCCTCAGATTTTAGCATGGCTGGTCTTTCTTGGGAATTCTAAACTCAGTTCACATGTCACTTCTTTTCTATGACCTGGCCCTGTTTGATTTTTCTTCCCAGAACTGGTCTTTATCTCAATTATCTGGTTAATTAACTTGTTTACTTATTTTTGCCTGATTCATCTGACTGAAAGGTAAGCTCCATTAAAACCAGGCAATTTCTGTCTAATCACTGCTTCTTCCTTCCCCAGTCTGAGACTAATGTCTAACATTCAGTATCATATGTTACAAATTTGATGAATGAATGAAGGGAGGAAATGGTCTGAGGGATGAGAGAATGTTATATTGAGGACTGTGCTAGTATTTTACCCATTGAGAATGAAGGTGCCTGTGATGACAGCGTTAGGGGGTGGGTGGGGGAGGAAGATTATGACCCTGAGATTGACAAGGAGTAGATTCTGGAAAGCTGCTTGAGCAATGCTAAGGTGTTTGCCCTTCATTCTGAAGGCAATGGGGTATCCACAGAAGATTTTAAGCAAAGCACAGGAGGAGGAAAGAATTCAGTGTATTTACCAGACTATTCACTCTGGAAAATAAGGAAGTGTGTATGCTATCACAGGTTCTGGTCACACCATTAAGGAAGACAAAGGTCTCCAAGTTTCAAAGATTTGTCTGACAGAAAGAGTCTGTTCATAAAGTTTTCTCTTCAGCCTGAAGGAAAGTGAGGGTGTGGAAGTAAAAAAAAATAATAATAAAATGTGGCTCAACTTTGTGCTTGCAGTTCAAGCCTTGGTGGTCTAAACCACGGAAATGACATTTCTGCATGAGATAAGCCTCTCTTAAAGTGTGTCAACCAGTAAAGCAGGAGTCGTGTAAAAATCTGAAAAACAAATTGAGAGAGTTTCTTTTTTCCTTCCTACGGATCTATCTCCTTTCTTCCATCATTCCCTATACTTGGAACAGAAAATGGTGAACTTCCATCTACCCTCTTTCTTAATAATCCATGGAGGAAGGTGAAAATAATTAACCTTTAGAAACCAGAAGCCAGATCTGCCCCAAAGGTAAGAGAAAAGAATGGGAGAGTGAGGCTTTTTGAAGAAGTGTGAACATGAGGCCCCAGCAACTCAGCAGACGTTTCCATGGACAGTAGCTACTTCCTGGGGTTACCCTGGAGCTGCCTTTTCATTGGCTTTAAGATATTTATTTGTGTTATCTGAACTACCATTCTTTTAGGAAAAGACATGAAAGGTCACCATCTGCTCATGGAGATCTCTGTTTACACAGATATTTCCTAACAATGTAAAAATGTTTGAGATGACCACAAATGGAATGCTGGAGACATGCGGGTGCTCATGAGCCATAATTTTGCTGTGTTTGTTTCCAATTCCACAATGAATTGCCTTTTTATTCATTCTCTCTATGACCTTCAGGAGCATTCCACGTGCCAGAGAGCACTGTCTACAGATCATAAATCTTTCCATGAAAATGTGTTGTCCTATCTTTCTTTGCCCACAAGCCTCAACAGTTCCTTACAAAAGGACAGCCAAGATTAAGGGTGATTTTTAAGAATTGCATGTTCTGTGCCAAGAGATTCCTGTCTCTCTGCCTTTGGCTGGTTTCACTCGCTCGGAAGCTTTCAGTTAGAAATGAGCGAGAGAAGAAATGCTCTGTGGGGCTCGGTAGGGCAGCAGTTAGAAACCTAGACTTTGGCAGGGACACTGGTACCACCTGGAACCAGCAGCACCCTGTGCATCTGCTGCCCCAAAGGCCGCTGTGGAACTTTCAGCTGTCACAGGACCTTGGGCATTCTCTATTAGAGGATGTGGCTTCTCACTGCAGTGACTATGACGAAGGGTGGCCACAGGAAAGAGTAGCACCTCACCTGAATCTATAAGGGAAGACAGGGACCCAACTGGGGAGGATCTCCTATCATCTGTGAGGCCCTCCCAAACTTAGATGGCTTGGAAAAATAACACTTACTGAAAAGTCATCACTGGGGAAAAACAGAAGATCTTGAAGGGGATCATTCCGATAGGTCTTTTCAAGTTCTTCAATGACAGTTTCATAATCCAAAGGCTCGAGGAGCCTGGGCTTTTCCTGCTGTGGAAAAAGAAAATATGATATTAACCACTGACACACATAATTTTGCTTCTTCTCAATGCTTGGTTGGATTTCACTTCTTAGCATTACCAAGGCTCGGACATGATGCAGTCCTTCCACTAGAGTCACAGAGACTCCAGGCATTTAGGGCAAAGCCGCATAACTATTATTTCCAGATCTGAAATAATATGAGAAGATCCTGAAATACTTGACTTCTTGCTCAGTAATTCAAGCCGTTCTCACTGAGCTCCCAAAGCTCACGCTATTCAGCCAAACACACCCACTGAATTATGTGAACTTTATATTTGTCAGTTTGAAGAAAGGTCCTAGGCTTGCTCGCTATAGTATTACGAACATCATCAGTTTTGCTGAATTAGATCCTTCCTTGTGAGGTTTACTTGGATCTATTTTAAAACACTGGCTCCCTATTAGCAAGCAAAGTATCACAGGCTGTCTTCGCTGTCACTGAAGCAGGAATCCTGTGTCAGGATTAATTGCTTGGCTCTCGGCCTCTTTGCCACAACAGAGAGAAGCTGGGTAATTCTTTAACAGAACTGAATAACACAACTATTATGGACAGTGTGGTGAAAACGGAGAAGAGTCTGAAAAATTAACCAGATGATCCCATGGCTTTAAAATCTGGAAACCTGGGCGCCTGGGTGGCTCAGTGGGTTAAAGCCTCTGCTCAAGTCATGATCTCAGGGTCCTGGGATCGAGTCCCACATTGGGCTCTCTGCTCAACAGGGAGCTTGCTTCCCCCCTCTCTCTCTGTCTGCCTCTCTGCCTGCTTGTGATTTCTCTCTCTGTCAAGTAAATGGATGGAATCTTTAGAATAAAAAATAAATAAGTAAAATAAATAAAATCTGGAAACCAAGAGGAGGGGCACTTCCCTCAAAGAAACAGCCTATAGCACCAAATGATGAATGCCAGTGGGGAAAGAGCCATGATGTCCGCTTTACAGGGTTGATGTTCTTATTCCAAACATGTGAGAAAAACGGGTCCCCAAATAAAGAATAAAACATTACAAAACAGAAAGTCAAGGACACAGTCTTGAGTTCCCTAGCGTTTGGATGAAATATTTGTACAACTTAAGTGTCAAGGGATGGTCTTTTAGATTATTTGGGGGCTGTCAGAAGCTGGGGTGGTCACCATGAGCTGTGGATGCTAAGGGGGAAATCTCATAAATGGAAAAAAAAAAAACTTCTTTTTTTCTCTAGCACGTCAATGACATCAACAGTTTCCTGTCGACCTCACCCCTCCCCAGTCTGCAAAGCATAGAGGTTTAGTTTTGATTTCTAAGGCCTTCTTTGGAAGATCTCTGCTGGTGAGGCCCCAGAAACTTCCACAAACATTTTAATAATTGCTAATTGGCTCCTCAAAGTAGCAGTCAATGTTTTTTCTAAATATAAACAAAACCAAAAACAAGATGTGACATTGTGGACCGCTAACAAGAATTTCTACTTTCGGCATCAAAACAAAACAAAACAATCCCATTTTACAAATGCTTAAGTAAACTAAAGATGATGTAAGGTGAATATTCTCTCTGGAGGGGCCCGTCGAGTAAGACTGCCAGATTTAGCAAATAAAAACACAGGACTCCATGTAATATTTGGAGAAAGTTGTTCAGTTGTCCTACACAACCTCTTTAGGGAAAGAGCCATGTGAAATGTTTACTATTTTGCGGCACAAGACACAGAGACACTATGGCATGAATCAAGTAATTAAAAAAAAAAAAGTCCTAGAATCCCTGCCTTTTGACTAGATTATTCTATGTAGATTTATTTTAAGTTCTACTTCTCTATTTTCCCAGGCCAAGGTTGATCTCAAGGACCACAAACTGATGGCTCATGAAGCAAATGCAGGCTCCAGATGTTAGCTTTAGCTTTATTTTAGTTTATTTTTAGTCGGCTTTGGATGTCTTCAAGTAGTGGCAACTCAGTGAAGCATAGCCACGGACCTCAGTGTTCTGTCTCTAGGACCTGGTACCCCGTAACATCACATTCTGCTCCCCCAGACCTTCAAGTCTGAAACATGTGGCTTATTTGGGAAACTCTTCTTTTCCCCCTCTTTTTAATATTGTGTTTGTGCATGAAACGTAGCAAATGTTGCTTCCCTCACTGGTTCTCCAGTTTACGGATGCTGTCTCCCTTCAGCACTCATATACCAATAGCCCATAATGTAACTACCAATACTTTCTTCTCGCTGTCCTCACGTCGACATGAACAGGACTGTGAGAGTGTGGCTTGTTATTAGTATGTGTTTCAATTTATAGGATTAAAAGCAAATGACAGAATATGTTTTCGGGGGCCTTTTACCATCCTGTTCTCACCATCCTTTTAATTTTATCTCCCTTAGTTGCAATGTGACCATTAATATCAAGCTGGAGACAAGAACTTCAAAGCAGATGTTTCAGGGGGGCCCACACTCCACCTAGAATTAGCCCCACCTCAATTAGTACAATAGGAAAATCAGAGCTCTCAAGTCACAGAGCATTAATGAAACTATAGAGAAATTAAATCCCCAGGTCTCCTTGATACACCTAATAAAAGGTATAGCCTAAAAACATCTGTTGGAAGGTATATTTTTATTAATTAATTTAAGACTAAGGTATATCAGCCGATCAACAGACAACATTTATTAAGCCCTTCCTGTTTAAATGTTGTGCTGAGGTTATTTTGACGTAAGGCTGCAAAACCTAGTAGAACTGCTTCAAATAATGCATTAATTTTTTGACTTCTGAGGGATACATTAGTAAAGTTCTATCTTTCCAGGGGATGTGTTAGTCAAGGGGCAGCATTTAAGGCATCCGGTGTTTCATAATTTTGTGGATATGAAGTTTAAAAATGAAAATAACAATGATACATTCTGTAGCACCTAGGGTCTGAGAGGTAGCGATGCTTGGCACGAAGGCTTTATGCATCTGTGATGGTGAGAATCCAGGTCATGAGACCAGTGGTTCTCTCTGGAGCAAGAGAGCTGTCTGCTCAGTGTTTCGGTCAAAGAGACAGATGTACATGAGCACGGTGGAATCAGTTAATTTCTCACTATGGCTCCTTGCAGAGATGTTGAGCAAAAATGAGAGCTAAGTAACATTGATTTATAGCTTTAGAACAGTTGGGTTGTCCCTCCTGAATTTAATGTGCCTCTTTCTTTTGGAAATACACCAACTGGGCTAAAGCGTTTGCCAAGATTACCCTGAATTGGATTGGATTTTTATAGTGCTTTTTACTCTTGCTCTCTCTCAGATGACTAATGAATTTCATTAGCTGTTCTAAAATCGCTCCGGGCATGGGAAAAGGCACCCACCAGTACCTGTTAGTATGCAGCGGAGCGGTGTTGTACCTCAGTGGTAATAGGCCCTATTCTTCTCATAAATATTGAGAGATTTGTTTGATCTGCTTCCCCAAACCCACAGCTCTCCTCCAGTCCAACTTCACAGCAGAAGAATGGGCTCCTGTCACAAAAACAAAGGCTTTCTTCCCTTCTTCTTATTCTACAACTTCTCAGGGAATGCCAATACAATATCTAAACCCTAGCGTTGGTAAACCCGCCATCTTAGTAATAACCCAGGCTGTCAAGAGTCGTTTAATTTGGTCGAAGGAGCAGATGGTGCCTTGGCTAGAGATACAAATTTCAAGGACATAGTATACCGTTGCAAGGATCTGAATTAATTTCATAATTATAATTCAAAATCAAATGGGTGAAGAAATGACAACTGAAAATCTCAGCATTTGAAAGTGTGTAAAATGACAAGTTAAATAACTAAATTATCAACCTAGACTTTTCTCCAGAATAGAAGTACTATCTAACTAAGAAATAAACTAGACTACCCAGCCTTATTTTAGGGAGATCCAAAGTAAAAAGGAGAGTGTGATCATAGGTGTTTTATGCTGAGATGAACAGAGTGTAACATTTACTCTGGAACCAGAATTCCTGGGGTTCTAGCTCTGGAATTGCTGCTTATGGGCTATGGAATGTTGGAAATGTTAATTAGAATCTCTGTGCCTTAGTTTCTAATCTGTAAAATGGACATCTTGATAGGAGCTATGTTATAGGATTAAATGAGGCAATATATGTTATACTTTTAGAATAGCACCAAACCCATAGTACTAATTCTGTAAGTGTTAAGTAAAGTCTGTGAGTTTAAATATCCCCTACTCATGAATTTAAAGCACTTAAATTATAAATTTAATGTGTATAAAGAGGAAAGAGGAGGCATTCAATAAATATTTATTGAGTAAAAAGTTTACATCTTTTCACCCACAAATTCCTTTTTTGAAACTCTATTTTAAAGAAATAACTACACATATAAGCCAAGATGTATAAATGGATGTCTTTGCAATATTATCTATGGAATAAGACAGAGAAAAAATATTGACCTTAATCCAAGAGGGTAAGAAAGGCAGGCGGGATGGTGGAGGTCATATCCCAAAAGTGAAGACACTAGAATTGTTGCTCAAAAACAATGGTTCCTCAAAAAGTTAAAAATAGACTCAGCAATTTCATTATTAGGTATTTATCCAAAGGATACAAACATAGTGATCTAACGAGGTACACGCACCCCAATGTTCATAACAGCAATATCCACAACAGCCAAACTATGGAAAGAGCCCAGATATCCACAGATAGATGAATGGATAAAGACATGGTGTATATATATACAATGGAATATTACTCACCCATCAAAAAGAATGAAAGCTTGCATTTGCAATGACTTGGATAGAACTAGAGGGTATTATGCTAAGGAAAATAAGTCAGTCAGAGAAAGACAAATGCCATATGATTTCATTCATATGTGGAATTTAAGAAACAAAATAGAAAGTGCACTTGGGTGGCTCAGTGGTTTAAGCCTCTGCCTTCAGCTCAGGTCGTGATCTCAGGGTCCTGGTATCAAGCCTTGCATTGGGCTCTCCGCTCAGCGGGGACCCTGCTTCCCCCTCTCTCTGACTGCCTCTCTTCGTACTTGTCATCTCTCTCTGTCAAATAAATAAATAAAATCTTTTTTTTTTTTAAAAAAAGAAAGAAACAAAACAGAGGATCATAAGGGAAGGGAGAGAAAAATAAAAGAAGATAAAAACAGGGAGGCAAACCATAAGAGACTCTCAATTATAGGGAACAAATGGAGGGTTGCTGGAGGGGAAGTTGGTGGGGGGATGGGGTAACTGGGTGATGGGCATTAAGGAGGGCGCTTGATGTAATGAGCACTGGGTGTTACATGTAACTGATGAATCACTAAATTCTACCCCAGAACTAATAATACACTGTATATTGACTAAATTGATGTAAATAAAAAATTTTTAAAAGCCAGTGATTGATATTTTTAAGACTGTGTATAGTGGACAGAGGCTTACTGCTGTAATGGGCTTTGAAAAGAACATTGGAAATAGGATGAGGGTTAAAACACACTAATGAATGATTGTGCAGTCAGTACCATTGTTTCCTCCTTGTAACTCTTCAATTCTTTAGTAAAGGTAGTAACAATGTTTTGTATATGATTGGCTTTTTGGGGGAAAATGTGAGGAAGCTGGGGTCCATGGTCAAGATGTCCACGAAGACTAGCATGGCTACAAAAGGCGAGACAATGATTCTAGATTCACACATATTACGATTTGAAAGTTTGAATCCAAAATACCTCAATCTCTGAGGAGTAGTTAGGTCTGAAGGACAAGACCAGCTAAAAATGGGAAATAATAAATCATTTAGGCTAAGGAATGATTAGGAGATTATGGCATATTCATTCTAAGAAACAGTACATGGACATTACAACTGGAGTTTTGGGAAGCTGGTAATCAGAAGCAAAATCACTATGTATTATTATTAAATAAAAGTGGGAATAAATATTGCACACCAGAATTTAAATTTAAACTTAATCTGCACAAGATCTAAATAATTTAAAGAAAGATTAGAGATATAGATCTAAATGCTATCAGTTATTATATTTGGATGGGATATGACATTTAGGATTTTACTATTTTGACTTCTCACGTTTTCCAAATTTTTCTGCAACAAACATATATTGCTTTCATTGTGGTGAAAAAAAATGAACTTGGTCTTTCAAAGCTATCATGCCTCCATGGAAACACTGGGGAATTATTTGATTTTAAAACTGTTTACCCTTGGAAGATCCACCAGAGGAAAAGTAAAAAAAAATAAATAAAAAATCACAGTGGGGACTTCACATGGAATTTCAACCAGGAACAGCTTCAAGTAATTAAAAAATGTATATAAAACACTGGGGAAAGAAGACTGGGGAAAATAATTACAGATTATGTATGTGGTCCTAGAATCGAATGTCAGCAAAAAAGAGAAGAACAATTAGCAATTTATTAACTAAAGTATTTTGAGCTCTGTAGGGAACCACAGACATCTGCTAAGTTAAACATCTCTGTGCATTGATCATTGTGGCCAAAGATTGAAGTCTCTAGTTGGAGGGTCACAGAGTTTTACCTACTAGCTATGTAACTGGGACAAGGTATTTAAGTTGTGCCTGAGTGAGGTTGATTTAAATGAGTCAAAGAGCAACTTCCTGTTTGTGGCAATGTTATTACAAGGATCAAGGAGATGAAATATTAGGGGGGTAGTAAGTGAACCACCAAATGACAGACTAATATAGATTTGTCTTTATTTGAAAAAGACTGAAAATTACCCCACATGTTTTACTCAAAAGCGTATAACAAAACCAAGTCAAACCAACCGACCAATTAAACTCCTCACACTAAATTTATCTTCATATACCAGAAACTGTGGTACATGTTTCTATATTTATTATCTAAATTTCCTTAAAAAAAAACCTTAATATCTAGTGGTTCTGTGGAAGGAAAGAAGTAGTAACATAAGGAAAACACTGACATTTTTTTAAAAAAGGGCAATGTCTCTTCTATGAATTGTCTGAAGTCTGGCTGCTCTACCACCCAAAAAAAAAGGAAGGAAATCTGCCTAAATCACATATATCAACAAATGAAGGTGACTTTGCAATTCTACCTTTTACTTTCCTTGAGAGATAGCTTAGAAAATATTTTCAGTTATTTATGCTTCTAGATTAAAAAACTGATTGAATTTGAGTTTAGTATTAAACTCATTGGCCTTGCAAATATAAATACCTAGAGAACAATCAGGTTGTAGATATAGAATCTCCGAAGCTCTAAGCTACATTCATGCAGGTCAAGCTTGTCGGCACTAGGAATAAATAGACTTGCTAAGTACTAATCAGGGAAAGGGATTGATGGGATGAAGAATGGAGAACCATTGCAACAGTGAATTCTTCATTTTGGGAGGCCTCATATTTGTGTTCTAAATTTTAATTGTAATTAAGGAGCTAAGCCTTGGTTACTCACCACCGGGGTGAGGGTCACTCTAGTTTGTTGATGTGAACTAGTACTATTCCCTTGGTCCTCTTTTTCAAAAAGTCTGATCTTTTCAGGAAATGTTATTATGAAAAAAGATTGTCCACCCTGCCTTTGAGAACTTTTATATTCTTCCTGTAACATGCATACCCTCTGTGATGCTAGTCGAGACTTTCTCAGTCTTCCTCAATCAGCTTGTCCTTTCCAGATATCTGAACATTTATTCTAATTTAAATATTCATGAAAGAATTAATTCATATCTGAGTGCCCTCTTCAGTTGACAAAACCATTCATTTTGACTAATGATCCAGGAGAACAAACAAATAAAAATTGATATTTATTTCAAGACCAAGGCACGGCATGCCAATTATTTAAACATCCCCTTCACATCGTGGCATACGACAAGAGAAAAGCTAACAGTGAAGGTCCACAGGGTTTTTAGAGAAACCCTAAAAAGAATTCCAATCTCAAGATCTCTAAAAAAAAATTAGAAACATCACAGCTGTTATCTAATTTAAGCATTATCAAGATAACTGATTAAATTCTTAGAGGAAATAAAAATACAAATGACACATGGATTCTTGAGACCTTAACCTAATCCAGGACCCTTTGGCCTTAGTGCAATTGGAACGGAACCAACTTCCACACTATCTGTGTTTAAAATAAATGAGAAAGTTGGAGAGAGCCTACACAGCTGTATGAATGTCCACAGCTGTCAGCCAGTGGTCGTGTGACAGATTTAATTCAGCCTTTCATCAAACGGAGTTTCACTGGACAACCTCTCAAATGTTTGAGCTGCAGAAAACAAGACTAGCTTTCCTTACCAAAAAGGAAATGATTAAGTAAGGAATAAGCCATCTTATGCTGACCTCTTAACCTTTTCTCTGTCTTGAAGTACAGTTTCATGAGAATGGAAAAACACTAGCTAAATCAAAGTTAAGAACCGTACAGCTGGGCAGGCTCAGATTAAGCTGAATTTGGAAATGGTTCCCTTGGTAACAAAAACGGACATAGATCTCAGAAGAAATCAACCAGTAGTAACTCTTAAGATGTCTTAGTCCATTTCAGTGAAATGAAGCAGGTTAAAGTTGGTAAATTATAAAGCCCTTTGTAAATATAAAGAAAGAAAAAGTCATCGCATTCAACACAAACTTTACAGTTAGAAAAATCAGAATATTCCATTTTAAATTAACCCTTAGTGTCATTAGGAAAACTAAGCACACCAGTGAGCTTTTTAGAATCTCTGATGTAAAGTGTACTTTCAAACTGAATGCCGACCTTTTCAGTCTTATTTTCTTTTTAAGGAAATTTGGCCATATTTACCTCTTAGCAGCACAAGAAAATTCTCACATTTTTGTGTAGCAAATGATAGTAAAACAATAGGAGTGGTTGCTTCTCCATCTAGCACTGGTGCTTATAAAGAAGCAGAAAATGTCCAAGAAGACCTGAATCAAGGTCTTCTTGATTCAGGTCTAAGACCTGAAGACCTAAATTATAGGTCTCATTCAGTTTTCTAGAAACACTTGAAAGATAATAAATACCACTAAAAAAATACCATTAAAAATACATCACAACCCAATTACAAGTCCACCTGATAACAGAGAAATCAGTGTCTTAGAGCCAACTGCTGGGAATTTTAGATTAATTTATATAAAATCTGTGATGAAAGCTGCCACTGGTTTAACCTCTAACACTATTTTAGTATGTTAGCTATCACACCAATGAACTTTCAGGGTGAGTGTGAGGAGTGTGTGTGTATGTGTGTGTGTGTGTGTGTGTGTAAATGTATATATACATAAACGTGTACATGCCACACACACAAGAACGTAAGTAGTTCTGTCAACATGCATCCTATGTGTTCACTAAATCTGTCCATAACGACAGTCAGCTCCTTCTTTTATTTCCTTCCTTACTTTTGGCTACTTGAGATTGAATGTATACTGGGCATTTGTTGTTTTTTTTGGTCCCAGGCAACACCCGTCCTGCTTTCTTTTTGTACTAGCAGTTTATTTGCCTCTGTGAACTTCTCTCCCCATCCCCAATAGAAACAGTCCTGGTGAGTCTCACTGTCTGCAACTAATGGACAGTTGTGTGGGACTCTGGCCTCTTTCTACTCAAGATTCAGAGTATTGGGGGAAGTGTTGAATGGGCCTTGCTAGGACTATGTGCCCTGGACCATCACCTACACAGGATCCTTTTAATTGTCAGACTCACCTAGGACCATGATAAGTAGTTAACACTTCCTCTTACTGAGTATCCTTATAAAGCCTAGAAGAGATCATTATTGCTTTATTTTACAGATCCAGAGATGTGGATTTGGGGAACTTCCTCAACAACTGATATCTCAACCCAGCTTAGTGTGAAAAACCTATGGTCCTCCCCAATCTACCAGCCAAGGTCATGGCGTTGCAGGAATAGAAAACAGAAAAGCTTTTTTTTTTTCTTTCCCCCACCCCCCACCCCTGCCCACTGCAGGGAAGCTGCTGAAACACAGCTATCATTTCGAGTACTAATCCTGTTCCCTTGAGAGTTTTTGCAATGAAGAACATTTGGAGGCTGGTGTGAGGTCACTGGGGACCTCATAGAAGGCAGCGGTGGTGAAAGAGAACCAAAAAATATTTATAAGCGGGTAGGGAGGATGAAGAAAAGGAAATAAAAGGTATGTTAAGGAAATGTACATTGAATGCTAATGACTGTGTCAAAAACTACAATAGAAATTGCCACTAATTGGGGAATCTCTACATTCACCAAGATTTGTGCCATTACCACCATCTGGGAAGCGGCAAGAGCTATCAGGATAATGGCGTTACTTCCTGTTTGTTGTGGATAGCCCTCCCTGATGAATGGTCCATCTCCTGCTCAGATGTAATAATGGGGATCGTCATGAAGTTGACTTTGCCACATTGGCAGTTCTCCTCCAACTCTTCCTGGCTTAAGGCTGCTTTCTCTTGGCAGTTGGTCTTGAGGAAAGTAAGCTCATTCTTGCTTAAGTAAAAGCACCTCTCCTAGGTCCATTTAAAAGCATCTTCTCTGCATCTACCTGACACATGAACTTGCTGCTCCTTCTTGCTACACTCAGAGTCCTCTGCCTAGATTCTTGGGTCAGATCAGGTTTCAATTTACACTTCTCTATTTCCATGGTCAGACCGAATGCAGATCCTCCCCCGCCAATTACTTCAGCTTTTCTGTGTTCCCTAACCATCCCTTTATAGCTCTCAACACTGCTTTCCATTGTTTGAACCTGGACCCGGTCCCATCATTGCTACCTGCACCCACAATACTGGGACCCTTGCCTTTGCTTCCTTGCAGCTAACTGAGTCATTATGAAATAGCTCAAATAAGTAATTGCGAATGTTTGTATAAAATAAGGAGTAACAGTAAGAAGGTAGCATAGATGAGCAGGGAGAAAGGTTGTTCACAAATGTGGAAGAATAGACTAAAAAATGGACTTAAAAGACAATAGCACAACATATTGTATAAAATGATGTGTATGAGACATATGTTAAAGATGTTCAGGTTAGATTCTCTTTCTATATTTTTCACTTTTCTACTGAAGGGCTAGAAGGTTATGAAAGATGAGAGCAAGAATTTTCATGTGGATCCAAAGCTTTCCAAATACTTTAGAATCCAGAAGATTAATGATCTACAAGCCAGTAACAACTTAAAAAAACCCACTTGCATTTATTTAAGTGAATGTTGCATCTTTTTCCTGATTGTACAGATGATTGATATAATTCAACTTAATCATGTATTTAATCTTTCCAAATTAGGACATGCAACTAAGGGAGGAAACTATTTTTTTACTGACTTCCTATGCACCAGAGATCATACTGAATGATTGACTAAAAAAATAAGAATAAAAATAGACAAGCAGTTTTTAAAAAGCCAACCACAGTACCATACACACTTTAAAAATTAAGAGAAGTAGCTCTACTTGATGATCTAACAAGTAATTTTCATTTTCCTTGAACTTCTCTTATAATGCAGTTGCTCTCTCTTACAGTATATCAACTGTGACAGGTGGATTAAAATATATGAAGGACTTTCTAGACAGAACCCTTAAAAATTGGATCAATAAAATTCCAGGGGCGCCTGGGTGGCTCAGTGGGCTAAAGCCTCTGCCTTCGGCTCAGGTCATGATCTCAGGGTCCTGGGATCAAGCCCCACAACGGGCTCTCTGCTCAGCGGGGAGCCTGCTTCCCCCTCTCTCTCTGCCTACTTGTTATCTCTCTCTCTCTCTCTCTCTCTGTCAAATAAATAAAAAAATAAAAAAATAAAATCTTTAAAATTCCAAAAACAATTAAAAATTCCAACAGAATTAAATAAACAGCTTCAAACAGCCTCTGAAGGAAATGGAAAGAACAAAATTGTGGGTCTGTGTGTCATTAGAGTCTCAAGCTTGGGTTGTATGCCTTTTAGGAAATCATTGTTTTCTGGTTAAGCATTCCAGATTACTGTGGAATGAAACCATTTCTAAATTTGCCTTAGAACAATGAATGGTTTCTTGATTTCAAAATCCACATGATCACAACAAAAACAGATAATCCATCATAATTATCTGGCACAGTCATTATTTCTCCTCTCACTGCACTACGAGTATACCCCCAAATTCAAAAGAAAGTATTTTATAGTCTCTGATATAACCGTAAGCCTTGTCTTCATGTGTTGGGTTTTCTGTCATTTGAATTGCTTCTTTCTTATTTCTTATCAAGTCGTCTCTGAAGCTTCTAGAGATAATGCTTTAGTTTTTAGACAACTTGGATAATGGTGCTGTGGAAAGTCCAGTCTGGCTTTGGGTGCTTTAGCTAAGGTGTAGGGGTAAAAAAAAACAAAAAAAACAAAAAAAACACTCATCATTTCTAAGGCAACCTCATTAACACATAGAGGCAGCTGGGACCCCTCTGAGTGTCATCTTGATGCAGTTCAGAATTTTGTCTCTTGAGTGACTCTGTCACTCCAGCTTTTTGCAAGGCTCCCAGGAGGAAGGTGTCCCCGCTATAGTTCAGTGACTTCAGTCACCATCACTGAAAAGGCAATCTCACTACAATTATGTCCCTCTCCCCTTGCCCTTGGAAATGGAAATACTTTACTTGGTTTTACTAATACGACATAACATTTGTTACTGCCCACTTTTCATAGTGCTCAAATCATCCTCTTGGTGACTGTGATCAAACTGAATTTCAATAAACCATCTCTTAAGACAGACCGGTATTGCTGTGAACATTTTTATGGAAGAGTAAACTAAGGTTCAGAGTGATTTCAGTAATCGACCCAAGGTCATACAGAGGGTAGATGAGCCGGTCACATAGAATGACCCCCTCGCATTCTAATGATGTGTTTCACTTCTTTGGATTCTCTGTTTTCAAAAATAAAAACCACATCTCTGGATAATCCTTAGGATGGATTGAGCAATCCCCTGCTCTACAGAAGAGACAACCTGGGAAGGAAGATACGCCTGTCTCAGGAAGAACAAGGCAGGCTGCAGTGGCTGGAAGTCCCCAATGCCTTCCACAGAAGAAAGCTAATCACAGTATGAATGATCTTAATTAAATGTGAATGCATACCTACTGAATGCTGTGGGAAAACTCCCTCTTTACTGGCTGTTGTCCCATAGTGCTCAGTAGCAGTACCTTCAAATTCAATTAAGATAATTCCTAGAATGATTAGCTTCATTATATGGTGAGACGCTGGGGACTGTCATATTGCCAAGCTGTATGTATGGTCCCTTTGAGATAGGCAGGTTTTCTCCTGCCTGTTTTCTCTCTTAGTGGTCACTAGAAGTCAATCTCACAGTGATGTCATCCACAGAACTTCTAAATTCCTCCAAGAGAAAGGCAACTGGGAAATTCTATTTTTTTGGACTGTTCTAAAGGTTAAAATCATCCTAAACCAACCAAGCATTTCAAACACTTATCCTCTTTAACAGGCTCGTAGTAAACAACGGACGAGGGGCTTGCAAGCCAGGAGACAAGACACAACTAGGGACCCACAGTGGGCGCATTGGGACCAAGAGGTTAGTTTTAGGACTCTGTGTATTCCACTTATGAAATGCTGGGTGGAGTGATAGGGGAACAAGGCTGAAGGGCTCATTTGCCTCTATTTCCCAATGGGAGACATACCACTGAGATCCTGAGACAGAGACCTACCAAACAACACGGCACCAGTCCTGGGAGCCAGACCTCTGATAAATTTTTTTCATGTTAAATTACCACCAAATACATTGCCACTGTAAACGGAATCTCTATCATTTAAGACAGAATATTCTTGTACCTGACTTTGGCCTCTCACGGGCTGAGTAACTATTCATTAATGTTTCATTATTCATATTCATTAAATGACCATAAATAATCATGATCATATATGTAATTTTTAAAAAGCTGCTCTGTTTCTAGATTAAAGATGATTATATGAACAAAAAGATTCTTTACCTCTTAGAGCAGGGGTTCTCAACCAGGGCGATCACCCTCCCTATCCCAGGGGCCATTTGACATTTGAAGACATTTTTGATTGTCACAACTGGGGAGCGAGTGTTTGCACGTAGTGCATGGAGGCCAGGGATATTGTTAAACATCTCACAATGCACAGGACAGCCTGGCCCAGGACAGCTTGGATCCAAAATGGCAATAGTGCTGAGGTTGAGAAACCCTGCCCTAAAGAAAGCAAGCCAACCCTAAACCACTCTATAAAATGAACGTTCCTGTAAGAAAAGCCTGAATGATGTTGTCATTTACCATATAACACGGACCTTCCATGTTACATGTGAGTCCCCGACGCACTCTAGCAAGAGGCTCTGATATTCAGCCATGGCAGTTTCTACACATAGACATCTCGAATTCTATAATAAGTACACATTTCCAGAGCACTCATTTTGTTTGCAAACAATAATAAGGCAGAAACAGTTTTAACCATAAACAAACCAAATCTTTTTAAGCTTTAAAACTATTTTTCACTTTCTTACTTGGCTCATTTAATCAAATATTTATGTACACTTTCTTTCATCATGTGGACCATTCTTTCTAAGAATTTTAAAACAAATGAATGATACATGATCAAAATAGAGCAATAATTTAAGAAAAAACCTACAATTACGTACAAATCATCAATTGAGGTCATAATTGTAGGCCTTCTTTAAAAATGAAAATAGTCTAGTAATATTCCGGTAATAGTTAAACTATTTAAATTCTCTCTCAATACGTTTTAAAATTATGATGTAAGTAATGCAAAAATAATGATGTAAATAAAAGAGGATATTTATGAGCCAAATAGAATATTCTGTTCCATCTACCACCTTGCCCAGCACCTATGTTAGAATACCACCCAGGGCTAATCTCTCTCTGTTTTTTAAGTATTGAAGAAAAACAAACATTGATATATGGATACCTACAGAGCCTAATCTGTGGATTTCTTCTTGATTTATTCTCCTCACTGTTCTTCTCTTCTTCCGAAATTCACTGGCCTCCCGTTTAAAAACTTTTCCTCTGAAGCTCATCGTATCCTGGTATCTGAGTCGCAAGATATTTAAAAACACCAATTTCGTTAAACACCTTCTTTTTGAAGCCTCACAGGCCGAACAAGTCCTCCTTCTCTGGTGAAAAGGGAAACGCTCACCCTATATTATCATAACTCAACAGAAAGGAAAAGAAAACCAGCAAGTTACCACTTCCTGTCACTACCAGCTGTTCGGCTTCCATGCGCGTATTCTCCCTAGTCACCTGCTTTAGAGTAAGACAAAAACACAAAATGGCTTTGGACATTTAAGAGGATTGCTCATAGCTAAATAAATCATGGGATATAAAATCACCCATGGAAGCAAGTCAAGCCTGAATTAAAGAGCTGATTTGCGGGCGCCTGGGTGGCTCAGTTGGTTGGGCGACTGCCTTCGGCTCTGGTCATGGTCCCGGAGTCCCGGGATCGAGTCCCATATCGGACTCCCGGTTCTGCGGGAAGTCCGCTTCTCCCTCTGACCTTCTCCCCTCTCATTCTCAGTCTCTCTCTCTCTAATAAATAAATAAAATCTTAAAAAAAAAATTAAAAAAAAAAAAAGGGCTGATTTACTATAGGGCTCCAGGTCTGACACTGAAACAGCCACCAGACCTCATCATCCGGAGAGGATCCCAAAGAGAAACTATCATAACTGTTTCAAGCAGGTGCGCATACAAGCGTAGATTAAGTTAGTGGTCTTCCAAGATGGTCATTCAGGGCACGAGGAGAAATTAGGATTCTGTTCATATTGGTTACCTAAATAAGTTGTACTCTACTACTATTTACTGTAATAAATATTGACAGGGACACCTTCATTCCCTATGCCAAATGGTTACAAACAGTCAAATAGTTCATTCCCTAATCTGTGCTTACTTTTTCTGGGGCTCTGAGAACTGCAGCTCTCCTTTCAAATCCACCTAAATTTTCCTGTTTTATTCTTCTCCATGACACCTACTAGCATGCGACACTACTATACATTTTACTTATTTATGTTGATTATCGTTTGTCTTCCTGCACTCAACTCTATGCTCCACAAGAGTGGGAATTTTGTCTGTTCAATGTATCATGTCTTCTGTGATGAGAACAGTGCTTGGCATCCAGAAGTTTCTCAATATATAACTATTAAGTTTAATGAAAGAATACATGAGGAACTGGAGTGCCCGGGTGGCTCAGTCAGTTAAGCGTCTGCCTTCAGCTCAGGTCATGATTTCAGGGTCCTGGGATGGAGCCCCATGTCAGGCTCCCTGTTTGGTGGGGAGTCTGCTTCTCCCTCTCCCTCTGCCGCTCCCTCTACCACCTGCTCATGCCCTTTCACTGCGTCTCTCTCTCTCTCAAATAAATAAATAAATAAATAAATAAATAAATAAAATCTTTATTAAAAAATGAATGAGGGACTTCCATTTATTATGCTTAACAATGAACCTTGTCCCCTATGTATATTGTGTTTTGAAATATTAGCTATTTATAAGAACTATGTTAATTGGTATAAACAAACACAGACTATGGGAGTATAGTCAAACTTTTTTGGCTACGTGTATGAGATAAATATTTGAAGGCCACAAGATTAGGAATTCATTGATTAGATGAAACATTTGAAAGACTGATTCCAAAAAGATTGTGTGAGATAGCTATTCAGTTGAAGATTTGGTTTCTTCACCTGCAGGATGGACCCAGTCGACAGTGTTGCCCACCAGTTTGATGAAAGTGCTAACGGAACCACTGCTTGTTCATGAAGCACTATGTAGGTTATGAAGATGATTGAAGGAATATTTCTCCTTAGGACTGATCTCCATGACCCCCAAGATAGGCAAAAGCCCTGCCAACTCTCCTAGGAGGTGCGTCCTAAGGAAGGAGTAATACGAAGAGAGTAATTATGCCTGTTTTTATATGAGGCAGGGTCAGTTCCTAAGGCATTTGTGAAAGGCACCCCTGTGCAAAGCATAATATGGGGTACATTATGAATACAGACAAGACACTTAACGAGGAGGGCGATTTCTTTGCAAAGGGTTCTCAATATTCTGGGAGTTTTGACCTTTAAGAAAGAAAAATAACAAGGCTGTTAACTAGCTCACACATTTTGCTCATGTCCTAGCTGGAAGTAGGATTCAGCTACAGTCAGAACGGG
Source organism: Nasua narica (assembly GCA_028533885.1). NCBI lineage: Eukaryota > Metazoa > Chordata > Mammalia > Carnivora > Procyonidae > Nasua > Nasua narica. The sequence continues at coordinate 162,527,265 of CM052810.1, read as the reverse complement.
GCAGTGTTAGGGCAATGGGGGACCATAAGCAAATACAGTGTGGTTTTTGTGGAGACTTTTGTTCCAGAGCCCTGTCCTCTCATTCCTTCGCTCAACACACTGAATGGTGCAGGTGCCTGGTGGCTGCCTTGAATGATGCAATGAGCAACCCAGAAGGAGTGCTCCTAGATATCTTGTGGCTTTCACCTAACTTCCTTCATGTCTTCCAGCAAGTGTCTATTCCTCAGAAAGCCTCCTTTGACCATCAGTTTAAAACTGTGGCCTTCTCCCCTAACCCTTTATTTTTATTTTTTATTTTTTGGACCACAGAGAAAATGGAATAAGACATTTTTCCTGGGAAAAGGAAAGCTACTTCTCAGGAAAGCTTCTTTGTGAGAAGCCACTTTTGCAAACACAGTCCTCAATTCTATACTGAAGGTGGTGATCTTCAGGAAAACTCTCACTTAACCAGCTCATCCAAACCATGATGGCCTCAGTAGATGCCATCTGCTTATTTAATAAGCCTCCCTTTCATCCCAGTTGCTTTTTACTGACACAGGCCATTCTGTTTGCCCCATTAATAACCAGACTTAGTTGAAGTGCCTCCAAACACCCCAGACTTGAGGCATTCATCATCTATCTCTACCTTGTCAGGTAGTGATTTGTGTAAGGTGGAGAAAGAGAGAGAGTGATTGCTCCATGTGAAAGTGTGGACACTGAGGAAGCTTCTTTCAAGAACTATGAGAAAAATAACAAGATACTATAAAAATAAGAAGTGGGGAGGTAAATTGTATCATCATTTTAAAATTACCTTAGGCAAACAAGGATTCCATACAGCAGAAGCCCTTTTGTTCCGTGGTCACTGAATATTTAGCCATTTCACTGTATGTCTTTAGCTCTGAAAAGATTTTACCCTCTAAATAATTCTTTGGCATCCGTTAGATGAGCAGACACATCATAGCACATGCAGAATTTTCAGATTTAACTTGTTTCTTTTAGGACATTATCAGAGTCTGCCTCTGGGTCACCTGATTTCCTTGGGTAAGATTATGTTTCTATTTTAAGAGCTGAAAATAGTGTTTTGCGACCATTTTTAGATTATGGACCCATTTGAGAATCCAATAAATCTGCAGACTCACTGGCAGAAAGATGTAAGTATTCAGAAAATGTGCATGCATAGTCGGGAGGTCACAAATCTCGGAAATCCATCCATGGACTTCTGATCCATGGTAGCCTAAATCCCTAACTTGTGATTTTAGGAGATAGGAATGTTGTCTTGTAATGAAGCATTTAGTAGTATTGAGCAACTCTTGTGTGACTTCCTCTCTTTCTAAAATTTGCATCTAGTCTCTCCTCTATTCCTCTTTAGGCGCCACAGTTCTTTATCCTGGAGTCCCTCCCACTCCTTGACTTCTGCAATGTGAGAATGACTCATTTGTCCCCTTGCTTAGCTGTTGGTTGCAGGTCCCTTAAATACGGGGAGAAGGAGGCATTGCCAGGCCACATATGGGGATGTCAGATAGGCATAACTTGGGGTGACTGCAAAGGAGGAGGAAATCCTACATGTAGCATGGAATATGCTGTTGCATGGGATGGCTCCACTGGAGACCTCCACTGGGCTGTGCTTTCCTTAATTTCAGATCAAGTTTGTTTCTCCAACATTCTGTAATACTCCACACCATCCCAATAAATTCCTTTTCTGCTTAAATTCAAAAATGTGTCAGATATTTAAAAAAAAAATCCTACTTAGGACAATGGGCAAGAATAGAGGTAAACAGAAATCAGAGATTAGTTGGCTCAACCATGAGGAGTCATTGTCAAGCTCATTAGTAGAGATCTGGTACCAATACATGTAGAATTTATTAACTACTATATTCAAGGCATTGCTGGCTTCAAGAGAAATCAAGCTAGCCTCAAGAAGCTGGTACCTGACAAAGGAGTTCACTAGAGCTGAAGGAATCAAGGAGAGCTTTATCGTAAAGACAGAGCCTCATGCAGGTTTGATTAATAGGTGGGAGTCAGATAGATGGGAGAAGGGTAAAGGATACTCCAGGAAAGAGGAATGTAGCATGAAGGCATAAGACAGAATGGTTAAAATCATGGGATCTGGAATCAGCTTGGATTCAAACCCTGGGTCCATTTCTTCCTCACTGAATATTTTCAGCTCAGTTTTCTCATCCCTCATAAACTAAGAATAGTACAGTAGCCACCTCAGAGTTTTCGTGGAGATACATGAGATGACACTTCAAAATTTCAACATATTGTCTAGTAGGTAAAAGCATAATGACCGCTTATTACAAAAGCTAAGAAGCAGGTCAAAACAGAGTGTTTAAGAAAAAAATAGGAAGTCCATCCTGTCTACAGCTAGGGTTGAGAAGGACAGGAGTGGTAGAAACAACTGAAAATAGAAGCCTGGGGCCAGTACACGAAAGGCTTTGAATGCCAAGATAAGGAGGTTTCCATTGTATCCTGAAAGCCATGAGAAACTGAAGACTTTTCAATTACAATTAAAATAGTGTCTTTGGAAGATTCATTTGGAAGCAGCATTAACCCAGGTAATAACATAGAATGGTGGAGAGTAGAAAATATGGCAACAGAAATGTAATCATAGATTTCACTGAGATTATAAATGAAGATCTGACTATTAAATGGAAAATGAATGGTAGTTGAAATTTCCTGAGCAAGTACTGGCTGCTGGGTGCTGATCCAAGTTTAGAGTACTTTCTTTAAACCTGTGATACTGTGAGCTAGGTATTATTATTATTGTTATCACCACCCCAGTTTTACAGAGGAAGATATTTGGGTCCTGAGAGGTTAAGCAATTCGTCCAAAGTCTGAAGCAAGTAAGTGGCACAGATGGGATTTCAGCCAAGGCAGTCCAGCTCCAGAGCCCAAGCCTTTAACCAGAAGGGAGGTTTGAAGTTGCTGCAGGTTTCTGAGTTCGCCATCAAGGAGATGAATGATATGACGGAGGGACATAAGGTAGTAAAGAGAGGATTTCTTTTCCTATTAATGCTGACGTAGACATGTTAAAGTTTGGGTCAAGAAGATAGGAAAACGGACATGTCCAGCAAACATTGTTTTATGTGTGCTTAGAACTGATGAAAGAGGGGCGCCTGGGCAGCTCAGTGGGTTAAAGCCTCTGCCTTCAGCTCAGGTCCTGATCTCAGGGTCCTGGGATCGCGCCCTGCATCGGGCTCTCTGCTCAGCAGGGAGCCTGCTTCCCCCTCCCTCTCTGCCTGCCTCTCTGCCTACTTATGATCTCTCTCTCTCTGTCCAATAAATAAAATAAAAAATAAAATAAATCTTTAAAAAAAAAAAAAGGACTGATGAAAGAGTCAGTGCTGGAGATCTGAAGCGGACAGTCACCAGAAAAGTTAAAATCGCAAAGTCTAAAAGTAAATTGAATTTTTGGAGAACAGAGTAGCACAGAATTGAGAACACAGTCTTGAGGTTCTTTTGCATATGATAAATGGAAGGCCATTTAGGACGTTGAGAAGGCACAGAGATCAAAGGGGAAAAGGACCAGGCTAGTGCAGCATCCGGATGCACTGGGTGAGGAGTTCAAGGAAGGTGCTATATGGCATCTGAGTAGAAATGGATGTAGGACCTAGAATGTCCAAAAAGATTCAGCGTGAAAGATAAGCAAGATGAAAAATAAGGAACTTGCAGTCTTGGATCTAGACAGATCTACATTTGAATTCTCTTCAGCTATCTATTAGATGATCTCTGGCAAGTTACTTGGCCTCTGTCTGCCTGTTTTTTTTATATTCAATAGGGCGGTGAGTATATAGCTTATAAGGTTGTTGTGAAATAATAAATGTTAGTACCTAGCATTGAGGAAAAAAATATATATCTTACATATATGCACATAATTCTTATATGTGTATATATGAACATTTATTGAATATGGTGAGTATTTATTAGGTCTACATAGGTTGTATTTATGTGTAGACACACCTATATATGCATATACATATACATCAAAAATATATGAATACTTGTGTGTATATATTTAATATTTTTTTAATATATATACATAGTATTTCAAGTCCGGCTCCATAGTCCCCAGACAGAGAAAGTAAGCTTGCAATTTTCAATAGATAAGAGTCTGGATATTTGGAAGTTAGTTAAGATGGGAACTATTAACCATATTGTAGAAGAAATAAGAATTTGAATGCTAAAATGATAGATATTTGAGAAAAGTTCTATTTGTATTAATTTTCTCTTGCTCCTGGAACAGCTTACCACACATATGGTGGCTTAAATCAACATGCATTTGTTATCTCATAGCTGTCCTGGGTCGGAAATCTGGGTACAATGGGGTACAATGTGATTCTCTGCTTGGGGCTTCACAGGGGTGTCAGCAAGGCTGTGTCCTTTTCTGGAGATCTAGGGAAGCACCTGGTTCCAGGCTTATTCAGGTTATCGATAGAATTCCGTTCCTTGTAGTCGCAGGATTGAAGTCCCCATCTCCTTGCTGACAACCAGGGGTCGCTGTCAGTGGCTAGAGACTTCATACATTCTCTGGCTCATGGTCTCTTTCTGAGCTAGCAACACAGGGTGGATTGAACAACTAGAGAGTCTTGGGATGACATCCTTAGAAAGCCATCTCCACAGATGCGTATTCTGGATTACCGCTTGGTTTTTGTGCTTAATCTTTTAAAAAACAAGCTTCCCATCATGAACGTACTGAGAAAAAAGGTTTATGTGGGGACAGTACTTGACCTTTGAGTGTCATTTCCACTGAGCAGTAAAGATGCTGGTTGCAGTGGAGCTAAGAAATGAGTGAGAGGAGATAGAAAAGTGCCTTATAGATCCCTTCCTGGGAAAAAAAAAAACAATTATAGCTCTGGGAAGGGGCAGCAGAACCAAAGAGACAAATTTAGAAGACGAATAGTGGTGGACAAGTAATCAGATATATAAACACAGAAAACAAAAGCAATAAGCCATAAGGTCTTTTTTTTTAAGACTTATTTATTTAAGAGAGAGAGAGAGAGCATGCCTGGGAAGGGCAGAGGGAGAGAAAATCTCAAGCAGATTCTGCACTGAGCAAGGAGAGGGACACAGGGCTCGATCTCACAACCCTGAGATCAGGGCCTGAGCCAAAACCAAGAAGCAGATACTTAGCCAACTGGGCCACCGAGGCACCCCTTTGAGGTCACCTTTAAAATGTTTAATTCTACTTGCACAATATTTGAATAGGCTGTGTGATGGGCAAATGATATCCTCACTGAACCTAAGAAACCAGAGGACAGAAACTTGGGTTTCATTGACACTGCATCTGAACCAATTTGACAAAAATGACCCAAAAAGTACCGTTGGGAATGCAGAGTAACTGAAACCTTGGTGGTTAAGTCTTAGACAGCTACACATGATGTCATGCTTGAATCCGCAAAGCCTAATTTGAGCAACTGGTAGAGCAGTTTCCTGTGAATTTCCACCCCCTTTCACACTGCTTTTTTGTTTCCATCTTATATTTATTTCAATTTATTCTCCCTGCTAAGTTTTTCAGCTTGTGTGGCATTTACTCCTTCATTGTTAGAGGGTATTCAGATAACTCATTTTATTTTTTTCTCTTCCATTTCTGATTGATTTCCCCATTGCCTGCAGGTTTGTGTGCTGCATGGCTTTGGTCACATAGGACAAAGCAAGGCTGTGTCTCTGGGTTCAGCTCGCCGCCATCCGCCTTGTTAAAGGAAGTAAAGCACAAGTAGCTACTTCCTCCTTCATTGTGGTCTCTCCTGAGCCTGGCCCCAGGCAAGCAGTGCTCTTTACTGAGGTTCACTTCTTCCTGCTGAACCACTCAGAGTTACCCTGAGAGAACCTTGAGGGGTTTAAAGGAACACAATAGGGGCACCTGGGTGGCTCAGTCCCTTAAGTGTCTGCCTTTGCCTCAGGTCATGATGCTGCCCCTCATTGGCCCAGGATCAAGCCCCGCATTGGGGGGAGGAGGAGGTTCCTGCTGAGCAGGGAGTCTGCTTCTCTCTCTCTCTCTTTCTCTCTCTCCCTCTGCCACTCCCCCTCTTGTGCTCTCTCTCACCCACGGTCTCTCTCTTCTACACAAATAAACAAAATCTTAAAAAAAAATGAACACAACAAAACCTCTTATTTCTAACGTAAATCTTTCAGCAGGCAATGTCTGTGGAATACAACAGTTCTTCCTGTCCCCTAATTTTCACTTCAAAAAGCATTTGTTTTAGTATAAAATATTGAGAAATTTCAAGGAAAAAAAAAAGAGTGCCATGCAATGTAAACCTCACTGAGGGAGAACGTAGACATGGCAAAAATAGAAACAGACAGCAGTTGTGTGTGTGTGTTGTGTGTGTGTGCATGTACGCAGGCATAAATGATCTTTATTGCTTTGAAATAATTTACAGTATTCAGTTCATAGCCCTTCAATCATGTATCAAGTTGTAATGATATTGTTTCTATTGTTGAATTTAAATAAGTCTCAGGGGGTAAAGTTTCCCACTTAATCAGGATTTGATGTAGGAGTGAAGGGGGGCAAAAAAACTCATTTCTAACAGAGTCTCATGAGCCCATATTAGAATCTAATAGCAATCAGTGAAGGGCCAATAGCTTTTTCTTCTCAATTGTGGACTTCATTATTGGCTCACAAATTTCTACCAGGAAGAACACTGTAGCCTAGAGGTATTCATACTCCTCACCAATAACTCTTCATACATTATATAGGAAATGAGGAATACTGGCTTTAAGGTTTGCCCTTTTCTCAATGTCCCATTGGGTATTTAGGTATTTACCACCCATCCCAAAGTTTTCCCTGCTTTATGCTAAAAATACTCAGCCACCCTCAAGATACCAGCTTTCTCTTGGTCTGTTACAAAGTTGGGAGCTCCAAAGAGGCAAGCATTTCATTCTTACGGAGACTGTGCCTTAACTCTCTTGCCAATATGCTCAGAGACAGAGCATAACGGCATGACTATAACAACAGCAAACATATTATATAATGTTCTAGGCTTATGTTTCATAAGCCTATTTTATGTACATATATATATATATATGTATGGCTGGACTATATATATATCATATATAGAGATAACATATATATATGGCTGGAACCTTAATGCTCTTTAAAAAGTCATGTGGCTAATTCTTCACGTAATGTTCTTTTCCTCTTAAAAAAATAACCCCAAATTAACATACTTTCTACTGGACAATTTTTCTTCTATCTTTTAAAGAAGCCTGACGGGGATTCTGGATTGAGGCAGATGATTTCTCTTACAGATGATCGGATGTAGACATTCAAACATAGCCTCCCAGAAGATGGGAGTTGAGGGACTCTGAATCAATGCTATTATCTTTGATCATAGAGACTCCTGCCCAAACAGCCATTTCCCCCAGAGACGGGCATTCTCTCTGCTGGCTGGCTTGAATCCCACGCCGGCTTCCCACTGCTGGCAAAGTTAACTACACACTGCAGTCATTTCTTTTAAAATAAAACAAGCACCCAAAATTGGCCTCCTATAGTCATTCCAATTGCTAATTACCTTGCTTTCACAAGGACTGTCACCCACTGTTTAATAATTATCCTGAAAACCACATTGTACACAAGTTTTATGGAGAGGGCCAAGGTCTTTGAAATCTGTGACTCTCTAGTGGAAAAGTTGGTTAATTTATATAACAGGAACATCACAGGTATTTTATTCTCGTGGTGGTCATTTTATTGCAGACGATGCGTCTTTACAAAGAGAAGGCAATGAAGCATTCTTACCCAAGCAATCTTGAAAAAGAGACAAATTGTCACATAAATGCCAAACCAGAGCATACACGCCACCAACTATTCAGACCAACACTGTTTGCTGGTCGATCTGACTGATAGCCTAAGTGACCTCTGTGCAACCAGTCTGCCCATTACCATTTCTTTAATAGTGTCACCATGCATTCTTATTTCCTAGGGCCTCTGCCAGGAAGAGGCAAAGCTAATAGCAGACTGATTTAAGCACTTAATGCTTTGCATGGTGGAAATTGGAGAATAATGGAAAGGTCTTGGCTTTTTCAATCAAGAGCTTCTTTCTGTTTTGCAGAGAATTAATTGTTGGGCTTTCCTTATTTAGCTGCATGCATTGTGGTAAATTGTTGACCTTTGGATGTGTGATAGGTCAAGGTCCCCAATTAAAGGACAAATTAACCTTCCTCTATCTGTCCTTGTCAGGTGCCCAGAAAGGACTGAAACAACAAACAAACAAGCATCGTGCAGCTCTGACAGTGGCCCTGGTAAATATTTAATCTGAGAATGGAAGCAAATGCAGAGAGGCTCCAATTCTTTGTCAAACATTTCTAGGTCCTGGTCCTGCCAGGTATGAGGGACAGACAACTAAGACAGAATGCCCATCCACAGTCCCCGTGAGAGATGGTGGTACACATCAAACAATCTCTGGAAATACAAGAAGACAGAAACTAGGTGTCAAATGAAGAATAAGAGGCCAGAACATGAGGCCACACAGGCATGGGGATGTGAGTCAAGCGTGGACAACAGTAGGACTTTGAAAGTCACCACTATAAGAACCCAAAGAGAGGTTCTCTTGTGTGCTCAAGAATCACATGGGAAGGTTGCTAAAAATAGGGATTCCTGGACCCTCTCTAGGACCTCAGGAGACCTGGTGGGGCCCCAGTAATCTGGCTTCGTAACTAACATCCAGGTGATTCATTCGAAGATGCTACGCAGACTACACTTTGAAAAACCATGACTTCGAAGCTGGTCCACCTAAATAGTTTTCTTAGGTAGAAACTCAAATAATAGTGCCCCCTGAGGCCCCACTTCCCAAAGCAATGTTCTTTACACTAGGCTAAAGTCTTACTTAGAAAATCAAATATTTTCTTTCCCTTAAGTGTACTCAGTCAGACAGAATTAACTAACCAGCTACATCACCCTGAATGTTCTGAGGACCAAGCGAAAAAACCCTGGAGTGAAACCAGCCATTGAAAACTGGGCCTGAGATGGGCCCCATCTCATTTCACTCCCCCTTCACTGGCCATCTCTCGGACTTTTGTAAGCCTGACGATATTTGTCCCTTAGTATCGTCGAAACAAGGTTTTCTCAAACTCGGCAATACAGAGATTTTGGGCCAGATCATTCTGTAGAGGGCTTTCCTGGGCCCTGCAGGATGCTTAGCAACACCCTGACCTCTACCCACTAGATACCAGTAAATCCACCGCCCCCTGCTGCGACAGCCACCAATGTCTTGAGACATTGCCAAATGTCCTATGGAGGGTAAGGAGAGGAAGGAAAAATCACTCCTGCTTGAAAAATCTCTGGTCCAAATCGTAATGCAGATTATTCCGCCTGAATATTTCCTTGATGATGGCTTTCAGGACTGGTGACCTTCTGGCAGATAACGGAGGTCACTCTCCAGATCAGGGCTAACTCCTCTTGAAAGCCAAGTTGACAGTCAGTTTCTTGGAAGAACCTCAGGACTACTGGCCTTCCAGTTAGTCCCCTCTCTCACTTTTCGTTACCTCGAAATCCCATTCCTGGAATTAGTCTGGGTCTGGGTTTCTGTTTCTGTTCCGGACTGTCCTTATCAAAGCACAGCTATCACTTGCTGGGAAAAGATTTGAAGCCATTATCCTCTTCACTAACTTGGAGTTCACAGAGCCCAAAAGGCAAGCACATTCCAGAATCATGAAGGATAAGGTTGGGAGTGTGGTATTTGCGCTTGTGGGTATGATCACTGGGCTGGAGTCTGTGGGAGTCTGTGTGGTTCCTGGTCTCCCCATGTGCTTGCTGCGGGCCTCTGGACAAGTTACCCAACCTCTCTGAACTTGAGTTTCCTCCTCTGTAAAATGAGGATAACCACAGCACCTACCCCACGGGGTGCTGTGAAGCTTAATAAAAGAATATTTGTAGAGAGTTTGGCACAGTACCTGGACTAGAATAAAATGCTCAGTGGATGTTAGCTACAAGTTTGATGAGGGAGGCAGTTGCATAACCGGGCTGCCACCGTGTTCAGGGAGCAGATGTTTGCAGATGTTTGTGTACTGAACAGCGGGGGGGAAGGGGGCGCAGGGAGGGGAGCGGATGAGAAGGGTACCAGCTTTAAAAGTGGCAGTGAAAGGGAAAAGACATTCCAAAATGAAGGGAGTGGCCAGAAGACCCCATTGGCCTGGACATGGACAATTAGGCTAAATGGCCCTGCCTCCAATCCACACAGGATCCTTCCACAACTGACCCCTTTGTGCTCGTTGTGCCTGGCAACACTGCACATTTCATGTTTGAATCCCCACTGTGCACAACTACAAAAGCTTCCAATTATCCTAGTTCTGTCATCTCCCTTCATCCCACACAAAAGACCCAAATGCCAAGGAAGTTAAGAAAGCCAAGATTTAACCCATATCATATGCTTTTTTATCTTTTCGTGGTTACTTTTCTGTCCAAACTGGACTGTAAATTCCCAGAGCAATAAACAGTATCGTCTTTATGTCTGCACTGTGCCGGGTCCCCTACTGGCATACGGTAAATACCAACACTGTAATTACCAATTTGATGTTGTGAACAGGAGAAAAAGGGCACTGCGCTTTCTTTTTCTCTGTCTTCGCCTCTCTCTTTCCACGGCTTTTCCAAGGCCACAGCAAGGTATTGCGGTACACTGACGAGGAGACATTTAATCTGACTTTGCCCTCTTTCGCCAGGGTGTCACAGATTGGGAAGGATATCCATTACCTAGATTGTATCGAAAGACCTGGGGTGGCACTGAAGATTGGCATTTCTCTTGCTTTGATTGGCCTTCAGGGTCATACTTCCAGTAAGCAGTTCTGAATTTGTGTTCACTTCATCTCTTTCGGTGCCCGGAACTACCGAGCGGAGACCGTCGTTTTTAAGTCATTTCTTTTGTTCTGCCAAGTGCATATGTGCTCACAGTGAGAAGAGCGTGGACGGCAGACAGGAGGCCTGTGTTCCAGAATCCACTTACTGATAGCCCGAGTGACCTTGGGCAAGACAGTCACCTCTCTAGACCTCATTGTCCTCAAGCTTTTTTTGATCTCTAAAATTCTTTGTTTTTGTGTTCTTTTAAATAAAACCATTTGTATCATCCATTTTCAGATAGACTAATGACTGGGCGGAGAAAATAAGCTTTTTCTTTTTTTCTTTTTTTCTCCCCAAATTTGTTTATTTTAATCTTTCATTTTAACCTCAAGTGCCACTTGGAAAAGAAAGATAAGCTGCAATCAGACGCCTTTCTGCACGTCCAGCCCAGATGGCAAACCCAGAGAGATGCTACCTGTGCCTTGCTCCCTGGTCCCAGCTAGCTTTCATTTCAGGAAATAAACAGCTGCGCCTTCTCGCTCGATGATATTGTCCTTGACATCTTTTACAAACAGAGCATGGAAAAGAATTTTGGCACTGTTTTCGCACCCACTGGTTTTACTGATATTCCTTGATTTTCCCTTGGGGGCATCTCGTCTACCCCCTCACCTTCTAGAACACATCAAACGGGGGCTCTGACTGCGTGGGCTGGAGCCTTAAGAAGGACCCGAAGGCAGAATATGTGATTTATATCGAGTACTGCCCCGAGTCCTGCACAGGGCAGTTCCCGGGCCCTTCTCCTTCCTGTGCTGATTAAGGCCTGCTGTTGGGTTCTGCCTTCAGTCTGATGGGCCTTCCCCACCTTCATACTTATTCCCCTTGACTGAGGCAAAGCCCTTCTCTCTTTGCAACCATGTTGCCTTTGCAGCCATTTGTTTATTTACTCTGAAAATACGTGAAGATATTGTGCTAAGTATTTAGGATAACTGGAAAAATAAAATAATTTCTTTGTCTTTAAAGAGCTTGGGAGAGAGGGCGGCAAGTGCTGTAATGGGAGGTTTGCATTAGAAAGTACTAAAAATCAAACAGATAGAAATCTCATTTCACCCCCCAAGAATCCTTTTTTTTAAAAAAGATTTTTATTTATTTATTTATTTGAGAGAGAGAGAATGAGTGGGGGGGGAGAAGGGCAGAGGGAGAGGGACAGCAGACTCCCTGCTGAGCATGAAGCCTGAAGCAGTGCTTGATCCCAGCACCCTGAGATCATAAAACCTGACCCAAAGTTAAGCGCTTAACCCAATGAGCCATCCAGGTACCCCTCCCAAGTATTCTTTTAAGCACTAAAATCAGACAAGCCAGCACATAAAAAAAATGAGCTCATTACCTTTCTTTCCACATACCATTCCACATGACTTTATATCACCATCTACCTGGGTGATAAAATCAGGGTCAGGATACTCATTTTCAACTTCCCTGACTCCTCATCTGCATAACCAGCCCATCCCTAAGTTCTAATGATTATGTATCTTCTCTTGAGCATTCCTGTCATTCCAGTAATTTTCCTACCTGACGCCAGGTTTGACCATGTTATTCCCGGGCTCAGAAGTCTTACATGGCTACCCCCTTGGCAACATGAGTGTTTCCCAAGCTGTGCTCTAGAGCTTCCCCATGTGCGAGTCAGTGCTTCTTTTAAAGAGACATCCAATATCAAATAAATTTGACAAACAGTGGAGTGAGCAAAGCTAAGGCGGGCGTCTTCCCTGAAGAACTGCCCAGGGTTTTCCATTTCCAACATGCAAGGTGAATCTCTCGAGGCGCGTGTACTAGCCAACATTTCCCCCATGGATTTTTGCACGGAAGCGTTTTCGTGCAGAACGTCTTATAGTCCCTGTCACACGGTCTGGGGAATGGTCTCTGCAAGGCTGCAGATACAGTGAGGCATCCCGGGAGACAGAATCTAAAATATTTTCCTTTTTTTTTTTCTAAAATATTTTCAAAAAAGAAAATGAGAGCGGCATCTTTTCCAGGATAGACGGAAATCGTAGGAGTTTATGTGAAGAGGTCTGAATCTGGGCAGGCAGCATGGTGGTTGGTTGCCAGGACGACTGCGGGCTTGGGGGTTAAGATCTTTGGACCTCTGCCAGTTTGGGTCTTGCTCCTGCCCCAGACGGAGCGCCAGGAATCATCCACCTGGGAGACCAGCAATGACAATTCAGAGCAGCATAACCAAGATACTAGTAGATAGCTGCAAGGGAGACACGTAACTTAAATAATTGCCATAATTTGCTTACACTGGACAAAAGGTAATTATCTATTTATGTACATGGCTTTGGGTTTCTTGGGGATCTGTGAAATTTCAGCCTAATAGGATGAGGCAGGGACAGATTTTCATGGTTGTGTAGAAAGCACAGAATCAACACTGTCCTCGGCATGGAAAATAATTCATGACCCAGTTATGGCGAAAATATGGGACATCTGAATCCTCCCTCCATCCCTGCCCTCCGCCTCTTCCCTGCAGTAGTAGCTGGGGAGACTCTAGTCCGGTTTCTAAGCAGAGTTCTAAAAGGATTTATTGCTTTCGATGCATTAGTTTCCGTATCTTCGACTTGCATTATGTTGCTGAAAATTAAGTTAAGGGTCGGATATTTATTACCACATTCCCCTTTGATACTTTTATAGCCAAGAAAGGATAGTCTGACTTAGTATTATTTAATTATGCTTGTGGAAATCTTTCTGAATTAAGAGTCAGAGTACACGTTTTTTGAAGTCTAAGTATGATCTTTAGCCATACACTTACATTAACGTCAGAATCGTTTGCTACTCATATCAGTCAGACATGCTGTCATGTGTTTCAGGCAGTGTAGTCCTCACTGGCTCGAGCTGGAATGCTGAGTTAAAGGGGAAGCTGTCATAAAAACTTACAGGAGATCTTTAAAAAAACCAAAAAATAAAAAAACAACAACAAAAAAAAACACAGGAGAATGACAATCAGCCAGCCAATGACTCCACCTGCTTTCCCAATGAGGTTTTCCTGTAATGTTTTTTGGGGCCACTCGTGTTTTAAAATATTGGAATTAGTTGATAGCATTTAAAAATAAGAAGATTTTACCTAAAAGCCCTGCCTCCTGGCTTCTCTTAAAAAAAATTCAAGATCTGATGATATTGATCCTACCTTTGGACATGGGAACAAGCACCCAAATGGAACTGCAGCCACACCCTTTGTGTGGGCCTGCATTCTTTAATTTACCCTGTTCCCCACTGCTCCTATTCATCTCCTTGTCTACCCTGTGTGTCCTGAAAGTGTTTGGGTTGGAAGCCCTTGACGTGAAGTCACATTCAACATCCTATCTTTCAGTAAGGCTATTGTAACTGGGAATCTGATCTAAGCCTTACTTGATCTCTCTGCATTTAACAAGTAAGCCTAAAGATTTCCATGGCCAGCATATCTGCAGTTAACCCAGGTCTCTATGAGATCAATGCTTTACTCCTGCGGATGCCCCAAATGTGAATATGCACCCATATCTTACTAATGCCATGTAGTAATAAAATTGTGTTTCTGTTCTCACATGCCTACCAGAACATCCCCTCCTTGAGTGATCTGATAAGAGAATATTTCTAGCATTAGTTAAGCCATAGAAAGGATGGGAGTACACTATATTTCTTCTTTAACTTTTCAAAATCAGAACCGTTTTGGCGCTTGTGGGAAAAATCGGTGTGGCAGTTAATGGCATGGCTCAACACCTCTTTGTGTAAGTTATGGGAACGTAACACCAAGAAAAAACCTTTTAAAAAGTGACAAAAATATTTGTTTTAAAAGTGGAAACAGAGGCGTGTGGGTGGCTCAGTCCATTAAACATTTGCCTTCAGCTCAGGTCATGATCTCAGAGTCCTGAGATGGAGCCCTGCGGGCCTGTGTAGGGTTCTCTGCTCAGTAGGGGGTTTGCTTCTCCCTCTGCCCTTCTCCCCTGCTTGTGCGTGCATGCTCTCTCTCTCTCTCAAATAAATAAATAAAATCTTTAAAAAAAGAAGAGGAAATGAACATTCTTCAAGTAGCAATGTTATATTAATGATAAAAGAAAGATCAAAAAAGCCTTTATATAAGAGGTCATCATGATATTACTAAGTTATTTATCTATACATTTAAAATTATCTCCACCATGCATATCACATATCACAGATCTGGATAAGAAAGTCAGCACCTTGTTCAATAAAATAAGGATGGCAGATTATAAATAGTCTTGAAGACACTTGATAATTCCAAAACTCTATTATGTTAGAGGAGTATAAGCTATGAAAGATTGATGAATGTTTCCATTTCTTCTCTCCATTATCCTTGGAAAATTATGAGAATATCATTGCTTTTTCTTCATACAAGCTCCTGTACTGGCAATCACCTAAGTCATGATGAAAGACTGCAGGAGTTTTTTAAATAATTTAGTAATTTCATAGTACTACTTCCAGATATGCTACGATTGCATTTTTCCTACACGTTGAAAGATGGTCAAGAGAGGATTCTGCCATACTTCACTCTCTAGCAACTTGTAGTTGTAGTGACACTTTTCTTATTAGTGTCAGAGAAGATTATGTAGGAATGGACTTATCCCAGGAATCCTCCCTCCAAAGTACCAACACCATTTTCTTGGCTTTTCCATCATTTCCACAGTCAGGGCTTCCCTGCTAGAATGGTGGAAGGCGGGCAGAGAATCACCTCTAATATGCCCATCTATCTCAGTCGACTATCTTTCTGGCCTCTGATCTCAACATTAAACCATACAACTTTTAAACCGTCCTGGAAGTGTAGTCCAAATATGATGCCAAGACTTTGTTTGCTGACATCTTTTGTATTAAATGACAAATGCTTATAGCTTAGCCTCACTGTTCCAATAGTCAGCTGGACCATAACACCAAATTCTGCCCTCTGAAAAAGAGAATAAAAATAAATGTAGAGAATCAGGGAAAATATAAAGAATATCAGGAAGAATATGGCCTTACTCCCAGCTTTTCCTAAACTGTGAAAGATGAGTAATTAAAAAGTTTGAAACAGTGTAACTATTGAGTGGGATATTTTTTTTATCTCAAAAACAATAACAATAACAACAGGAGGGGTTGAGAAGGGAGGAAGACAAAGTTATAATGAATTTCTGAAATTCTCCAGTGTAGGTGCAAGCCCATTTTTTCCTGAATTATTTTGATATATGATTAACAATGAACAATTAGCGACTGCCTGGCTTGGATTTAATCCTCTTACTATAAAATTTAATAAGGTTGGGCTTACACGTTGGGGGCACAGGTCACTCCTATAGGGTTTCTCTCAGGAAAGAACTCTTTGGCTCTGGAAGGTATCTAGCACTCTTAATCCAAAACTTATTACTTCAGAATGCCTGGGAAGAAAGGTTTAATGTCTAAATAATGTTGGGAGATAATATAATATTCATACCCATTGCATAGCCGAGGAAAATGGGACAGGGATGTTCAAGAAGGCAAGGAGGCACTTGGGGTGTGTGTGTATGGTTGGTGTGAACTCCAACTGGATGGGTCTCAGGGACCTAAAGATTATTTGGTTCAGGATCATCATGCTTTTATAATTTGGTGTGAAATTCAAAGAGCTATTTCCTCCATATTATATTTTCAAAGTATCTATTTCAAGTTTATACTTGAAAGGACTAAAATGCAGGATGCTGAAGGTTAGATGTAAAGCCTCTTGTGGGTGTGTTCCTTGCTAAAACTGAGAAGACTACCTATATTCAGACAGATGTAATTAAAAATACATCATTGAATTTCAAATAAATTAGAAAAACTCTTTAAATGATAAGTTGCTATAAATACAAAAGATATTTGATAAACAGTCAAAATTTAATGTGTCATTCACTTTCTTTTTTTAATTTAATTTTTTCAGTGTTCCAAGATTCATCATTCATTTTCTAAATGCAAATGATTCTTTGAAATAGATACCACCTGATTCATCAATAATTCTTTCTTAAGGACTTCTAGGAACATAGGAACCAAGGAGCCAGGAATAAAACATGGTTTTTCCATAGGTTTAAATCTTGGCCTTCAAATATTTCTAAGAAAAGTGATTACTGGTTGAATACCATCAACAAATTAACATTTAAATTTCCCCTTTCAGAAATATGCCCTCCAGAAAGTAGAAATCCCTGCCTTTTGTTTTTTTCTTTCTTTTTCTTCTCTCTTAAAAAGGAAGAATAGGAATGTTATAAAAACCCATACCTCATGGACATAGGACTAGGAGAGGGATAAATTCAGAATTAAGTGGATGGATATAAGGCTGTCCGCTTTTATGGCCAAAGAGCTATTACGGCCAAGTTATTTCTAGTGCGAATGTCCACAGCAAAGGTACTTCTCCCTCATGGGTCATGTCAATCCTACTGCATCAGATAAAGGGAAACAAGACAAGAACATTTACTAATCAACTTTTTCAATTGTTTAGAACAATATTAGTAATTATTAGGTTGATTTTTTAAAAAATAATCAGATTCTGGATCCAATGATGTGCATTTTCCTCAAAATATAATCATTCAACCTCCTAAGTGTATGCAATAAATGGCCTATACATTGCCAAGTTCTTTAACTTTAGAGTGTGTAAAGTTTGAGACAGAGCCGGAATCCTAAAAGTGCTCACATTTCATGCCGTGTAGAATATGGAGCCGAACCTGGTATATAGGAGATATGAAAGTAAATGTTTGCTGATTGCACACCTAACAACAGGTACTGCTAAGCACTTTTCCATGGCAAGGTCACTGTTCAGACTCAAGTCTGCAATTTGCTCTTCTGCCCTCATCTCCCAGTATGATCCTTATGTAGTCCATAATGCAACCCTTCTTTTTTTTTTTTAAGATTTTATTTATTTATTTGACAGAGAGAGAGATCACAAGTAGGCAAAGAGGCAGGCAGAGAGAGAGGAGGAAGCAGGCTCCTTGCTGAGCAGAGAACCAGATGCGGGGCTTGATCCTTGCACCCTGAGATCATGACCTGACCTGAAGGCAGAGGCTTTAACCCACTGAGCCACCCAGGCGCCCCCATAATGCAGCCCTTCTTGGATGGATTCTTGTCTCCCATTTCCCTCTGATGAAATCTCATGGCACTTGCTTTGTGCTTTCCTTGTGGCAATTACCTATTTCTCTTTAGGTTGCATTCACTTAGTACCAGGCAACTGTCCTATTGTTGGAGTTATCTTCTTAGATCCATAGTTTCTTAATTACCTTCCTATCCTTGAGAGAGCATAGGATCAATTCTCATACTGCAGGTGCTCCATGATTATTAAGCATTTAACTGCCTGCTCTGAAACTTCCATATAATATGTTTAAGTCTGAAGTCTAAAGTGCCATTTCTCAAGAATTTATTTCAAAGGGCTTAAAGGAGAAACTTGAACCGTACTCATTCATATACACAGGAAGGGCCCCAGGCATCATATAAAACTAGATTGTTCTCCTTCTCAAGGATTATTTTCAGAGAAATAATTTGTGATCCAACCATGTTTCTTATATCAAAAAAAAAAAGTATTTTTCAAAGAGCCATCTTTAAGTGCCGAACGAAATGCTAATTTTGGAAATTGGAATGTATTATTAATCACGTCATTGTGGCTTCCAGTGAATGTAATTACTTACTATCTATGGCAGAATTGAGCTAATTTATTAACGTTACCCTCTAAAAACACAAGTGGGCACAACAGACTCTCTGACGCCTTCTGATATTGGCAAACACTGAGGGCTGAGCCTATACACCATCCACTCTCAGCGTGCTCTTTCCCTCCAAATTCTTTTAAAAGACATTTCTGAAGAGCCTGCGTATTCCTGAGTTGTAAAAATTACGTGGACAACTAGGGAAGCACAGATGGATGATGTTGGGTCATGTCTCCAGCTCTCTGCTTGATAGATAGATACGAAGGTATGGCCTCTTTGCCTTGGCACCATACTACACATGCTGTCTTGAAAATACAAAGTAACTATTACATGGTCCTTTAAGATTTATATAACACTGAACTTCTATTTTTCTGCAACTGTAAGTTCCCAAATGTAGTTCTTGGGGCAACAAAAGGGAAATGTGGCTTTGCTCCTACTTTCTAGAAATCTTAGGTGTTTATTTCCTCCTTCTGGACATCGGTAAGACTACTGCCTCTAATTGTTTATCATAAAACTGATCTTATAGGCTTTAAATATTTTTAAAAGACTTATTTGTTTATTTATTTATTTATGAGAGAGAGAATGTGTGAGCAGGGGGAGAGGCAGAGAGAGAAGGAGAGAGAGAGAATCTCATGCAGACTCCCTGCTCAGTGTGGAGCCCAACTTGGTGCTCAATCCCAGGACCCTGAGATCATGATCTGAGTCGAAATCAAGAATCCAACATTTGGGGTGCCTGGGTGGCTCAGTCGGCTAAGTGTCTGCCTTCGGCTCAGGTCATGTGCGCTTCCTCCCCTCCGTTAAATAAATAAATAATATCTTAAAAAATAAAAAGAGTTTAATACTTAACCGATTGAGCCACCCAGGCACCCCCTGATCATATAGGCTTTAAATCTGAGAAGTTATTACACAGCATTTCTGAGACAAAGCAGAAAAACTATCATTGAAAAGATGCAGAAGAATGCAAATGTGACAAAGAATGTAATGGACTTTATAACAAGTTTCTTTGGACTAGACCTTAACACTTGCTGGATTTATGGCCCATTATATTTTATTAAGGCTATGAAAAAAACATGAATAAACCCTTCAAGGCCAGCTAGCTGATGGATATAAAGTTAAATATCATCCTAAAGCAAATATTCAAGTAAAAACTAGAGGCCCCCATTTAACCAAATCTGTGATGAACAAGGCAGGAATCATCGTTCTATCTGGAAACTCTGTTATGTCTAAAATCTTGTAGGTGCTTAAACAAGTAGGAGCTTATGAATGATCTAGTCCATTGGACATGAATCATTAAAGTCAAACAGATAAAGTTCCATCTATCTTCTAATCTCTAATATTAGAAACTCTGCCTTTATATGACTCAATGAGCTACATAATAAGTAAAAATTTCAGTGTTTGCCCAGTGGCTTGGCATCAGCTAAGATATACCCCAAAAATGATTTTATCATTAGTTATCTGAAATTGCCATTTTATTTCGTGACTATGACAGAAAGTAGACTGTATCAGCAACTTTAATAGGTCTCCTTATCAAATTATAATAGGGAATTAAATAAAAAATTGGTTCTGTGCCCACACATCCTGGGTCATGATCATGTTTAACTTTGTGATTAAAAAGATCTCTCTTGGGGTGCCTGGGTGGCTCAGTGGGTTAAGCCTCTGCCTTTGGCTTAGATCATGGTCTCACGGTCCTGGGATCAAACCCCGCATCTGCCTCTCTGCTCAGCAGGGAGCCTGTTTCCCCCTCTCTCTCTCTGCCTGCCTCTCCACCTACTTGTGATCTCTCTCCCCTCTGTCAAATAAATAAATAAAATCTAAAAAAAAAAATCTCTCTCTTTTTTGGGAGGGGAGGAAAAAATCTTATTTTTATTTATTTAATTAATTTTTAAATTTATATTTAATTAATTACCATATAGTATATTATTAGTTTCAGAGCTAGAGTTCAGTGGTTCATCAGTATTAAAGAATACCAAAACCTCACATTTTGTTAAGGAAAAAAATTTGTGTTACTAATGCTTGTTGGGTTGTAGCAGGAGTAACTTAATGTGTGGAAGAAGTCTGAGTAAAACCCCTCAAACATTTTCACTGTTTATCTTATTACTGACATGCAGTACTTAATACTGTTTGCATAGAGTATACCTCTTTTACAATTTAAAAAACACAAAAAAGAAGAACCGAGAAGCTTTATTCAGTCTTGGTTTTTCTTCTTCTGCAACTGCCGTTTTCTAATACCTATTCATTATCCATTTGGGGGAAGATCTGAATAGGAACCAGCGGTTGAATTTTGAATGGATTCACCTAAATCTACACCATTGAACATGGAGTCAGGTAGCCACCGAGAAAGTAAAACAGGGTTAAATTATGACCATGACCACGTACCTAAAAGAGAGTATTTGGTAGGAAATCAAGCATGTGTGAAACAAAAATGGCAAGGAGAAAGCTGACAGAAAATGATACGTTTAGTATTTTTACTGACTGAAATAATTCCCATGTGGTGTTTCAGGAAGAGCACCAGAAAATAACCTCTAGGAACTAAGAAGAGTTTAAGCTTTGGATTCGTTAAACCGCAAGAATGAGTCTGAGCCTAAAAGAATCCAAGGCAGGGCGGGTTCTGGGACGAGGTAAGCAAGCCCTTCTCTGCCAGATTGCGCTTTGCTAACAAAGTGTGAAGCCTGGGGCTCACCGCCATCCAAATTTCCTCACCTCCTGTAACCTCCCCAGCCCCCGTTCTCAATCTCTTGCTTCCTCTGTGGTCTTGAGCACATCACTTCTTTTAATCCACTTGGTATTGAGAAATCTACTTGGTACTGAGTATTTGGTATTCTCTGTGAAACGGTGATAAATCGACATTTATTGTTCGAAGGTAAGAGATTAAATGAAAATCTATCTGCCAAGATTTATGAATTCTACCACAAAAATTTTGCCTTCACTGACTTTATCCTCACAAGGTTCTAAATAAAAGAACGGATTCAGTGCTAGGTGGCTAAGTAAGATAGTAATCTATCTAGATTACTTTTTCCACACACACAGGGATTCATTTAAAACTTTGGTTACCAGGCTAATGGATATACCATTGTAACTGCGTCCATACCCAAATTCATGCCTATAAGGTGTGCATCTGTGTAATTAAGAACTATTCTTGTATGGATACAATGGCACCGTGCGCCTAAAGGCAACACAAGGTCACAGAGTTTCTTTGACTGCAGAACAAACAGAGTCAGAGACACACATATACCTCTAGATCTACCCACACAAACGGACTTTTTTTAGTAATTTTAAACCCAACTGTAGTAAAGTATTCTTTCCCCAATAACAGATTGGAAAAGCACCTGAAGGACAACTTAGGTAATTCCAAAGGTGCTTACTGTTTTGTGATGAATCCACGCACAGTTTATAATTTCTTTTCATGTTAGCTGTGTCAAAAACCACATACTTGTGATCAGATTCTCTCTTCCTCCCTTCTTTGCAGATGAGTCTCCAGGGCTGTTGGTCGAGACCACATTTATAGAAATGTTCATTGGTTCACTTGTCTGTCTGTCCCAACGAAAGTCTCCCCTGCCTCTCACGCCAGACCCTGAAGATGATTCCGCCCCAGTTCCATCAGTTATAGACCTGCCGCTCTCTATTCAATAATCTCGGAGCTAAAAGAACGTCATGGTTATATACAATCTTTAACTCAAAACCCATTGGCATTCTTTTTCAATAGGGTGGGCAAAAACGGGACGAAATATGGTACCCATGAAGAACAAAGAGATTAAAGGAAATAAAAACTAGAGTACAAAAGTGACACAGATGGAAATGCCCCCTTGTTTTAGAGTACAAAAGCAGACTCATTTTAAAGCAGTCCTTACAAAAAGGCCTCTTAACAACCCAGTGCTACTTCTCTTTGAAAGAGGAAAAAAAAAACACATTTCACACTTCAATTCTCTCCCTGCTCAGTGAGCCTCTTCCTCACTTACATCTCTCTTTGTCCTTGATCCCCATCTCTACATTTTGGTTCACTTATTTCTTCCAGGGGCTTTCATTTGGAGAATGTCTTGGTTCACAGGCTTTTTTCACTGAGTCCCCTTTTAGAATAACTTTTTTTTTTTTTTTTTACTTGATGAGTCTCTTAATATTCTAGCTTCCTTATCGGGTGGAGAAGTGAAGAACCGTCATGCATACCAAAATGTCTCCTTAGAATGAACACAAAATAATAAACAGAGCATGTTTTCATGTACAGAAGTCACTAATTTCTGCGAGGCAGGTGGACAGTAGGTATTTTGCTCATTTTACACATGAAAAAGAGGCACAGTGCCTTACTGTAGTGGGCATTACATTACACTGAGAGCTTTTCCTTACTGTTTGTTTAAGTCAACAGCCCTGTGGGGAATCATGAGCATGCTATAAGGCAGGGCACAGAAGTTCAAAGAATGCAAGGAATTCTCCCATTGTCCCAAGTTTTTCAAATGACACAAGTCTAACACCGAAACCCACGTTAACAATTCTGTTTCTGCTACAGCATAGCATTTGGGAGTGAGAAATATACTTCTGCTCCCGACACAGAACTCTGTAAACTCTTTAATCTCAAGAGAATACAAGAAAGTGATTTGCCTATTTTTTTTTTTTTACTCTGCAGATTATTGGAACTCCTTCTCTTTGTATTTAATTCTTAAAGAAAGAACAAGAGACTAGTTTAGAGCAAGAGTCCCTTATTTATAGAATAGCAGAATTGGCTTTCATCCCTGCAGAGATTTATTCCTCTAGAACAATCAGAAAAAAAATATCAGAAACTGGGTAAGATTGGCTCTACTACTGCTGTTAGTATTTTGCAGTCAGTATATATGTAGTTTCACCTGAAATTGCGTACACCCTCTGGAACTACGTCATCTTCGGATTAAGAGGAGGGAATAGCAGGTAGTTAAAAAGAGTGCGTGTCTCTCATTTTGAGACCCAGGCAATGGCCTTGTTCTGCCACCATCTCATAAAAATCAGAGATGTCAATTTGTCTCTTTGGCCCTGAGTTTCACCTTTCAAGCGAGGCAAGGATACTATGATCGCCAATTCCTAAAATTTCATTTCACTATATGATCTATATGGGAAAACCCTGGATTTCAAAGAAAGGACCCAGAGAGTTTGCAACACTGGACACTGAGCAGAAGAATGTCTGCTGGGCACGTGATCTCAGACCTGAGTCAACAGAGACAGGAGGGCAGGCTGGTCTGGTGGGAAAGGTGAGCAAGTCCAGGCTGCTGGGGGGCGGGGCGGGGGATGAAGAAGTGGGCATGTCTGGGCTGCAGGGAAGTTATAGGTTTGACAAGAACCCCACTGGGCTGGTCCCTGACTCCATCTCTAGCCTGGGTAGTCTTTTAAAAAAAAAAATTTTTTTTTGTATTTTTGTTTCTTTGACTCATTTGCCAATTTGATAAGGATGACATTTTTGCACATACATTTTTAATTCACTTTAAGTCTTCATATTAATGGATACCTTGGTTTCCCCTGCCCCTCCCTACATGCTTTGAAGAAATTAAATGATTTATTTTGTGTAGTTTAGTTTTGTTTTAATCAAGGAAACAAACACCCATGCAAAGGCAGTAGAGCATACACTGGTAAAGCCGGGTAGAATCTTGCACCACTCATCACTCTGGTGTTTCAAGAGAGGCAGGTGGTGGAATGGCTACAAGCAATGGCTCTGAGTTCAAATCCCAGTTAAAGCCCTTACTGAATCGGTGATCTTGGGCAAGGTCAGTAATAGCTTTCCCCGCACCATACAAGGCAGCAGCCACTAGCCATAGGTGGCTACTGGGTGCTTGAAATGTGGTTAGTGCGATTGAGGAAGTGGATTTTTAATTACAGTTAATTTCAATTAATTTCGATTTAACTCTAAGAACTGCTGTTCTCTCTCCAGTCATTTGAAAATGTCCAACTAGCTGTGAAATAACCGAGACATGTGAATTTACTCTTTCAACTAGTAAATTTTATGAAATCTAAATACCAAACAAGTACCTGGGATAAATAGTCAGCATTCAAATCGAAATGTGTTACAATCAATAACACATATTGAATTTTGAAGACTTACTATAAAAAACGATTTAAAATATCTCACTGATAATTTTGAATTGATTATATGTCAAAATAATAATAGTTTGGACATATTGAGTTAAATAAAATGTATTATTAACTTTGTTTTTTTTTAATTTTTGAAAATACATCTCCTAGAAATTTTTCTATTATGTGGCTTGCATTATATTTCGGTTGTACAGAGCCATGCTTTAATATCTTCTTCAATGATACAGGAATAAAAACAATTTCCTCCAGTGTTGTTGTGGCAACAAGAAAAGATAACTGTGCGAAATTCTCAGTGAAGTGTTTGACAAATAGCTGGAAGTACTCACTAAAGAGCTATTATTTTGTGGATACTATTTCCATTCCTACTTTCTCTGACATAAAAAGGAGAATTCAATGATATTCTGTGGGATAGTCAATCTATACCCCTCAAGTGCATGAAAGCAAAGAAGGTCACTGATAACACAGAGGTACCAATGATAGGGTTGCTGATAACTTACCAAATAAATCCATATTCTGGTTTCATTTGCTGGATTTCTACTTTGTAAACTTTATGACCCATAAGATATGGCTTACAAGCATTCATTTATTCATTCATCAAACCTTTCCCTGAGTATCAATTTCTAGAAGAATTGAGCTTCCAGAATTTGGAATTATTAAGTTTCTTAACTGCTATAAATCTGTAACAAAAAATCTACCGACATCTAAAAATGTTGAAATAACTTTAAAATGACATATAAGAAAACTAATACTACACTGGATGTGAACTAACTTGAATTTAAATAAAATCTTGAAAGGAACAAATTGACAAAGAAGATACAGGTGTCTGCATCTCTAAGTTAATAACTTCAATTCTTACTACTGAACTTAAAATTCATTTTCTTACTCTCTCAGTAACACCTCGGCTTCTCCTTTTCTTTATTATATTGTAGTGGTTTTAAATTCTAATAATTTCTTTTAAGGTCTTGTATTTTTTTTTGTTCCTTATCATTTTTAAATGTGGCATAATCTGCAGAATGGGAAAGATGCAATATTCCTCTATAAATGATGAAAGGAGAAACAAGAAAAAACTCAAAGTTAAATGTCAGAAGAGTAGCCATTGGTGAATAACACAGAAGAAAATCTCAGACACACACAAACATTCTTCGAACCATCTATTTGTGTGAATAATCTACTCAGTTAAGTATTGCAGTGCTCCAGGAAATAAGCGAACCTTAAATTTCCATTTCTCTACATTCCGTGAAGCACAAATTAGGTCTCCTTCGAGCCGTTTAATTCTTTTTCCCAAAATAACTCCTTGGAGTATATTACGTTTGTGAGCTTTTTTTTGTTTCAACAGGACAATAAAGGAAATCATAACAGCTAAAAAAGTGACTTCTTACGAGTTATAGGTCCTTTACTCATATTCACTCATGGGATTCATAGAATAATCCTATGAGAGATAGGCAGAATAACAACCCCCATCCCCCCTCCCCGGCCAAGAATGTCCATGTCCAAAGCCCCAGAACCTAGGAGTTTGTTATTTACATGGCAAGGACGGAAGCAAGGCTGCAGATCGCATTAAGGGTGCTAATCAGCCAGCTTTGAGATGGACAGGGTGTCCTGGATTGTCCAGGTGGGCCCAGTGTAATTCTGGGATCCTCTGGAAGTGGAAGAGGGAGGTAGGAGAGTCCGGAGTCAGAGTCAGAGAGATGTCTGAAGACACCATGCTGTTGCTAGCTTTAAAGATGGAATAGGGCCAAAAAACAAAAGGCAAAAAACCATAAACAATAAAACCCCAAACAGATTCTCCCCTAGAGTCTCCAGAAAGGCATGCAACCCTGCCAATTTCAGCCCTAGGAGACCCATTTTGGATTTCTGACTTCCAGCACTGTGAGATATGAAGGCGTATTGCTTTGAACTACTGAGTTTGTGGTAATTTGTTACAGCAGGAACAGGAAACTCACAGGGATAGGTACCCTCCTTGCTTCCACTTTATGGACTGGCACGCAGAGGGAGAGGGAGGAGCAGACTCCTTGCTGAGCAAGGAGCCTGATGCAGGACTTGATCCCAGGACCCTGGGATCATGACCTGAGCTGAAAGCAGACACTTAACCAACCGAACCACCTCGGAGTCCCCGGCATAGAGAATTTAAATAATTAATCCAGAGATCACAGAGCAAGCAAATGTTCTCTGGCTCTTAACCCCTGGCAAGTAAATAAAAGTCAGGGTTACACATGGCATCCTCTCTCTCTTCTTAGCATCTATTCATTTCTCAAGTCCCAGCTCCATTGCCACTTCCTGTGGGAAAGCTTCCTTGACTGTGTTGATAAGGCTGGAGGCTCAAAGGATACAGTGGTAAGGTAGAACCCAACTCTCATTTGAAGCACTTATTATGGTTACAGTTCAACATTTGTTCCGGTCCTTTCTGTCCCTGCCAGCAAACTGTAAGCTCCATGAGAGCAGAGCAGCGGCTGTCTGCTGCGATTCACACCCGTCAGACACAAGGGCCAGCTGCCCCTCGGCTGTCGACTGAATTTCTGACGTTTAGGCCATGTAACCATGACGAATTCACTTGAGCATACTGAATTTGTTGAACACGGTATTAAAGAATGAAATACATTCCAGCAGGATGAAGTAGCTTATTGGAAAGGAATTTCAAAATCCTAAACTTCTGCCCCTAGTTGAGTAAAAAAATCAGCTCC
>CM052810.1:162486101-162499652 GCA_028533885.1 Nasua narica | reverse complement strand
TCTTCCTGGTTCAGTTTTGGTAGTTTATATGTCTCTGGGAATGCATCCATTTCTTCCAGGTTATCTAATTTGCTGGCGTATAGTTGCTCATAATATGTTCTTATAATTGTTTGCATTTCTTTGGTGTTGGTTGTGATTTCTCCCTCTTTCGTTCATGATTTTATTAATTTGGGGACTTTCTTTTTTCTTTTTGATAAGTCTGGCCAGGCGTTTATCAATCTTATTAAATCTTTAAAAGACCAGCTCCTAATTTTGTTGATTTGTCCTACCATTCTTTTGGTTTTTATTTCATTGATTTCTGCTCTGATCTTTATCATGTCTCTTCTCCTGCTGGGCTTAGGCTTTCTTTGCTGCTCTTTCTCCAGCTCATTTAGGTGTAGTTAGGTCGTATACTTGAGACCTTTCTTTTTTCTTGAGACAGGCTTGTAGTGCTTTATACTTTCCTCTCAGGACCACAAAGATTTTGAACAGTCGTGTTTTTATTTTCATTTGTTTCCAGGGATTTTTAAATTCTTCTTTAATTTCCTGGTTGATCCATTCATTCCTTAGTAGGATGGTCTTTATCCTCCATTTATTTAGGTTCTTTCCAACTTTCTTCTTGTGATTAGTTCTAGTTTCAGAGCACTGAAAGTATACAGGGAATGATCCCAAGCTTTTGGTACCAGTTGAGACCTCGTTTGTGATCCGGGATGTGATCTATTCTGGAGAATGCTCCATATGCACTAGAGAAGAATATGTATTCTGTTATTTTGAGATGGAATGTTTTAAATATATCCGTGATGTCCATTTGGCTCAGTGTGTCATATAAAGCCTTTATTTCCTTGTTGATCTTTTGCTTAGATGATCTGTTCATTTCAGTAAGGGGGGGTGTTAAAGTTCCCTACTATTATTGTATTATTATTGATGTGTTTCTTTGATTTTGTTATTAATTGGTTTATATAATTGGCTGCTCCCATGTTAGGGGCATGGATATTTAAAATTGTTAGATCTTGTCAGACAAACTCTTTAAGTGTGATATGGCGTCCTTCCTCATCTCTTATTATAGTCTTTGGATTAAAATCTAATTTATCTGATATAAGGATTGCCACCCTAGTTTTCTTTGATGTCCATTAGCATGGTAAATTGCTTTCCACCCCATCACTTTAAAGCTGGAGATGTCTTTGGGTCTAAGATGAGTTTCTTGTAAACAGCATATCAATGGGTCTTGTTTTTTTGTCCATTCTGATACCCTTTGTCTTTTGATTGGGGCATTTAACCCATTTTCATTCAGGGTAACTATTGAAATACATGAATTGAATGCCATTGTATTGCCCGTAAGGTGACTGTTACTTTATATTGTCTCTGTTCCTTTCTGGTCTGTTGCTTTTAGGCCCTCTCTTTGCTTAGAGGACCCCTTTCAGTATTTCCTGTAGGGCTGGTTTGGTGTTTGCAAATTATTTTAGTTTTTGTTTGTCCTGGAAGCTTTTATCTCTTTCTATTTTCAATGACAGCTTAGCTGGATATAGTATTCTTGGCTACATATTTTTTTCATTTAGTGCTCTGAATATATCATCCCAGTCCTTTCTGGCCTGCCAGGTCTCTGAGATAGGTCTGTGGCCAAACTAATATTTCTACCATTGTATATTACAGACCTCTTGTCCCGAGCTGCTTTCAGGATTTTCTTTGTCACTGCGACTTGTTTTACTATTAGATGATGTGATGTGGCCTATTTTTATTGATTTTGAGGGGGGTTCTCTGTGCCTCCTGGATTTTGATGCTTGTTCCCTTCTCCAAATTAGGGAAATTCTCTACAATAATTTGCTCCAGTATACCTTCTTCCCCTCTCTCTCTCTTTCTTCTTCTTCTGGGATCCCAATTATTCTAATATTGTTTCTTCTTATGGTATCATTTATCTCTTGAATTCTTCCCTCGTGGTCCAGTAGTTATTTGTCTCCATTTTTCTCAGCTTCTTTATTCTCTGTCATTTGGTCTTCTATATCACAAATTCTCTTCTCTGCCTCATTTATCCTAACAACAAGAGCCTCCATTTTTTATTGTACCTCATTAATAGCTTTTTTTATTTTGACTTGATTAGATTTTAGTTCTTTTCTTTCTCCAGAAAGGGATTCTCTAATATCTTCCATGATTTTTTTGAGTCCAGCTAGCACCTTGATAATCGTCATTCTGAACTCTAGTTCTGACATATGACTAATGTCTGTATTGATTAGGTGCCTAGCCGTTGGTACTGCCTCTTGTTCTTTTTTTATGGAAAATTTTTATGCCTTGTCATTTTATCCAGGTAAGAATAGATGAATGAGAGAACAAAATACTAAAAGGGTAGCAAGGACCCCAGAAAAATATACACTAACCAAATCAGAAGAGACTCGAAAATTGGGGAGAAGGAAGAAGGAAATATATATATATTCAACTGGCAAATAGAACAGAGCCACACACTTTATTTTGAGTGTATTTTTGTCTGTTGGAAGAAACTACCTAACTACCTCCCAAAATTTTAGAGAAAGAAAAACTTATATATATACAAAAATAAGGATAAACTCAATGCAGGGACGGAATATGACTGTAAAGATGAAACTAAAAAAGATTCTAAAAAAGGAATTAATAAGATAAGAAGGTGTTTGAAAAAGAAAGAAAAAAATGAGGAAAGAATGTGATCAGGCTGGAGACTACAACAAAGCTATGTGCTAGATTTAGGGTATATTTTGATCTATTAGAAGTAATTGTATCCCAGAATTTTAAAGAAAAAATAACCTATATGTATACAAGAAATAAGGTTAAATACAATGAAAAGATAAAATATGACTATAACAGTGAAAATTAAAAATGATTTTTAAAAACCTATTGATAAAATAGTTAAAAATGTTAAAATAGGAAAAAGGAAAAATTAAAAAAAATAGAATAAGAAAAAAATAAAATTAAAAAAATGTAACTTTGAAAGACTAAAGGATCACGGGGAAAAAAGCCCTGAATTCTATGTGTTGCTTTCCTTTTTGCTCTGGAGTTCCACATTTTTCATTTATCTGTGAACTTGGTCTTGGCTGGATATTCTCACTGATCTTCTGGGGGAGGGTCTGTTGCAGTGATTCTCAAATATATTTGCCTGAGGTGGAATTACACCACCCTTGCCAGGGGCCGGGCTAAGCAATGTGCTCGGGTTCACTCGAGGGAGCTTTTGTTCTGTGAACGCTTTCCGAACAGCTTTGGAGGAGGAGAATGAAGATACTGGCCTCCCAGTCTCCAGCCCAGAGGAGCTGAGAACTCGGGGCCTGCTCCTCAGTGCTCCCTCAGAGAAAAGTAGTCAGTCCCTCCCATCTCCCTGGTCTCTGGCCGCACTCTGAGCCACACTCTGAGCCACACTCTGAGCTCACTTGGCCTGTGACCAAGCATTTCTACCTCTGGCACATGGCCTGTTTGGAGTCTCCAAACCCAGCATATTCCTGCAGAGCGATTCCGTGCTGTTCCTCCCAGAGGTGGAAGGTGGGGGGGTCTCCCCAGATCTGCTGTTTGTGGGGTGCCTACTTGAAGAGCAGTGGCTCAACTATGCCTTGGATCATGATTTAAGGTAATCCCAAGCTGAAAGCCTGCTTCTTGGCTCCATCTCTACAGCTGGCTTCCCCCTCTGATACCTGGGAGCTCTGCCACCCTGAGACACCTCTGGTCTTTCTGTGACCCTGAGGGTCCTGAGACCACACTGTCCCCGCGAGGGCTCCATCCCCTTTTTTAGCCTCTGGAGCGACGTCCTTCAGTGGAGCAGACTTCTAAAAGTTCCATTTTGTGCTCTCCTGCTCTAACACTTGCCAGGAGCTGGCCTCTCCCCCTGGGGGTCTATCTTCCCACCGCTTTGGATTCACTTGTCGTACCCTCCAAAAAGTGGTCAATTTTCTGTTCCTAGAATTACTATTCTTCTTCTCTTCAATCTCCTATTGAGTTTGTAGGTGTTCAGAATGGTTTGATAAGTATCTAGCTGAACTCCTGGGACCTGATGATATCTCAGTCTCCTGCTCCTCCACCATCTTGCTCCCCTCACCTCCAGCAACTATTGTTTTTTAAAAGCAAAGAACCAATAGGAAACTGCACAGGATAAGGAGAAAGAGGAATGATATTTTTGTATAAAAATGTATTGTAAAGTAGTGACTGAAATATATAAAATTGTTTTAATTAGAAAAAAAATCCCTAATCTTGCCAGTAGATCATAATATGTAATGTTCCCTGGAAACATCAAGTTGGTGACACTGTGTATCTGAGAATTATCTATTCAAACAGAAAATGAGTTTGCCTCAGATAATTGAAAATCTAGGATGAATCTCCAAAACTCCATTTTAGCATGGCTTTTAATAGTTTACTTCAAACTTTCAATATGGTTTATGTACTGTTCATCTTCTAAGTATACACCATAAAAGAAGCAACTTGAAAGAGGCAATTCAAAAGGAATCAAAAGTATAAAAATCTAAATAATAAGTCTTAAATTGGCCCTATCTTATTTCACGTGGGTGTATCTACACTTGGCTTGTACTAATAGCTGTGGCCTTGTGGCACTTCCAGACTCTGTTCACACAACTGCACTGAAATCCACTGATCAAGGGAACTCAGTTTATATCTGCATTTTAGGGTTGGCATTGATTTTTATCATATAATGTATCTAGAACTTCATTTTCTCGTTTTTTTATCCTCTGATTTTGTCAGATTCACATGACATTCTTCCTCTTTCACAGCATCTAAACCCTATGCTCCAAAGTATGCACATGCAAGCATGCACACACATTCCCCCACACACACATGTGCGCTCACACACACACACACTCAGCATACCCACTCATACATGCACAGACACACATGTGCTCACACAGCACACACTCACACCACACCCACACTCCCACTACACACACTTACACACTCAAATATAGCACACTATCATGCATCAATACCCATGCACGCACACTCACAGACACACTCCCGCACTACACCTAATTGTGCATGCTCATGCACACACATACCACACACACACACACATACATACACACATAACCCACACATCCATACTCACACACTAAACACACTTAACGAGTAAATATTTAAATAGCCAACTGGACACTGAGATTATAGTAGTAAACAAAAGTGACCAAAGTTCTCGCCTTCATGGAGCTTATATCAAGGGCGAAGCAAAAGGGTCATTTGAAGAAAACATGAGTCTCGGACAGGAAGAATAAAATCTGATGATGCCCTTGGTGGTAGAGCTTGCCACGGCAGCTGTGAACTCAGAAGACCAAATTCCCTGAGCCCCTTTCCCTGTCCCTCTTCTCCAAAACTGAGGAGGGGTTTTGAGATTCTCATCTGTTTCATTAATTAGTCTAGGAAAAAGTGCCCCTCATTTAGAACAGTTCAAATGAACTTTAGTTCGTGCTTTTGAAGCACTGAAGAATCATTTGTGGTTTGGGGATATGCAATGTATGGTATATCCCAAATGTTGCTGCCATGTGTGGTAGCAGACTCATCACCCCAGGGCCCCTGGAACCACCAAGAAGTGCAGACTAAAGAAAGCTGTGGACTGGTGAGGGAAAGCTACCATTTTTAGGGTCTCCCACACTCCCCCAGCTTGATGGAGCTGAACACTCTATATCATATAAAGAAGAAACAATCTATGAAATTTTTTTTAGATGTTTTATTTCAAGAGATCTTTTATACTTTTAAAGTATGTCTATTCATTTAATGGAGAGTTGTTTGTTGAGCACTGAAGTTGAAAACATTTTATTTTAACAAAAATGATTCCAAAAGCATAAGTTGTTTTTCCTTCAAGATCCAGGTTTACCGAACACCCTTGCTTTCCTCCCATCCCTAAAATTGTGACCACACACGCACACACACACTCATAGCTTTTAAAAAGGGTTAACTTTACCTTATGGATCTTCAAGAAATTATTTACAATATAACTAAAATCATGACTCTTTTGTAAGTTTTCTCTTTCACTTCAAATTTATTTCAGGAGTACAACAACAACAAAAGATACAATAGAAATAAGCTGGTCAAAATATACAGATGTCCCAACTGTTGTTTTCTGCAGTGAAATGAAACAGCCTCAAACTAAGAGCTTCACTGATAGAGTAATTTAATAGCGCTAGCATTGGCAAGCTATCAAAGGGTTGGCTCTTTTCTCCTAGAGCTTGAAAGTTTCTCTGTCTTCTTTTACTGTTAGATGCTAAAATCTAAAGCACTTTTCTATTGTGTTTTTGGTATGGTGGTCTGCTCAGTGGTTCTAAGTTGGAGAATTAATTTCTCTTTATCGTTCTTCCCAGACGGCCACGGTGTCTTGGGATATCCGGACATTGTACTCCACGGTACCTGAAGATGCAGAGCACAAAGCAGAAAATTTGCTGGTCAAAGAGGTAAATGTGAGCTTCCAATACTTTACTTTATAAAGCTCTGTTTTCCCCTGATAGTGCTCAATACAACTTCCTATTATTATTGTCTTCCTCTGCTTTTCAATAGAGAATTCCAGATACTATGATTGATGGATATCTTTCAGCTGGCGTCACTTATAGATTCTTTGCTTTTTCCTGTTAATCATTTTTCATTATCTGGTGATTCTTCAAGTTTTGGACTTCTTTTTTCTTTTGTTTAATATTGCTTAAAATCCTCACATTGAGGAATAGTTCTGTATTCTTCTTAATGGAAAGATTTAATTTTGTTTTGCTTACCTAGACTGAGTTGTTGGCAAGACCATAGGATATGAGAATTTTGGATAACAGAGTTTCTATTTTGAGAGAGAAATATTGGCTCAATCGGTTAAGTGTCTGACTTCAGCACAGGTTGTGATATCAGGGTCCTGGGACTGAGCCCCACTTTGGGCTCCCTGCTTAGCGGGGAGCTTGTTTCTCCCTCTCCACTTACCCCTTATCCCACTCATGCTCTCTATCTCTTTCTCTCTCTCTCTCTCTAATAAATAAAATCTTTTTAAAAAGAGATAGAGATACATCTTTTTTCAGTACTAATTATGGAAATAGTTAACGGTAAAGCCTTGTGGCTATGATAAAAATCTGCTGGTATAGCATTTACTTGCATTCAGATGGTATAAGAGAGACCTACAAAACTGCTTCTTCTTCTAACCAGACCTAGGATGCTTTAGGGCAGCTGTTTAGAAGATGTTTCTGGGGTAAATAAATGATGCAAATCCTTCCTTTACAGAAAACGCAGTGGGAAAATTTAGCATAGGTCAAACTGAATTCTGACAGAAAATGGTGTATCCCAGCTAAGATTTAATTAAAGCTTTATCCCATAACAAAACCTTTTCTCAGCTCTTAAACATATGTGCATGAATATAAGCTAGCTTTATTAGCATCCGTATTAATATCAATCTGTATTAATCATACATACTTTCTGTTAAACACTTCAGTCCACATCTTCTGCCATAAATTTATGGGTCTTTTTTTTCCAGTTCCATATTTATTTCCCAGAGTTCACATTAAATTACACTACCTTCTAAGGAGTTAAGAAAAGGAAAAAGTACAGGATCAGATAACATCAGGCTATCTGGGTATACTATTTTCGTATTTACTGATAAAAATAATAAATGTGACGTCAGTACCAAAATACTTTGTTTACAGTCACCTTAGAGGAAATTTTTTTCTTTTTTTAAAGATTTTATTTATTTATTTGACAGAGAGAGAGAGAGATCACAAGTAGGCAGAGAGGCAAGCCGAGAGAGAAGGGGAAGCAGGCTCTCAGCTGAGCAGAAAGCCAGATGCAGGCTCCATCCCAGGACCTTGAGATTATGACCTGGGCTGAAGGCAGAGGCTTTAACCCACTGAGCCACCCATGCACCCCTAGAGGAAGTTTTAATATCTAGTAGGGCATCACAGTTTAAAAAAGAGTTGACAAATCATTTTTTAACACAAAAAAAATCATAATTACTGAGACAAGGTCTACAAAAGTTCTTCAGCAAGTATGTAAATAGATGTTAACTTAGGATTTGAAACATTTATGATATTGAATTCCTAACTGGGAATATTTAATCAGTTCTTCCTGAGTGTTCTTCCCTAAAATATTGCACTTTTATGTAAAGATCTTTAAATTACCTTTAAATTTATTTCCAGGTACTTTATAGTTTTGTTGCAAATATGAGAATTTTTTTTTAAGAATTTATTTACTTATTTGAGATGGAGCAAGAGAGAGAAAGAGATGACGAGCAGGGGGGAAGGGTAGAGGGAGAAGCAGAATCCCCAGCGAGCATGGAGCCTGATGTGGGACTGGATCCCAGGATCCTGGGATCATGACCTGAACCAGAGACAGATGCTTAACCGACTGAGCCACCCAGGAACTCAAATGAGAGAATTTTTTAAAAACAAATTCCTTTTCTTAATTCATTGCTAGTATTTTTGAAAATATATTGACTTTTGAGTATGTATAACTAGCTCACTAAATGTCCTTATCCTAATAGTTATTTTGTAATGTTAATTTTTGTTTTCATTTTTACTTTATTATTTTGCAGATAGAAAGACACCACTTATGATTCTTTTTTTTTAAAGTCTTTATTTATGACAGAGATAGCAAGAGAGGGAACATAAGCAAGGGGGGAGCTGGAGAGGGAGAAGCAGGCACCCTGCTGAGCAAGGAGCACGATATGGGGCTTGATCCCAGGACTCTGGGATCATGACCTGAGCCGAAGGCAGACACTTAACCAACAGAGCCACCCAAGCGCCCCTGTGATTCTTATTTGATTTTTAAGTGTGTATCGTTTCATCTGCAGACAATTAAAATTTTCTTTGTTCTTGGCTTGTTGTATTATCTGATATCTCTGAAACAATGTTGAATAGTAATGCTTATATTGGACATCTTGTCTTAATTTGATTTTAGAGGGCGGCCTTTAGCATCATTGATGTTTTATGAAACTTGGTGTTATGACAGTTTCTGGCATAATGGAAATGTGTAAGAAGGCTCTTTCTTGGTCTCTTTAAGTGCTTCTAAAGATTGGCTGCCCCATAGTATGAAATTCATATGTGGTCTTCTCATATAATAGCTTTATCACTTGAATTTAGCTCCGCAATAAAATTAATAGGTTTCTGTCCTGTGGACCCATATTTGTATTTCTGGTGTAAACTTCCTTGTTCAAATTGTATTATTACCTTAATATTTGAGTCCATTTGAATTGCTAATATTTTATTTCATACTTTTGCATTTATATTCATGAGTGAAATTAGCTCTAGTTTTCTCTCCTCACCTTGGTATTAGACACATGCTAGCTTTAAAAATCTCCAACACTCTCCAAATTTTTCTATCTTCTATCTGGAATAAACAAATAAATCAGTGAAATGAAACAGAGTATCTAGAAACATATCCAAGTTAATATGGTTACGTGGTTACATAACAAATGACAAACATGGCATTTCAAATTCTCAAGTATCTCTCAGGGATAGGTAATTTCATGAATACCACTTGGTTATTCATTCTGGATGAAAATAAAGTTAAGGTTCTGTCCCACATTAATACAAAATTAATTTCAGGTCAATAAAAACAATTTAAATTTTAAAACAAAAATATTAAAACTATAGGAGAAATTTTTAATCAGAAATTATGGGAAATGTACAGATTTGAGCAAATAAAAATCTTTAATTTTTATATGATTAAAAGTGCCATAAATAAAGCCAAAAGAAAGTATCTAATCAGAGCAATTATTTGCAACTCCTCCTATCTTTCTGCCACACATACACATACTCCTAATTTTCAAACTCCTACAAATTAATAATAAGAAGATAAATAACCCAAGAAAATATGAGTAAAAGACAGGAGCAGACAGTTCAAAAAGGGAAATGCACTTAGCCAAGGGGCACACAAAGTTGCCCGCATTCACTTATAGCCATGAAAATATAAATTAAAACAATAATTATGTATAATACTTGTATGAAGAAAAATTTTAAGATGAATATTATTTAGTGACAGCAGAAATATAGGAAATAAACATTATCACACAGTGTAATATGCACAGGTCTATAACCTTTTGAGATGTAATTCCAATGTATCTTTTAAGTAGTACGTATAAACGTGTAACATGTGCATTATTAAAAAAAACACTAGAGTGTAAAAATATAATTATAAGCATGAGTATTGCTGCACCGAGCAATTTGTACTATCACTTCATAAGGGTGGGGTTGAATTAATTTTGGCACATTTGTATTTTAGAACAGTACATAACCAATAAAAATGACATTTATTTATTTATTTATTTATTTATTTATTTATTTATTTATATTTAAATGAATTAGCTTGGATGCCCATATGTTGTTAAGAGAAAAAAGTCAGCAGCATAATATATAGTAGTTATCTTGAAGGTATAAAACCTATAAATATATCTCTAAATATGGCTTATTGATGTAAGCCTAAAAAACTATTAAAAAATATATAATAAACCCGTAACATTGGTCATGTCACAATTTGGGATTGTAAGGGGAAGGGAAAAATTGGTTTTTAGTTTATAAAGTTAAGGTTCAACAATATTCCATATTGTTGTGTTACGAATGTATTTTTGTAATTAAAAAAATATTTTGAAAAAAAAAATAACTAGAATATGTCTTAAAATGCTGCCAGAATTGGAATTAACCCAAGTGTCTCTCCTAAAATCATCTCCAAAAGTTGAAATCCAACTCTATTCTTTAAACCATTAGTTACCTTAAAGTTTATATCAGATTCTGATATAATCAGATTCTGATTTTAATAATAAAAATTATTACTGTTTTACTTTGACAATGAAAATATACAGAATGATCAAAATCCCCTATGTATTTTGGTTTCTACCTGCAGGGCTTGTCTGTCCATCATAGAAGCCAATTAAGTTCATCTGATATAGTCCATTCATAACCACTTGTAATAGAACTACAGTGGATTTATAAACATTTCCACGATTTTAGGAAATTTTCCTTTTATGATCTTTTTACCTCTTTCTGTGTGCACTGGGTATTTGTCTATTTCTAGGTTTTCAGCAGTCTTCTTTAGGCTGTGAAAAATCACTCTCACATGAACCAGGGATTCTTAGCTGTCTGCTGTGGGTCTCTGGTACTTGAGGCTCTGAGACCTTGGGTTCGCTGGCCAGTCTGCTGCAGCCCTTGGCTTTTCACACTTGCTTGTTTTATTATCTGGCATGCCTTCGAGGTGGGGCCAATCAGCTCAAATCCTAAATCTCAGGATGGATTCAGAAACCTTATCCCCAATCTCTGGATCCAATCATGGTGTCAAGTTTAGCTACTTTCCCAGAGAAAGGGCAACCTAAAAAGAAGACCAGTATAACACTGGAGACCTCTGAAGCTATTCTAGGTGTTCTTAGAGGCCTTTAGTTTTGTTGTTGCTTTCATGAACTTCTGTACCACCACTTCCAATGGCCGGATTGACCCCCGCATTTCTGTAGTTTTCTGAGAATGTCAACTTTGGGGCAGAAGAGATTGGCCACAAAATTTGCCTTTGTCTTGCTATTTCTTCTGGGGTGAAATTTCTCCCCTTTACCTTTGTTCCTACTTTTCAATTGCTTACAGCCTGGGGTTATTTCTGCTTTTCGCACTTCTACCCTCGGTTTCTCCTTTCTCCTAAGAACTGCTCCAAGGAGAAGTCAAGTACAATGTCTTTGCAAGTCTCAGGACAGAGCATGTGTCTGGGCAACATGAATGGACCTTCTGCTTTTCTCAACTACGTGGATCTAAAGTAGAAAAAGGAAAAGAAAAGAAAGAAGAGGAAGCCTGGGAAGAAATTATTTTCTTCCCTGCTAATTTTTCTCCATGGCTAGGTGTGAAAACTGCCACAGTTTGCTTAGTTTTAAGGATGGGAATAAAGGACAGCCTGTACTTACCGGATAGGAAGAAGAGAAACCTCAGTTACAAATATCATGTGATAATAATAGAGCGTGCATAGTCAAGCCTGGAGACAGCAAATAAAAAGAAAGGGGTCACCAGAGAGCTGGGTTAAGACTAAGGAATGATCCCAGAGAATTATACTGGCAAGAAGTCTTGACCCCGTAGATAATAGCAGCTAACCTTCATCGACAACTTTTCTTTGTGCCAGATACACTTCTAAGCCCTGTACTTGCAGTGATTATAAACATATGTTGCTGCTGCAGCAGCAATTTGTAACAATGAGGAAATTTTATAGGAAGATTAAGCAAGTACTCAGCATCACACAGCTGGGACAGATCCAGCCTCCCCACCCTTGCCGTGCAACCACGATGGCCTCTGGCCTCTTAACCAGGATCCTAGGTGCCCAGAAGATGCTTTACTAGCACTGCCTTCTGGAAGGACTACGCCCCTCAGTCTCCTCCTTGAGAGTCCCACTTATTTTGGCCAGGTAACTCTGATGCATACAGTTAATGGCTCACACTTTGAGAAACGTTGGCTGGATTTTTGAAACCAGATTAAGCCAGCACTGAAATGAATTCATTGACGTTTCTTAGAAACACGTGTTTCCCTTACAGCGTCTGCTTCATTGCACTAAGCAACCTCTGTGGTCCTCTCTGTACTAAGTGCCCTGTGGCTCCCCACGGGGTGGCAGGGACAAATACTGTGGTTGCTAGGCAGCAAACTGGCATGAATCTAATTTAAACACCTCCAGTTCAATACTGATTTTGAATTATCTCTCACTTTGCTCTACCTTGACAATTCTCAGCTCCTTTTGAAAGGCAGCGAGCATTCTTTTCTTTTTTTAATCTGGAATGACTTTGTATTTTTAATAGGAGTTTAAATAAAATGAACAGTCTGTCTCTTTTCTGCTTTATCTGTTATTCTCTTCCTTGTCGATTCAATAGAAGTCTAAATATTCCCCGACTAGTGTATAGGTTTATTTCGCTAAAGCACTTCACAAAGTTATGATAAATTATCATCAAGCCAACGTTGAACAACATGGTACATATATGCATATTTTTGATACCACACTATGTGTGATAGGTCTTACTACCTTACTTTACAGTCTCGAAAACAGGTTCTGAATGATTGATTAACTTGTCCCACTTCACACAGAGCTGTAATTAAGGCCCTGGTATCTCTGACCCCCATGCTCTATGTCCTTACCAACCAGCTACCTCTGACCCTTGGAGAAATTCCTTTAAACCATGCATTTAACAGCCTGACCTGATCAGGAAATACAATGTTGGGAGTCAGTCACGTTGTCACTACAAGTGTTGGAATGTGTGATATTGATATCAGACCAGGTCTCTATGGAAGTGTTATAGTGGCGGGAGGAAACACGCTAATACAGAGCTTTACTGACAGGTTGAATAGAGAGCTGTCTCAGAAAACTCCCCCAAGTATGCGGTTGAAATTGATTGCAAATAATACAACAGTAGAACGGAGGTTTAGTTCATGGATTGGTGGCTCGATTCTAGCATCTTTGGGTACCTTTCAACAGATGTGGATTTCCAAACAAGAATATGAAGAAGGAGGGAAACAGTGTGTAGAAAGGAAATGCCCTTGAAAAGAGTTCCCAAAGCTCTACCTTCCTGTGTCACCTTAAGTTTCATAGCTTTAGTATACTCAGGAAAAGAATGACCATCTTTTGTAGAATGTTTATACATTTTTGCATATTTCAATT
>CM052810.1:162437522-162486001 GCA_028533885.1 Nasua narica | reverse complement strand
TGCCAAGTGAAGTAAGTCAGATGGAGAAACACAAATACTGATGATGTATCTCCTGGGTGGAATCGAAAAAGAATAAATTAAAAAATGCCAACCTCATTGATAACAAATTGATTAGATTGGTAGTTGCCAGCGTTGGGAATGGGTGAATGTTTTTTGTTCTACTTTATTTGGGGAATAAAGCAATAGAAGTTTATTAAGTGAAAAAAAAAATGAGGATGAGGATATTTCCACTGTTCACAAGGGAATATGTCTTTCATTTTGATAAACATTCAACTTTTCTCCCTCAGTTTCTTTATCTTTAAACAAGCATATTAATAATTCCAATATTGTGTTTCTAAAAATAAATACAGCAATGATATGAAAACACTTGGAGAATAACAACTGGGGAGCAGCGTCTTATCTGATTCTCATAAGTGGCTTAAAATCAACAACTATAACCATAAAAAAAAATAAAACATTTCCGTGATAAAGCATGTACCACCCCTCCCACTGGGAGTTGGGAGAGCCATTAAAGGGATCTATAAACAGGATGCAGACTTCTTAAGCAAAACTTATATGCCGAAGTTTTCATTTTAATATACACAAAAGAATAATATAAAGCCAGTAGCTCAGAAGACTAATTAAAACTAAGCTCTCAGTTCAGTCTCTCTTAACAAAAAGAATGAAAGCAGAGAATTGAGAATTGAGATCCTGTGGCCCAATAGGGAGCAAGGGTCTAGGGACCACTTCAGCTGAATGGCTGAGAAAAATACTGATAAAGTACTTAGGTATAGCAAGTTACTCTGCCAACAAAGCCCTTTCCAACTTCTGGAAACCCATCTGCTCCAGAAGTAAAATAATGATGAAGGAAGAAGTAAATCGTGAATTCAAGAATCCAAGCCCCACTTTGGTCAAGACATATAACGCTCGGGGATGTTAAGAGTTATGGAAACATTAAAAGAATAGAAGCAAACAAATATCTATGTCTACCTTTCGACTTAGATTGGAATCTATTAGGTGAAACTTGACATACATTTCATTAAGGCAGATGGTGGTGAAGAGAAAGGGAATATTAAAAGTCCCAAAAGATCAAATAAATTATTTCTTTCTTTTCATGGACAAACCTCTTACAATTTGTATCGAAAGTGTCTATCTTTGTCCAGAGAGTAAACCTCTTGGCATACGAGGACGCAATCTCAGATACACCCCACATATCATTGTTCTATGGACTTAGCCTCATGTAGCAAATCACAAGTATATACAAGGTTAATTTCAAAGTTTGTAGTAAATAATAATGCTCGTAAAGTTCAGAATAACATCTTTTCTGGCTCTTAAATTTCTCCTCTCAACACATTACCTAATTATTGTATTATTTTTTTCTCTCTGAGAAGCAAATGAGAACTCAGTGGCTTGAACAAGCTATTCCTTTAGAGATCAGTTGGGTGAAGCTGGTTACCCTGTCTTTACAAAGGGTTAAATTCTTCACATAGAAAATTCCTCTCCCACTGATTTATGCTGTTACTATGGATCCCATACAAAGTGTCTGCAGTGAAGGGCCCTGTCCACTGCATGAAAGATTGGACTGGGTTACTTATTCAAGAAGATAGCACTTACTAAGTTGTTGATACCAAATGGATGTAACACAGTCCTTGCCTTTAAGGAGCTCACCACCAGGCAAGAAATAAATACCAGAACTGTGATCAGAATTTTCCAATGCAATCTGACAAGGATCCCTGGAGTAGTATTGTAAAATAGAGAAACAAGATCAGGTTCACATGGTAGAAAAAATTAGCCAAAAATACACCAGAGAATGGGTTGGCTTGCTTGTGTAGGGGCAGGAATAAGACTGAAGAGAAGCTGGACAGATAGAAGATGACTTATTTTAATTGTCCAGCCGGGTTGAAGACATACACTAACATATGGCAGTGCGATAGTGGTGATAGTAAAGGGCTATTAAAGACGTGGAATTGACAGAAGTTAGTGACTAAAAAGAAACAAGGGAGAGGAATGTGGTGGCAATTACTCCCATGTGTCAGTGTTGGGCCATTAGCTGGATAGCTGTGTAGTGATTTAAACAAGATGCCCAGAAGAAAGTAAAGATGACCCAAGGAGGGATGGATGAAGCAAATGAGATAATGTCACTGATCAACATGCATATAGAGATAGAGATCCCCAGGAAGAAGACAAATAGGTAGGTCTTAATGTAGGAGGAAGGCGGGGGTGTGGGCGGAGCCAGTTGCTCGGCATTTGAGAAGTAGAAGCCTGGAAGAGTTTACCAGGAATGCCATGGGGACTTGGCTGGAGCTGAGGGGAAGGTCCTTGGGCTACACTCCCACGTAAGGCACTGGTAACGAGGGCCCTGCTTAGGAGGTGGGATGGAATGGACCGGGAGATGAGGAAAACAAGAGGAAATTGATTTCTCAGAATTAAAGAACTACAAAGAACTTTAAGAGTAAACCCAATAAAAGTACTGGAACCCTTCAGTCAAAATACTCTATGGATAAGAAACTTAAAAATAGTTCAGTAGGCTGTTGCATTGTATACTAAAATATTGCTTAATTTGTTAAGGGAAATTTTATAAACATAAAAAATAATATGATCAAATGAGTATAATATTGAAAAGGAAATTTCTTGTTCTGAGGTGCCTCTTCTTCCTTTTCCACCATTGGGACCCACCTTTGGGACCCAGATAGATAACATTCAACTAATTCAAGATAAAATTATAAATATTAAAGGTAGAAGCTGCATCACATTGACAAGTAAGGGAGATATTAAAGAATTTGGATCCCAGACATGGGAAAGAAAATTATGGGGGGAGGAGAATTGGCTATGATTTAAAATGTATTTCATACTGCCCATTTTTGTTAAGTAAAAGAAACATTTCTAACTAGAATGAAATGTATCTTGTTTCAAGAAAATAAGGAATTCCATTTCCTACTTTTATGTTTAAAATAATTTTATGTGCTTCATGTTTAATTTTGAACTACATATTATGGGCATTGATAAAGAAACTATTCTTTTAGTCAAAGTGCCTTTGTACTTTATGCAAATTGTTTGAATCTCATATGTAGAATAATGTGCACTCAAACTTACCCAGATATAAGAATAAGTGTTTTAATAAATGATTTTGAGATTTTTTTTTGCATGTATAAATTTGCATGTATAGATTCATTAAAAATGAATGCTGATTCTAAATCATTAGGCTTGCAGCAAATGAATGATTCTAATGCATTCATTCACTTTCCACCATAGCACAGTAAGCATGGTTTCCTCACTGTTGAACCAACCTCTTCGATGAAATATCAGAACTACCTGCACAGTTTAAATTACTGAAAGCTATTGGGGAAAATGTAACTAAAAAAAAAAAAAATTCTTCAGATTAGAAAAAAAGCCATAATCCTTTCTTAATAAAATTAGGGTGAATAGAAAAAATTTTGTTCCTGTTTTGAAGAATGGGGTCCTTAGTTCACTAGTAAGTCTTTTTTGGAGGTTATGGGACTTTTCATTTTGTGTATGTCTTTTAAAAGTGAATTTATAAGTTAAGCTATATTTATTTTTCAACTTCAAGTAATGGAAAAATGAGATCAAAATCTGTTATCGTCCTGTATTGGACCTAATCTTATTTATGTATAATACTTTTGTTTCTATCATGACCAGAATGAAATGGA
Organism: Nasua narica; assembly: GCA_028533885.1. Lineage (NCBI taxonomy): Eukaryota > Metazoa > Chordata > Mammalia > Carnivora > Procyonidae > Nasua > Nasua narica. The sequence continues at coordinate 162,482,354 of CM052810.1, read as the reverse complement.
TCACCCATTTTATTTTTTACACATGTATAACACTAAAGAAAATAAACATGCACAAGTTGATAAAGGTAAATTCAAATGCATTTATTTTTTAGTGGCATTGGGATAAAATGTATATAGAAAACCCTGATGAAAACAAAATAATTTTGAATTCACATTAAAGACTTTGAAGAAATTTATTGTCCTATTGTCTCATCACCAAAATCCCTAGAATAATAGTCTTGCTTCCAAATATGCAAAACTGCCCAGGTTCTAAATTGGTTTACACTTCTGTGCAATAAAAATCATCCTATAATGTTTAGTGGCAAGTGGATGGAAACACAGAAGTACAAGTCTGAAACCCTGACATATGAAAATATTTAAAACGAACCCATTTTAAGTTTGAACCTAAAAATTTCAATCACATTGAATTACAACCCAGATTTTATGCCTTCCATGAAAAGAATGATTTCAATGATAATATTACGAAGGTTTTTAGTACTATCCATTATTCATGTCTTGACAAATTACTTGTGAGATGTAGCTGGGAAATTAGAATGTATGTTCCCAGGTCAGGCACAGGTATGATTTATGAAAGTCTAATTTTATGGTTTGCTCAACTGCCTTAATACAACACAGTTTAAAAAACAAACCAAGTATTTTGATTCGCTCCCAATTTAGATAACAATTTAGGCTGCTCTATAATTCAAAGTAACAAAATTGCTGAGAAATGATTCTCATTTATGGTTGGCATTTGATAGGATATTCTGTTTTACATTGTACATGCATATTTATATCCGTAGTAACACTGTCTAGTATCAAGCAATATTTTAAAAACTCAGACCCAAAATCCATTATTCTTTGGATTGTACCATGATTTCTGAAACTGAGTCATATCTATATTTACATGGCTTATTTTGTCCAAGTATTTTTCCTGCTTTACCAAGACTGTAGTCTAAGTGTTAAAAAAAAATCATTGTGTTCCACTTATTTTTGTACCATAAAAATTAATATTTCCTTTTAAAGGGATACGTAGATGTGATTCAATTAAAGAAAAAAATACTTTCAGTACCTCTTCTCTTTTTCTCTAAAGTATCAACATATTGAATGGCCTCATGTCCTGTTTGCAGGAATAGTCTCATGTTCTACCTGTGGGCTTGGCTTATAGCCCCTTCTCTCATTTTGTAGTGTCTCAATGTGGACAATATATTATCCAGCCACCCTTTCAGTACATAATTTGCCTAAATTCACTTAATTTCATGATGCTACATTTTCAACATTTATACAATAGGCATAATTACTTCTAAATTTAATAAAGACGGGCATGAATGTGAAATTACCACCCTCATTTTACAAATACGGAATTAATCTCAGTGGTGACTCAGGGTCAAAACGAACACCTTTTGTGGTTACATACATCTTTCTGGCAAGAAACTAGTCATGTAATTAAATAAAGCTCTAGAGCCCGAAAGAAAAAGAATTTTACATCTGAAAAGCCATTTATTACCTGCTTATTCCTCTGTAGCCAGAATCTAATAACCAGCCCTTTTAAGAGATGGATAAATTACATTGCCAAACCCAAATTGCTATTTGAGGTATGTAACATGATTTGAATTGATTCTGATGATTCTCTACAGAGAAGAGGAAAGGAAAGATTGAAATATTTTTATAGTATGGTAAGGTGTCTTTTGCAACTGCCCAATGTTTTCTAAAGTATTTAGATTTTTAGAACTTTCATAGTATCATGTTTAGTTATTTCTAAAAGAAAAAGGATATAGGTAATACATTCATTCAAACAAATATTGAATGTCCACTATAAATAAAAACACCATGCTAGAGATATGCTTTTGGCTGGAGGGTAACCTCAATTACTAGAGCCCACTGTATGAAGTCAGGACTCTAATACTTTCAGTGCATAGGCAAACAGCACAAGGACCCCATTGTCACTCCAGTGGAATGATGGATTTGGGAGACCCCACAAAGATTCTGATTCAGGGGATCTCATGTGGGACCCAGGAATCTGCATTTTAATTAACAATCCCTAATAAGTAATGAACACGATGCACTTTCGGACGCATTATCCTAATGGTATAAAAGCCCTCGAGCATGTCGACCTTGCTCAGCTTTTTTGTGTCTGATCGTGTAACAGCAGAGATAGCAAGCATAAAAGCTGAACAGGTGAACATAATAAATTTAAAAAATGTGAATTGGGGTATTGCTGTTTAGAAAAAGTCACCAGCTGCGCACAGTTTTGCTGGATATTCAGTCTTCACCTTTGAAGTAGATGGTGGCAGCTTCCAAGGATAAGGAGTTGGTATTTTGAAATTCGTGTCGTGGGGCTAGGGAGTTAGTAAAGGGGAAACGGAACCCTTACTATAACAAGCAGAGTGGTAGCCTGGGATTGAATTTGCAACAGGTCCTTTCAGCTTAGTTTTCGGACAAAGAGGAGTTGTAGTCATAATTAAAATAGTTCTTAATGAGAATGACTGTGTGGGCTGGAACAAAGAATAAAGAATAATTTTCTATGCGTAACATTTCCAAAATGCCATTACTACGTAGGAGAAACCTTTATGTGTTTGTAAGATGCACTAGTTTTCTCAGAATCCAAGAAATCACAGATTTAGAAGGATTTTAAGGGTCACCTACTCCACCCCCCAACTCTCAACTGCCGACCACCAGATATGTGAAACACAGCAAATAAATTCAGAAGGAATTTGATTAAAGCAGACTTCTTTGATAATCAGAGCTAATATATCTCTCCAAAATTGTACATCATAAATAAAAAAACTAGATGTTATTATCAACTATTATGAATGTGAATTATACACTGAGTCAAACATTCTGGGAAAACTGGTTATTTTCAAAGCAAGTATTTATTAAGTACCTACCTTATGTTAGATGCTTTGTGGGAAATATCTTATTAGATCCTTATGAAGTTGGTATTTTTAGGCAGATAAAGAAATTCAGAGATATTATGTTACTTAATGGAAACCCCACAGCTAACACCAAAATTCAAAACTAGGTCTGTTTGACTCCAAGACAGAAGCAGAAATGCCGTACAAACATCTGGAATGATGGTCCAGATGTGCCTAAGAGAAAAAAAAAATCTGTAGTGGTCAAACAGTTCATAAATTAGCTGAATGGACTTTTAGAGTCAGACACATCCAATTTGAAATCCTACTTCTATCATGTGTAGGACCTTTGGCAATGATCTGAGCCTCTCCTTGCGTCAGTGATTTATAAAATAGAAATAAAGTGCTTATTAAAGTGCTTATTAAAATCATATGTAAAGATTGATAGAGTGCTTATTAAAATCATATGTAAAGAACCTAATAGTGTGGAATCTGACAATTGGGTGCCACTCCAAACCAGAAAACAAGTATTTCTTTGCTAGACTACAGTAATATAAGAAAGTTGCATATTCATTTTGGGTCAGTGGCATTCAGGATATAACATATCTCAGATTCAGTTAAACCTATGACATATTGTGATTATCACGTGAAATACGCATGAAGTGTACATGTTCATCATGGCTATCTATTATCATAGATAATAGCAAGACAGTGTAATGGGTAAACCAGTGCATCTTTGTCCTATTAATACCTTCCAATTAGGGAAGGTAGAGATGGATATTATGGGACAGAGATTTCTCAATCCAATCTAATATTCTGGTGGTTCACTAGCTAAATCTGAGATCCTAATAAATGAAATGATTTGACCAAAAGTCATGTTGAAAGTCAGTATTAGCGGGTTAGTTCCAGAACAAGAAGAAAGCTGTGTAGCTCCCGGTTCAGAGCTGTACCGTCAATTTGCCTTTTTCTTATAACAGTTACACATTGTTTGGGCAGGATTTTTTCTTTGTTTGTTTGTTATTACTAAGAATCCTTAAAATACTTTGAGCAGTCTATCTTAAGAAAATAACCCCAAATGGGTCAGACTTAGGGGAGGATGGGAAGAGCAAATGCATGAACAAACACTCTGAATACTCATTTTTTTGAAAAATTTCCATTTTTTTTAAAAGACTCTTTTTATTGAAAAAAACTCACATTTTCTACAATGGCACAAAATTTGAAGAGCTATAAAAGCCGTCTCGCTCTGTTCTGTTCTAGAAATCTTTCCTCAAATGTTAACATGTCTGCAGTACCCACCCTAAACATTCTATTAAATTATCCCCCTTCCCCTGACTCTATCCACACCCCTCTTCTGCTTTTTTTCACATGACAGTTACCATTTTCCAACATATACACAATTTACTTATTTTGTGTTTATTGTCCAGCTCTTCACAAGGGCATAAGTTTCAAAAGGGCATGCATTTTTATCCCTATTCTCTGATGTATTCACATCACCTATAACAACCCAGTAAGAGTTCAGTGATATTTATTGAATGAATGAATGACCTCCAAAACTAGGACACTGGATTAGTAAATTCAGATATGATATTTTATTCTACTTATTTAAAATGGTCATAAAATTTAGAAAGCCAATGTAAAAATATCTAGAAAATGTCATTAACTGAATAAAAAAACAATATTTAAGTTCAAATATAACTCAGAGGGGAAGGTAAAACTATGTACCAGAAAAAAGATTGAAAAAGAATACAAAAAGGGAGTAGGTTTTATGCTTTTTGTTTTCCATTTGTAAATATAATTTGTTGCATTTGAGAGCTATTGGCAGGAATAGAGAAAAGGCAGTAAGAGGAGAAAGAACTGTGATCGTGAACGTTCTGTCCCCGTGGCCTTGGGATGCCTCATGCCCATATGTTCCTTGCCTGAATCCTTGGCATCTTTATCTAAAATGAAGATGGAACTTTTTAGCCAACGGGCTTATCAGGGCTTAATTTTCCTCTTATTTCCAGAAACATGCGATTTGCAGAATTGGCTCAGGAATGGCAAGTTAAGTGATTTCATTTTAGCTAAACAAATTTAGCTAAATGTTCCCTTTCCCCTTTTCCATCCACAGTCCATCCCATCTCCTGAATTCCCTTTCCTGTTACCCACATTCGTTTGTCTTGCCGTTTTCCTCCACTATTCTCTGCCAACATTCTCCTACTCCAGTCTTGGTCCCAGGTTATGCCTTGTTTAGCCTCTGTCCCCAGTTTGCGGGTGCATCCCTGAACAAATAAAGTCATGGCACCAAGAAAGGTCAAGGCCAGTGAAGTCCAGAGCGGCTGAGGACACCTAACTACTCTCCCCTCGCCCTGCCTTTCCCTGCGTCTTGAGCCAGATGCCCGCACCCAGTGCTCTCCATCAACCTTTCTGCAGCAAGCTCGGGGCCCTTCCCTCCCACTTTCTGTTACTATAAAGACAGTGCCAATGTTTCTCTTGCTTGTAGCACTTTCACACCCCAAGTGATTCCTCTCACACAGATCTCCTTGCCTGTCCCCTGCCTGGGTCCCAACAACCACAGGTCTTTATTTCTCACATTGCGGGAAACATTGCTTCTCATTTTCTCCCCTGGAGAAGACAAGATCTCCTTGTAATCTTCATATCAGCTGCTGAATCCCCAGGTTCATGTAATTTTAGAATCAAAAGGAATCTTAAAAGCCCCCTAGTGAGGGACGCCTGGGTGGCTCAGTGGCTTAAGGATCCCATTCTTGATTTCATCTCAGGTCATGATTATAAGGTCATAATATCCAGCTCACCTGGGGCTCCATGCTGGGCATGGAGTCCACTTAAGATTCTCTATCGATACCTCCTCTCCCTCTGACCCTCCCACCCCTCCACCCCACACCCCCCTTACCTCCCCACCTCAAGCATGCTCTTAAAAAAAAGCCACCTAATGAAACCCCATTACTATGGTCAGTACATTTCTAGGTGCATGGTAGGTGTTTGGGAAATATTTGCCATCTGTAAATACTGGAAAAATCATCCATTTACATACCAAGTTTTTGGTCATCTTTCATTCATATATATTTATAGAAATTGATGAGTAATCATGGAGAAGGCTGGCCCTGAGAAAACATTGAGGTAAAACTGAAAAACGGATTTAAATCAACAACACAGCTGACTTAGAGGGGAGAAAAGTAAGTTACTAACTCAAGAACAAGCAGAAATGGGCTAAAATTACAATGAAAAGATTACATAGGAATAATAATATCTTCTACAACTAAGAACTGTTAGATAATGGAGGGTTGCTAAGGAAAACTGGAAAATGACAGTACTTGAGGTTAGCAACATATCTGGGATGATTCATTGGGTGATTAAATTAGGCTTTCCTTGATGGCATAAAATAAAATAAATATGTTCAATAGTTCCTCCTCCGAGAGTCTGGGAAAGATTCGATTTCCGTTTCACTCAAAGATGTGAGATGGTGGGGCGCCTGGGGGGCTCAGTGGGTTAAAGCCTCTGCCTTTGGCTCAGGTCATGATCTCAGGGTCCTGGGATTGAGCCCTGCGTTGGGCTCTCTGCTCACTGGGGAGCCTGCTTCCTCCTCTCCCTCTGCCTGTCTCTCTGCCTACTTGTGATCTCTCTCTCTCTGTCAAATAAATAAATAAAAATCTAAAAAAAAATTTAAAAAATTAAAAAAAATATGAGATGGTTGTAATGAGCAAGCCCATTACCTACCTTAAAATTGCTAACATAGTCACCCCAACACTACCCCAGAGATTACGAGAACTGTATTCACTATTTTTTGCCAGGACAGCTGATTTTTTTAATAATAATTTTTAATTGTCCTTTTTTTCTCTTTCAGGCTTGTAAATTTTATAGTTCCCAATGGCATGTGGTAAACTACAAATATGAACAATATTCTGGAGACATCCGGCAGTTACCCCGGTAAGAACCTATCAAGAATACTCCTTGGGTTTTTCCATATATAAAATATGATTTCCGTTTAAGTTCTTCCATTGTTTACAAATACACATATGTTAATCTAGTGTCAAGGTGTATTTCGCAAAATTCAAAAATAATTGTCACGATAGAACATTTTGCTCGACAGCATACAAACATTTTGTTGTATATGCACAGAATCAGTTGTGAGATATAAATTCTTACTTAATTTTTAAACAAAGTCTTAAGGTATCATTATATCACTTTTTTTGTGAGCCATCATTTCAATAGCAGATATAACAGGACCAGAAAAGAACAGTTTGGACCAAGATATTTTTCTGACCATATTCTGTATTTAGTGTTCAGATTTGCCACTGGTTTCATGTGTTTTCATGCGGTGATATTGAAAGTCATGAAAATAAACAACTTCCACAGAAGTAATATGTGTTTAAGAACAGCAAAAAGGAAAAATAAATAGCTACTTTTTTTCGGAGCTCCAGAGAAAGAAAATGTTTAGGAGAAGGTGTCTTCGTTCTGCCCCTGTTCAGCTGTCACCTTCATGGACAAGCTTGCCTGACCTACTAAACCTGAACTAAAGTAGTCATTTCTTCAGGTTCTTTGTCCCCCAGTAAAGCAAAAATCCCCACAGGGCAGGGACTTTTCCTTGCAGAATCCCCTACAGGCTGGGAGAATGCCCGGCCCATGGTTGGTGTCCAATAACTACTTATTGGATATATAAACTAGGTGAATGGCAAATTTTGAAATATAACATTCCTGCGTGGAATTGGAGGAGCTCCAATTAAAGAACTGCAATGAATTGGAATCTCCTAATGCATTGGGTCATCCAGCTAATGTGATGCAAATAATCCAGAAAAACACTTACAGCGATCAAAATTGAAGTTGTTATTAACCCTTCCCTCAAGTGACTATACACATTACATCTAACTTTTTAGTGGACACACGGTTTAGATTTGGGCACTACTGGCCCAGATTTCCTGTGCCCCCAGAAACAACTGTTCCCAACTTGGATACTTGGAAGGGCTGCTCTCAACTCCTGAATGCAGAATTTTTTTTTTTTAAAGATTTTTTTATTTATTCATTTAACAGAGAGAGAACCCAAGCAGGCAGAGAGGCAGGCAGAGGCAGAGAGAGGAGAAGGCTCCCTGCGGAGCAAGGAGCCTGATGTGGGACCCGATCCCAAGATGCTGGGATCATGACCTGAGCCAAAGGCAGCTGCTCAACCAACTGAGCCACCCAGGCATCCCCTGAATGCAGAATTTGAAGGAGCTATGCAGAATAGCTCAGAGAAGGTGCCATCTGAGCTCAGATCTGAAGGAACAGGAGCTGGCCAGCACCTTGATCTTGGGAAAGAATTCCCAGAGGAAAGAGCAAGGGCAGGCACCCTGGCTTAGGCACCAGCATGGTCTCTTGAGCAGAATGGGGAGGCTAGAACTGACGGTTAGAAAAGCTGGAGTACTATGAAGCCATGGAAGGAGACAAGAAAAGAGCTTGGATTCATTCTCACCATGACAGAAGCCTGCGGAAATTTTAACTTGTGTGACGTGATCCAGTTTCTTTCTTTAAAAGATCACTTGAGCTACTCTAAGGAGAATGGGATTGTAGCAGTGAGTATACAAAAAAAGAAAAAATAAAGAAAGAAAAAAAAGAAAGAGGTGGAGGAGAAAGGGGCCATTTATTTTTCAGTTGCATCGCTAATAGCAAAACAATGTTCCTCCAAAACAGCAAAATTTTTTTTTTCAAACCAGTGAATATTAACTTTTACCAAGTCTCCGAACATCCCTTTAAATTCAGGTTACTCCTGATAGATAACGTCTTGTAACTTCATGTTGGGAAGGTCCCACCACACGCTAGACTTTCCTGAGTAATTACTATATTTGGAATGTCTGGACGTTAGTCACACACTTTTTGTAGGCACAGCTGAAAAGCAAAGCATTTTTTAACATCGAGACTTCCTCTTTCCAAAAACTGTTCTGAGAAGTGGTTACAGCTTGGAAGTTGTGTCCAAGCCGCTGGAGGACCTCATGTAAATTGAGAGATTGTAGTAAGTGGCATTTTGCTGTCCTCCCAAGTATAAGCCTTCCTGCTGACTTCAGGTCTGTTGAAATCTTTGTTGTTATTGCTGTTTTTAAGATTTTATCTATTTGTTTAACAGAGAGAGAGAGAGAGAGCACAAGCAGGGGTGAGTGGGAGAGGGAGAAGCAGGCTTCCCATTGAGCAGGGAGCTCAATGCAGGGCTTGATCCCAGGACTCTGGGATCAAGTCTGTTGAAATCTTCAGTGGCTTTGTCCCCACACACCTTTTCTTTCATCCATGATACCATCAAGCAAAATAAATAAATGAAAGATTTTGCCTTCGTGGTATTCATCCTCTATTAAAACAACAGAAGAAACACCTCCCGTGACAATAGAGCCTAGATATCATCATCAAATTAGAATTCTCATGGAGCATGAGAAGAACCTCAGGAGAAACAAGACAAACATAACCGAAATACTGTTGAGAATTTCCCTTAATTGACTAAAGGAAGTAGAAGTTGATACCAAGAAGGGGAAGAATAATACTGCCACAAAGTAGGAGATTTTAATGAACTATGTGTATTCAAAGTGAAAATAAGAAGTTCCAGAATATAATCTTCACACATCCCCTGAGATAATGAAGACTGTAACACTGAATAGAAAAATTATTTTCAAAATGATTTTACAAAGCCTAAGTGCTCCCCATTAAAGACTACACATATTTAGGTCAGTAGCAGAAACAGATAATTTACTTGGCCTTTGGAGGCTATTAGAAGTAAATCATGTTTATGCCTCCTGGATTAAGAGAATTCTCCTATGTCTGCTACCTATTTAAATTGATCATTTCTTTTTGTGGGTTGCTGAGGCTCCAAAATAAAAACTTGCAATTATGGTAGAGTGAAAAGAGAAGCATGTGTTTATCTCCTTAATTTTTATTCTTTAAATTTGAAATTGTGTTATTATTAATTCTTAAGAACCTCACTTTTTTTTTTAAGTGTCTGTTCATAGGAGGATACTGGAGAGACACATTATTTCAGGCTAGAGTGTAAAATGTAAGCCTTCACACTAAAAATCAGCACGGAACTTGGGATTCGCAGGAGATAAGAATTAGAAAAGCACACAATATTAGATGAGCCAAGAATATGCCGTGGGGAAGGGACAGTCTCTTTAATAAACGGTGTTGGGAAAACTAGATGGACATGTACAAAAGAATGGAACCAGACCCCATCTGACACTATCCACAAAAATTAACTCAATATGGATTAAAGACTTGAATGTAAGACCTAAAACCATAAAACTCCTAGAAGAAAATATAGGCGGTAAGCTCCTTGACATCCATCTTGACAAAGATTTTTTGGATCTGACTGCATTCAAGCAAAAAAAAAAAACACATGGGACTACATCAAACCCAAAAACTTTACAGCAAAGGAGACCATCAGCATAATGAAAAGGCAACCTACTGAATGGGAGAAAATATTTGCAAATCATGTATCTGATGAAGGGTTAATATCCAAAATATACAAAAAACTCATACAACTCAAGAGCAAAAAATAAAATAATCCAACTGAAAAACAAGCACATGAAGAGAGGACATGAGTAGACATTTTCAAGGAAGACAGACAGTGGCCAACCAGTACATGAAAAGTACTTGTCATGAAGAAATACAAATAATCATTAGGAAAATACAAATCAAAACCACAGTGAGATATCACCCCATGTCTATTAGAGTGGCTAGTATCAAAAAAGGAAGAAATAACAAGTTGTAATGAGGATGTGTCGAAAAGGGAACCCTCATGAACTATGGTGGGAATGTAAACTGGTGCAGCCACTATGCGAAACAGTGTGGAGGCCCAGAAAAAATTTAAAAATAGAATTACCTTTTGACCTAGCAACTCTACTTCTGGGTATTTATCCAAGAGAAATAAAAACACTAATTCAAAAAGATAGGTGCACTCCTTTGTTCATTGCAGCATTATTTACAATAACTGAGACATGGAAACAGCCTAAAGGTCCATCGACGGATGAATGGATAAAGAAAATGCGAGACAGGTAGCTAGGTAGGTAGATGAATCGATCAATCACTGAGGAACATGGCCGCTATTGTGATCCACAGTTACCAAAAACAAAGGCCTGTCAATTTGATGTTTTGTAAGAAAGAAGAATGGGTACGTCATGCTGGCAGAAGAGGGCAGAATATGAAGTTCAGAAAGAGGTAGAATGGTGTCAAGGTCAAAGGAAGACTAACAAGAAATAATTAGCATAGAGCATAGGACCACCCTTGAGCTAGATGTCGACATCCCATGCTCAAGTTTGTCTTTGCTGCCTCTCCCTGTTTTCCCTACACATTCCTTTATCTTTCATGTGGGATGGTTTCTTAATACTCCCTTTACTGCCCTGCCATTATTTTAAGAATCCTGGAATACTCATGTTCTCTTCTCTGCAGACAAAATACTTGGAGTAATTGCTCTGAAAACAACCTTATGAATCTGCCTCTGAATCTCAAGCAATGTGTTGCCTCTTGCGGGATGAGAGAGATAGGGAAGGGTTGTATTTAGGGGCTTTATTTTGCCAATCAAATGGAAAAGTGAAAGGGACTACTCTTTGTTCAGGAGTGTCAAAGATACGGTTAAGGAGAAAAGAGACATTTTGGGTAGGACAGGAAAAATTTCCCACGGGTCCTAAAATAACATTGTCCTCTGCTACTGCAGGGGTCTGCCTTCACAGAAACTTGACCCTACCCGAAGAGGCAGAACAAATTAACATTAAGGGCAATGGGCACAGATATGCTTGAGTATCTCTAAGACTGTGTAAGAAGGAGAAAGGAGTCCAGGCACACCAGGATCCTTTGGAATAGAACAATGGCTGCAATTTTGCTTAACATGCTTATTAAAGCTGATTTGGATTAATTTATCCTACATACAGGAAGTAGCATTTTGGAAATAAGGCTTCTAATCCCACCTCTTGCACTGTGTGTTTACTCGAGTAGCTGTTACAGACTTTGCCTTCTTCTCAGTACAAGGGCGAGACTAAACTAGACTGTGGAGTTCTAGCACTTGTGGACAAATGTCTGATTAGATACATATATAATTTAATAAAAAGCAATACACTGTTTAGTACCTATTTAGATTTCGGTACAAACGTTCTGCTATCTTAGTAGAAATTTTTGAACAGATAATTTTTGAACTTGCAGATAAGTCATGGATGCAGATAAGTCATGGATGAAGGTTGCATTATATATGTAGAATATGTTTCTGGAATTTGAAATAATGCACACCCCTTTGAATAAATTAATATACATCAGTGAACAAATACTTATTACTTGCTTACCATGTGCGAGTACCCATTGTGGAGCTAATCTTAGAATACACATTCCCTACTACAGTTCTTCAAGCTTCTGGCTTTTAAATAAGCCTATTACCATTTACAACTACTTACCTATGGACCTTGGGATTTCATATCAAGACTGTGCAACCCAAACAAAATAGTTAAATAAAGCAAGACCAGGGCTGAAGGGAGACCTCAGATATCATCTTTAATACCCAATACCAACTACTGTATACCCCAGAATAGCTTTATTTTTATGAAACGTACTCATCATGAGGAAATACATTGTTTTCCCTTGTACTCATTGTACATGAGTACCAAAGTACTCATCATGAGGAAACACATTAGTTATTGATTGTGATAGCAAGTAACTTACACTAATTTGAATTTATGAAATAAATTCACAATAGTAATAAGATCATTTTTAGAAACCTGCTTAACACATTAGAAGTGACTCCTAGGATGTGGATCACCAAAAAATGTGTTTTAGCAACGCCAAAATGCCTTCAAAGAACAGTTTTAAATGCTACCATTTTGTATTCTTTCACTTATGGCATCTCCTTGTTCACCTTGCCTAGCATGATGCAATCAGCAAATACATGTTGAGCATCTCTACAGAAGGAAAAGACAAAGCTGGGGGAGGTGTAGATGGGACTTCAGTGGAGGCCCTGGCTTTAAGAAACACGTCATCTGCCATGCCTGAGTGTCTCAGTCCGTTAAGGGTCCAGCTGTTGGTTTTGGCTCAAGTCCTGATCTCTGGGTCATGAGATCTAGCCCCGTGTTGGGCTCCAAGCTCAGCAGGGGGTCTGTTTGAGCTTCTCTCTCCTCCTATGCCCCTCCCACTCTTGCTCTGTGTGTGTGTGTGTGTGTCTCTGAATTAAGTAAATAAATCTTTCTTTAAAAAAAGAGGAAACATGTAATCTGGTGGAGGGTAAGACAGGTGTGAAAGTAACAGATTTGGGTAAGCTTCGCGACAGATGTGTGTCTGGCACCACAGGAAGAGAGTCCTCATTTGTAGCGTCCGGGAAGCCTTCATGGAAACCACCTTGGGGGCATGAATACTTTTTAGACTACAGTGGACTATTACTTAGCCTTAAAAAGGAATGAAATCCTGATACATGCCATAACATGAATGAACCGTGAAAACGTTTTACAGTAAGTGAAATAAGCCAGACACAAATTGACACATACGGCATGATCCCCCTTGCATGAGGTACCCAGAGTAGTCAAATACGGAAAGATGGAAAGTAGAAGAGCAGTTACCAGGGGTGGGGGAAGGGAGAGATGCAGAGCTGTTGTTTAATAGATACAGTGTCACTTTGGGAACGAGAAAGGTCTAGAGATGGGCTGTGGTGATGGCTACAATAATGTGAATGTACTTAGAGCCATTGAACTGGACACTTAAACATGGTTAAAATCGTAATTTTCCCATTATGCATATTTTACTACAATTAAAAAAAATACTCTTATCAGGTAGAGAGGCTGTGGCTCTGATCTCAGGCTTTTCCATTTTTAATAGTGAGGTCAGGGTTCTTTCTTTGCTCCACCTTGCCCTGCTGTGAGCCGGGAATGGGCATTTTCAGGTCTTTCAGAGAGAAGGTAAAGAATATTTTTGATCCATCTGAATGCATTGAATCCCTGTGTGAACGTAATTTTATGCATACTTAAGTATAAAGAGTCATTGGTCATACCCCTTCCTATCTAGAATACCATCAATATAGGAAAATATTTGTGATAGGAATAATTGCGTGAGCACTCCTGGGCTTTTTTTCTCAATAGATTCTGAGGTTGCTTCTACACAATGTAAATCACCCTGAAGAAAAGAAATATTCCATGCAAATTCTGCATGTAGGATTTTCTAGCTGGATGTCAAGGAATGCCTGAAACTTGGATGCTGTCGATCACACTTTCATTGAGCCATGAGTTGTAAAATAGAATCAAGCCATGGGAAGTTTATTTTTGTCCTATTTGACCATTTATAGTACCAGGTGCACACTCTTGCTGCTGTGGGCTGGTCAGCGTTCTGGTGCAACCAAGGAAATGCACCAAGTGAACACAATTTCAAGAACTCAGGTCAGGGTGTTCTTTGGTGAAGGCTACGGTTAGGAGAACAGCGCACCCTAGTGGCCAGAGCACAGACTGGTTCTCAGGAACGTGGTTTTTCAAATGTCCATCCCCTACTCTCAGGGCATGTCATAGAAAGGCAAAACAGAAATGAAACCTCGCTACTTCATATTCCACTGCAGAATGAAAATAGAAGGAAAATAGAAACCACTAAACCCTTAAAACTGCCCTGCTTGCCTTCGTCTCCTTAAGAAGACATGTGTAAATCCGAATAAATACTAACTCCGTGGTTTAAAAATAGAGATTTCTTTGCTGGAGATAAGATGTAATGGTTGTAGGGGAAAGTTAATACTTCCAAAGGAAATAGGGCCCTCACTTGATTACACCATTTTATTGAAAAAGCACAATAGTTGTTACCTAGGGGATAGTGGAAAACAAAAGCCATGTCTCAAGTGACAAATCAGAAACCGTTTTTCGTTTGTTTTTAATACCAGAGCAGAATACAAACCAGAGAAACTTCCTTCACATTCCTTCGAGGTTGACCACGAAGATGCTGATAAGGATGAAGTAAGTACATCGATGAAAGTGAAATGTTTAAAATGGGAGGATACTTAGTTCCTGTCTTTCACTAGAGCATCTTACATTCCGACCAGACTAACATAAAAGCTGCAGTAGCTACTTGGGCAAGGGCTTTTCGTCAAAATGAGTCATATTTGTTTTGAAATCGAACATGATTATTTAAGATGAGTCAACGAGAAAAAGAGGAGGTTCATTTTTAAGTGCGGGGTCTAAGATCTGGATTCACAAAGATTGCAGTCATGCCAATGATGCTTCTTACCCAGGATACCACCTCCCACTCGTCGTCTAAGGGCGGTGGGGGAGCGGGAGGAACCGGAGTTTTCAAGTCTGGCTGGCTCTTCAAGGGGAATTTCAACAGCACCGTGAACAATACCGTTACTGTTCGGGTAAGGAGACATGAAGACTCATCTTTGTTTCTGCCACTGTTCTTGACACCCCCTCCTTAGGTCATAGCGCAGAGGAGAGTCATTTGCATTAGGTTTATGTTTCGTGTCATATTTTATTTATGAGACAGGAGGGTGCTGTTCTCTAGAACGGTGCCCTAGAAATGCAGCCCTCCTGAAGGAATTGGAAAAATTCTAATTTCTTTAATGGCGCACCTCAACTGGAACTACCTCTGTGTGTCTTTTCCTTTATTTAGTCCTTCAAAAAGCGCTACTTCCAGCTGACTCAATTGCCAGATAACTCCTACATCATGAATTTTTACAAAGATGAAAAAATATCCAAAGAACCCAAAGGCTGCATCTTTTTGGATTCCTGTACAGGTGTGGTGCAGGTGAGTGGAAGTCCTTCCTCCTCCTTGTTTTTTTTTCCCCCCTTCTTGGGTTTTTTAATCAAAGAGTGCATTCATCCAGTCATCAGTCATTCATTCCATAAGAGTTTATGGAGTATGTAATATGACCCAAGAACTGGTCTAGACCTTAGAATTCAGTGGAAATTAAGGCAGCCTCAATTTGTGCTTTCACAAAACTCACTTTCAATAAAAGAAGAAAAGCAGAAGATAAGCAAAGAAAGAAATCAACAGAATGGAATCCGTTGGTGAAATTTGGAATAAAGTAAATAAATAGATCTGGGGAAGGGAGAGAGACAAATGGTAAGGTTGGAAAGCAATGCTAATGCTCAAAAAGTGAGGAAAGACATTTTCAAAGGGAAATTATTTGATCTGAAAACTAAAGAATGAGCAGAGCAGCAAGTGCAAATGTCCTGAGGCAAGAGCATGTTGGGTGTATTCAAGGAGAAGGGGAAAATGACCACCTGTGTGGCTGTACAGTGTAGACAGCCACTGAGCTAAAGAATTCAGTAAGGTAATATGTAAACCATATAGTTCACTATACTTCATAAATACTATCTTTATTATTGGGTAATAATGAAAGAGTAAATTTACGGTGTACATATACATCATCTTCCTTCTAAGAGGAGGTTTCCTTCAAAGACAGGATTACATTGATTCCCAAGAACTTAATTTCAGAAACAAGACACAGTGCTTTTAACAGACAATGCTGTTCTGTGAGCTCTTGGTCTGCAAACTATCCTTCTTAGTATTCGATGTGACATGAACCACTGTGGCTAAGGAAAGCAGAATAATTCCATAGACCTCATTTAGACATCTTGGTTTCATTTATTCTTTTCACTCTGATGAAATAAGTATCCTTACTCCATCTTACATAAAAATTGAAGGAACCAAATGTTATAGGAAACTCTTCTTGAATTTCACAGAAAGATGCTGGCTCATTGAGCTTGAGGACTGTGTTTCTGATCCCAGGCTACTAGGATCAGATCCTTCTCTTCCTATCAAGCCACAGGCATTCACATAGCTTGCTCCGTAGCTAAGGATATATCTTGGATTAATATCAGGGGCACTTGGATCTGCAGATGCAAAAATGGAGTTTTCTCTAGTCACTTAGGCCTAGCCTTTATCTGAATGATTTATCTGTTAAAACCTGGAATTCCTCCAGAAAGTAATAATGCTGAACTTTAAAAGGAAAGAATTAATTAAGTGTTGCTGAGCACTGGGTTGGAAGTGAAAGATAATTGCATTTTAACGCAGAAGCCAACTTTCCATATGGAGAGGGCAATAAGGGTCTTAATGGAGGGTGAAGATAGTTTTCTATTGTTGATCACAAAGGAAACTCTTTGGCTTCAGAAATATCAAGTAAAACTTTAACAGTAGGTTAAAGATCAATGATTACATTTTATAGACATTGAACTAAAAAATTTAAAATTTAACAAATAAAATTTAAATATTTTCTTTTCCATTTTTTTCTTCAAAGCTTGCTCTAGCAAATGCATTATCATCTTTTAGGAAGTATCACTGTAGCCCGGGCTACATATCAAGCTTGCAGAGATACGTATTAATATGACATTGTTTCTTCAAAGAATCCTAAAACTTGATGTCGATCACACACCTTGGTATTCGAATCTGACCTTTCACTACAGGAACCTCTTGTCCACCTTGTCTTAGGCTGTGCTTCATTCTCTGCTTAAGTGAGACCTTTGAGCTGGAGAGTGTCTCCTAGAAGAAAATACAGCTCGGGGTTCACATAGGTTAGCATTCAAGTCCTGATTTCAGCATTTACTATTGGAGGCTTTGAGTAAGTTACTCAGGCTCTGAGCTTGAGTTCCTCATAGGTAAAAAGGAAAAAGGATCTAGGAGACAGTGTGTCCTCAGCCATTGTTTCCTAGTCTTGTAACTAAACTAATGTGATTTCACTCCTTAGCGAGTCACAGGTAGAAACACACCAGGTGAGTTGTCATGGAAAGGAAACTTCATTTGCAGCAAATATAGAGGAATAACTTCCAAAGCCGTGACTCCAGCAAGGGTGAGTGGGTTTCCTTTATTTAAGGTTAGGATGAATATTTAGAAAGGGGAGCCTTGCCAGTGTATGTAGGGACAGATATACAGTCATACAAGTGTCTTAAGGAAACATGCCTATATAGACAATGTATGCTATGTAAATGGTATTATGTATTATGTAATTAATACATATTATAATTATACAATTGTAATTTGCATTACACATTATATATATGTATATATTATATATGTAATATATATTACGTATTGCATAAAACATGATACATATTACAATACATAATACAATTACATCAATGTAAATGTAAATTTTAATATTATTGAGGTAAAAGTAATTGTTGGTTACTCCGTGGGTCACTCCAAGGTCCAGCTGCCCAGGCAGGGGTTGGGGGTCAAGCTCAAACTGGTCTGGGCATTCCTGGCCCCAGGAGCTCTTCATACAGGCAGTTACTACTTGAGGAGTAGTTTTGGTTTCCATCATGGGATGCTGTGCCCTTCAGGTCTTTTGTCTGAGTTAAGAGATCTCAGAAAGAAGAGCTTAAGGAAAAATGTGGGAGAAGGTATTAACAGGAGAGCAGTGGAAGTCAGATCTAGCTGGTGATAGTTTTTCCATTCGGTACAAAGGTCACAACTTTGAGAAATAGACACTCAACTGTGGAAAGACCTTCCTAGAAAAACTCAATTCACCTTCCTTAAATTTCTACCTAAATATGCTTATTTATTCATTTATTTTTTGTTCATTCATTCACTCATTCAACAAATTTATTTAGTCTCTCTGACATACTAGGAACTGTGCTCAGGCATCGGGAACTCCCTGCTAAAGTCATAACCAGAGAGAGACACAGGCTCATTCCTAACTATTATACAGCGTCAGAAAAGCTATAAAGGGCACCTTCTGTTGAATGTTCTAGGAACACAGAACAGTGATGAACTCTTTTGGATCAGCCAGCAGGATTCCCCAAGGTAGATTTTACACATGAAATTACAAACGAATAATCTTACTTCATTTTCCAGAAATGAGAGAGCCATTCAAGTATTTGGAAACATTTATTACATCTTTTAAAGAGTTCAGCTCTATACTTCCTCATTCCTGTTCATGTTTATCAAGACCTTGTAACCCTTTGTGGAGGGAGGACCTCCAGCTTCTTGAGATCACTTTGAAAGATAAACATCTGGGTTACTTATCGCCTTCTGTCTGGATCCTGGTTCTTACATATTTGCTTATAGCTCTTTTTGACTTATGAGGTCTTACAACTGGAAGGAAGACTCTCAGTGAGATACTGCAAGTTTAGTCATTGCTCTCACAAACTCTCAGGTACAAAATGTCCCTGAAGATGAAACACGTACACACAAAAACACAGAACAAACGAATAATAGAATGAGTCAGATCTATTTTGTTCAAGAATCATTATCCATTTCCCTTGAATAAAACAGAAAAGAGGGACAAAGACCTTACCTCAGAAGTGATATCTACCATCTGGCATTCTAAGAAAGTCCAAACCCGTACGGGTCTTAGTAAACAAGCCATTTTCATTTGTTTCATTCAGACTCAATCTATATCATTGTGTTCTAAGAATAGCCCTTGGAATTCTGAGAAATATAGTTTGAGGGTGACATCAAGTAGAGAAAAACTCCTACGCAGTAAATTTCTCAGAGGTTTTTGGTGACGTTTATGATTGGAAATTTTCTGGATCTTAGTTAAAAAAGAAAAAAAAATAACAGTAGTTTTCCACTATATAATGTCATCAAACAGTAATATTAGATCTGTTTTATACAACATGCATTCCCAGTCTGGAGCAAAACTTCCAGTTTTTGCTGCTTCTGTTTTGATCTGATATGAAGGGATATTCAAGCCTCTGTGATCTTATCTTGTTCCTTCAAAGTCTTCATACTCATTAATCCACTGGCTCATCTATCCATCCACTCAAGGTCCTGCCATTATGGAAGAGAATGAATGAATAGTCCAAGAATTCCATCTGTTAGGTTTCCTACTACAACATTAATAATGACCAATGTTACTGAATACAAGCTTAAATGGGACTGGGGAGACAAATACTGCTTCTTTCTTCTCAGGTGTTGAATCTGCCACCTTGTGGATATGGGTTCCAAGACAATGGCTTTGGGTCGCCTGGGTGGCTCAGTCAGTTAAGCATCCTATTCTTGGTTTTGGCTCAGATCATGATCCCAAAGTCATGAGATCAAGCCCTATATGGGGCTTTGTGCTCAGTGCAGTGTCTACTTGAGATTCTCTCCCTCTCTCTCCCCCTCTCACTCACACACATGTGCTCGCTCTCTTTGTCTCTCTCAAATAAATAAATAAAATCTAAAAAAAAAAAAAAAGACAATGGCCTCACGTGCTTAGCCGAAGTCTAGAAACTCAGATACATTCTGTAGCTCAGCAACCTACCACATGAGGGAAGTAGGGCCAGGTATGAGACAGCAGGGAGCAGCTTGGATTGTGTAGATCTGGGGTGTGCTCCCCACAGAAAGGGAGTCAAGTTAGAAGAGAAAACGAAGTGTACCTGTCAAGGAAAGCAAATCTAGAAACTACATATGACCTATAAACTTCACATTAGCAAACTCAAGCTCTGCAGAATCTCATTTCCAATGATAACAATAAAAACCAGAATGACACTTCACCTAATATACTGTTTGATAGCAGTTGATGAAACGTGCATGATTATTGTCCCACTTTATTAAAATGAAACTCATGAAGCTAGAGTGGCTTTCACAAACCACAGAGCCAGTAAATGGCAAAATTAGGTTTGAAGTGTAGGAATGTCCAAAGGGGGCACCTGAGTGGCTCAGTCGTTAGGTGTCTGCCTTTGGCTCAGGTCATGATCCCAGTCCTGGGATCAAGCCGCACATCAGGCTCCCTGCTCAACAGAGAGTCGGCTTCTCCCTCTCTCACTCCCCCTGCTTGTGTTCCCTCTCTTGCTGTCTCTCTCTCGGTGTCAAATAAATAAATAAAATCTTTAAAAAAATAAAAAGAAGGATGCCCAAGGAAATGAGTCGGTTATCATACATCATTTGGGTGTGCCTGCATACATACATCCAATTATCTCGCATAAGCCACACAGACAAAAGAAACACTACAAAGATATGCTCATGTGTCATTTTAAGCAGGAGTTTTAGGTTCAGGATTTATTTCAGCAAATATATATTGAAAATTTTGCTGTGCAAGGCATTGTGGGAAGGCCAAATATGAATCAAATACAGCTCCTGTCTTCAAAAAACGCCCGGCCTATGGGAGGATGCACAGGAAAAAACAAAAACAAAACCAAATATAGCACACGCAGATAAAATGAATGACACATCTTAAACAATAGATTCTGATAACATATGCAAGAATAAAATTGCATTTATCACGACATGAGGCTTTATTATATTATATATAGTCATATACATATGTGTCACATATGCTGTATTTCTGCTTATTTGTTTACTGACACTCCATAATACTAGAATGTAAGTTCAGTGAGGGCAGGTGCTTTACTTGAAAATTTTTAATGCCTTGTCTCTGGCACATAGAAGGTGCCCAGTGCATTTTTGTTAAATGAATAAATAAACATGCAGAGAATGGGAAAGATTCTATAAATGGTAGCCACCAACCCCAGTAACCTGTATGTGACATTGTGTGTTTCTTTTTAAAACCCTTTTGTTCCTGCAAAATTCTGCAGAAGTTGCTAGTAACACATTGGAACAATTCGACATGATAGAATATTTTGTTTGGAAAATTCCTTTGGTAGCTCTGTTGGAGTATCTGTTCTGGAACCTTCCCAGGTGAATATTGCAGAAACTGTGTTACCACTCATGAGACACATCAGAGGGTGTTAGGGCATATTTGCAGTTTCCTGTTCTTTATGAAGCTGTGTACATGGACGGCGGTGGGCTTGAGGAGACACAGTAGGTGCATCTGCCACAAAGGACACTGTTTTCAGGGAAACAGGAAAATTGGGGGAACAACAAAAACAATAAGAGTATTTCTTGATTACCACTGCAATGACGTAACAGTTGCATTTTGAGATTATTAAAGTGTCTCAAGGATTTTTCTATTTTTGTCCTTTCTTTTTTGTTACTTTGTATGCCATTATCTTAGAGATCACAGAGTGAGATAGAAAACCACTTAGGGCATCATAATCTTCCGCAGCATAAGCTCCTCCACATTGCAAGGAAGTAGTTCGATTTCACCCCAAACAGAAAAAGATAATTTGGTTTTTGAGAAGCTGCAAATGGAATATTTACTTCACTGATAAAAATCCCTTTTTGAGAAACAAGGGCTTGTTAGACTTTGCTTGCATTTTTACAAAATATTTTTTAAAATATTGCTGAAGTTGGCAACCATATCCAATTCCTTTGAAGTACAGAATGCCATTTAGAAAATCAGGTTTTGTCCATGTTTTGTCATGTTTTCTATTTAGAATTCTTTTAGTTCCTTGTCATCTGCATTTGAAAGCAGGTTGCAGCTCAATCCATTTTAATTAATGTAATTAATATAAGCATTTCACGTAGCTTTGCATCTCCCTGTCCACGTTACTTACAGCATGAGACTAATTAAGCAGATTCTTTAATTTGTTTGTTTTCATTTCATTTCATTCTTTCATTTCATTTGTTTGTTTTCAAGACAACACTGAGATTTGCTTGCATTTTGCTGTACTCAGATACTTAGCAATATTCTAGCCAAAGCTATGCCCTGAACTCTGAGCATTCTGACTTTTCTCTATTTCTGTGTCTGTTGTTTTGTAAAGGAAAACCGTGTTGCCTTTTATACTTGCTCTCGGCCAAGTTGTCTTTGCCCTTAGATCCTCTGTGTCGGTGCAGAATATACATGGCTTTATGGACTTCTTTCCTCAGAACCCCAGAGGTGTGTGGCACGGTATGCGGAGGGAGTCTGCCCACACCTCCTCCTGCGGAGAGCATAGCTTCTAAGAATTTGCATTCCTAAAGAATGCATTCCTAAAGAAGCTGTCTAGATGTTTGCGTTTGCACATGAAACTTTAGGGCCATCACTGCCTTTCTGGCAACCTCCACTGTGTTTATTCTACAGCCAAAATGGGTCTCAAAATGCATCTCTGGCCTTTTACTAGTCCAAGTCAGCCTTCTGCTCTCACAGAACCCAGAGGGTCCTAGGAGAAGAGTGGTACTCTCATGTTGCAATAGGATTCCAGTTCTCTAGAAGAATGTTTATACCTTCATTTTATACTTCATCTTCAACACATTCGCATATCTTCCAATTTCACATCTGTGTAATTCACTGGTTAATGCTTTATCTCCCCTGCTCTGGCAGAGCAGAGACTGTCTGTTTTTGCCCAGCACAATACGTGAACACGATAGACACCTCTTTATGAATGAATGTTGTCACTGCCCTGAGCACTGAGGATAACCAGCCAGCCTCCGCCCTTCTCCAGCTCATAGACTATTAAAAGAGCCAGCCAGCGAGTGAGTCATTACGAGGCAAAGAGATAATAATACTTGTCGGTAATACAAAAGACTGGGCTGGAGCCAAGAGTTTGTCCTTGGAAGAATCTAAAAAGTAGCATTTAAGCTATGAAGTTCTACAGTGAGAATCACAGCTAATTTTTTTTTAGCTAATTCTTTCTCCTTCAGTGCTTGGATTTTATTTTTTCTTGAGGGGTATGTGTTCCCGCTGTCTATTCTCAGCACTGAGAGAATCCATGACTTCCCAGGCCATGACCATCCCTTTGGCCTGCCCTTGGTTTGCCAAGGAGGGGGCAAGGAAGGAGAACAGCATCTTGGCTCTTGGGTCATCTCAGTGGGTATTGGAGTACATAGAGGTCATTTCCCTTCTCTGCCACTTGCTACCTGCAAAATCCCAAACACATTTTAATTTATCTCCCCAGGTCTCCATGTCATTATATGTTAAATGGAATAATACAATTTGTCTCACAGGGTTGTTATGGGCCTAAGTGGACTAATGGCTGTGAATGCTCAGCATGGTACCTGGCATCTAGATGACAAGTGTTTAGTAAGTGTCGTATTTGTGGTAGTAATCATGATATTGTGGAAGTGGAAAGGAACAAGCTATTTTAGGATAGTCTCTGAGAACATCACGAAGAAGATACTAATGGAAGGATATGAAAAATTATTTTTTTCTTGCCACCAAGAATAGCAATCCCATTGTCAAAAAGAGTTTTTTACTTTGATATTAGCCACAATCTCACAGTATAGCGATACTCTCTTCTTACCATTCTTCTCCTGTTTGTATTTTACTTGGTCATCTTAAGTACATAGGCTTTACCCAATTATAACTATGGGTGTCCTAATGACTTCCTAGCAGTATGGGTAAGAGTTGGTTACCTCTATCAGAATTACCTGAGAGTAAATTAGAGATGGGATATAAAAGTGCCCTAATAATTTGCTCTTGTATTCCTTCCACTCTCACTGGGCCTCTTCCATATTGGAACAGTTTGCTCTTTTGATGGATTTCAACTTGGATGCCCCTTCAATGGAAGACCAGCCTGAAGTAGCTACTCAGCCCCTGAGCCCATTTTCATCTCTGCACAGCACAAATCTCTGTTTTCCAGTTTGTTTATTCCTTCACTCTTTTGTTCATTCACTGTTCCCTACAAATATTAGTTCACCAAGAATAGGAACCAATCCTATTCCATTATAAAAGGTGACTATTTTGAGCCCAGTGGTCCTGAGCCCTTCTGTGTGATAGCATAGGGTATAATGGTGAGCAGAACTGGCCCGGTCCTAGTAGACGCAGCTACGAGGGAGACACTCATTGGTCAAAACAAACAAATGAAAATGAATAAGTATATCATTCCAAATTGTGGTAAGTGCCCTGGAAGACAAGAACCTGTCTTAACTGAGGAATTGGGGAAGGTTTACCTGAGGAAGTATAACTTCAGTTGAGATCTGAAGAGTGACTACGAGTTCCCTGAGTACATGAGGGGCAAACATGGTGCTGATTGTGTGCAAGCACATGCTTGGGGGAGGGGCTGCTTCAGGCCTTGTAGCAGCAACACAACTTGTGACGGGAACACATTCCAGAACTAGAGCAATGCCTCATGGATTCATCACAAAAGGCAAAGTAGAGATGTGAGGTTAGAGAAAAATCTGGAGGTTGATGGAAAAACCAGAGCCACAGAAGGGAATGGAGTTCCCTGCCATGTGGATGTCATGTCTTTTAAAGCCATTGGAGAAGATGAGAGAGAAAAGAGTCTGAGGCAGAGCCAAAGTTAGAACTGGATGTCCCCAAGTTAAGGAAGAGCTAGTAGAGATGATAGAAAGTGGTGTCCAGTGAAAAAGAAAGAAAACCAGAATTGAGTGTGGTCACGGAAACCAGACACAGACAGATTTCAAGAAGGAGGAAGTGGACACCATGTTAATTCTACTGAAAAATCAAGGAAGATACAAAGAAGGAAGTATCCCTTGGATAATACAGCAGCAGAGAGTTTGTTAGTGACCATGACAAGTGCTGTTCTGGGATGTGACAGGGCCAGAAGCCCAAATGGAGTGAGTAGTGGACAGAACACAGGATGAGGAAGTGAAGGTAGCAGCTCCAATCAACTATCTGAAGAAGTTTAGAGAATATTCCCACAGGTACCAGAAGAAGAAATTTTGAGCCACTATGCTCATCCAATCAACAAAAACTTAAATAAAATATCTATTCATACAAAAAGCCTTTAAAGAAACCAAACAAAACAATTCATACCCATCCAAATTTTTCTCTTGATCTTTATGGTACTGTCCCGCATGGAAACAGGTTGGAACCCCATTAAAAAATATCTTTCACTCTCTAAGACTTATTATCTGGTGTTTTTTTCTTTCTTTCCTTCTTTTTATACCACAGAATAACAGATTAAGAAAATATGCCTTTGAACTGAAAATGAATGACCTAACCTATTTTGTGCTGGCGGCGGAAACAGAGTCAGATATGGATGAATGGATCCACACCCTCAACCGCATCCTACAAATCAGTCCCGAGGGGCCCTCTCAGGGAAGAAGGAGCACGGAGCTTGCAGATCTGGGGCTGGGTGAGAGCAGATGCCTCCACTTGCCTTCCTTTGCAAAGTGTGACGTGTACCTTTGGATTCATTTAAACTGCTAGTAACTGTGGTAGTTGTCAAGTCCCACTCATCCATCCCTGAGCTATTTGCTTCAGAAAATCACCCCTAAATCTTGACTTTCACTGAATAGTGAGGGTCACTACACATAGGTATGTTTTTGAGTTTACTGAAAATGATTTGAGGCTGGAAGTCATTTGTCAGCAGTATTGAAAAGGTACCCATGTGTGATGGGAGGTTACCTTAGATGGGGTAGTTGTGTTTCATCACCTTTCATTTCATTTAATTAATTAAAATGGTATTATATGAAGACAAACTTGCATTACTTCCTTTTAGTTGAAAGATATCTTAAAAAAAAAACAGGAAGGAAGGAAGATATCTTTCATGAATGCTTTTTGGCCATACTGAGATCAGCTTATACATGACAGTTCCATAAATTTTGCACAATATTTGAGATCTTTATAAGATAAAAGACTTTTCTTTTTCCCATCCTTATTACCTCTTAAGATTCTAATTCATTCTAGGCAAAGAAAAGAGAGCAAGAGAGAGGAAAGGATAGGGGATGAGAAAGGTAGAAAAACATGTCCATAACCATTTCATAGACGTGTGACGTGTGAAAGACAAATTCACCTTCAGAGTTGGTCGCTCCTCCCAAAGGAAAACTATTTTAAGACCTTTTGCCCAGCACCATGGGATGTTAGAAACCAGAGCCTATAAATTCTAGTGGTCTAAATATCATATGCTATCAAGTGAAAGAGGCATGGCGTCATGAGGAAGAAAACTGCAGTTGACTTTAACACGACTACGATATACCATGGTGGGTGTTTTACATTCATGATTTACTTAATAATGATCAACGTTTACAGAGTTTTAGAGGGTTTAACTAACTGAAGCTAGAATGCAAGCTTGAAATTGAGGGCCTGAGAGTCAGAATTATCCAAAATGTGTATACATACAAGAAAGCATTGATGAAGTAAGCCATGACAACCCCAGGTATAAAGGTAGTATTAGAAGGATCAAAAGTCCTTATGGGCTCAGGATGGTGTCATGGAAAGAATCGCAAAATGACCATCAGGAGGTCTGATTTCCAGGCCCACATCTTGCAATGGTGTGGAGTCCTAGACCCAGGACACAACGAAGTCACCTGCTCACCAAGATCCACCCGGCATTCAGTTTTGATATGTCACAGCCTAGAGTAATGTGTGATTAATAAGTTACTTAGTAATCTCTCTTGGTGTATCTTTTCAAGATTCGCTGGATAATTCTATAACTTGTGAATGCACACCAGAGGAAACAGAGTCTTCAGAAAACAGCCTACACCCAGACTTCGCAAAAGTAATAAAGCTGACATTTTACTATGCAAATAAATTTGAATTACTTATTAGTTATTGCTTTCATGGAAAAGATGGAAATGCTATATTTTAAGATTTAGATAAGATGACAGTTAAAAATAAAAGCATGTTTTGATAAGATCTGTTGAGTGTTAATGGAGGATATTAAAACAGTGTTAATACGAAGGAACAACTTCTTGGCCATGTGGATGGGGCTGGGCTGTAAGTATCTGGATACTTAGCTACCAAGAGCTAACACAGTTTTCTCTGTAGTACCTCACAGAAACTGAAGAGACTGTCAAAACAACTCGAAATATGGAGAGGCTAAATCTGTTCTCGCTGGATCCAGATATAGATGTAAGTTGGAATTCTTTCTAAGCAGACGTGAACTTGTGGTTTATGATTTGGAATTCCTTTTTTTATGATGTGTGTTTGTTGAGAAAGACCTTCAACATTTTTTTTCAGACCTTGAAACTTCAGAAAAAAGACCTTTTAGAACCTGACTCTGTGATCAAACCATTTGAAGAAAAAGCTGCCAAGAGAATCATGATCATTTGTAAAGCTCTCAACTTAAATCTTCAGGGATGTGTTACGGAGAATGAGAATGATCCGATAACGAATGTAAGTTTCCCCCTATTACATCCTATATGGATCTGCCAACATCACACCCCCCTCTAGCCAAAATCTTTTCTATTGCTGATAATTCCAGGCACTGAGTTCATGCCCTCTGTGTCCAAGGGAGTATGAATGACAGCATTTTCCACATTACGAAAGCCCACAAATTCTGAAGTAGAATCGTGAATAGATTGCCATAAAACAGTCCTCTTACCTTAAAGAAGAAGAAGCATCAAAGGGACTGTATTCTAGAGTCCTTTCCATTAAATCACACAGTGGTTCACAGTTTCTTAAGATATTATTTGTATCTTCTTGGTGGTACTTGAGATGGCTTTTAAATCAAATTTCTTATTTTAGTATTTATATGTTTATTTAAATGTATGTTAAGAGAATAGTTTAAACTCTTAAACAAGCAAGTCAACTCTGTGATTTCATAACTACTAGTGCTTAAGACCAGGCTACATAGTGAATCAAGTGGAGTAATATTAGATAAATATTAAGTAATAGTAGAGGTGCTACGTGGAAATGGGAGGAAAAAGGTGCTTCACTGATATTTGGGAACCACCACAATGCTCAATAAATCAACATGAGATTCCTTTTCCTACTAGGTGAGCTGTCTTGAGAGTTCTTAGGCTTCTAGGGGACAGTTCTATACCAGTTGTATCTATATTTGTGAGAAGGGGGCATTTTGTAAGCATAAACATTATTAAAAGTTGAACTATAAAGAAGAAAATTGGGGCATCTGGGTGCCCCAGCCGGTTAAGTGTCTGACTCATTGTTTCAGGTCAGGTCATGATCTCAGGGTTGTGATCTCAAGGTCATGAGATGGAGCCCCGCGTTGGGCTTCATGCTCACTAGAGGGTCTGCTTGGGGATTCTGTCCCTCACTTTCTGCCCCTCCCCCAGCTCACTCATACACCACATGCTCTCTCTCTCTCACTTCCTCGCTCTTTCTCTCTCAAATACATAAATCTCTAAAAAAAAAAAAGAAGGAAATAAAAATCACAGCTAATCCTACCATCAATAAAAATCAGTGTTATTTATTGGCCACATTCTCTTTCATTATTTTGTAATGCATTCCACTCTAACTTTTCATAAATCATCCTTTAATTGTTATCTTTTACCTTAAAGAAGAAAACTTATTTCTAGGTCCATGATATAAGCCACATTTGCCTTTAGAAGACACAACAGTAATAAGTTTTCTCTACTTATTGAGTACACACAATCCCGTGCATATC
Source organism: Nasua narica (assembly GCA_028533885.1). Classification (NCBI taxonomy): domain Eukaryota; kingdom Metazoa; phylum Chordata; class Mammalia; order Carnivora; family Procyonidae; genus Nasua; species Nasua narica. The sequence continues at coordinate 162,453,583 of CM052810.1, read as the reverse complement.
TCTGTGTGTAGGATGCTCGTTAGTGGTGAGTGAGTGGCTGGCACTCTTCCAGAAGACTTTCATATCTACTGCCCTTGGGTCTGTAGGCAACACACCGATCTTCTGAGCCTTCTTTTCCCTGTGTTAGCAGGATGATGATACATGCTATGGAGCTCAGATTTAGTGAGGAGAACCAAGAGACCTGTGCCTTTCTTGGGTCAGAATGCCTGAACTTCTCCCCAGCACATTCTGCCATGCTGGGCAAGTGGCTTGCCCTCACCGTCCTCTTCTGTAAACAGGATAATAATAGCAGTAACTATTTCAAAATGATTGTTGTGAGAATTAAATGAAGTAACATATGGAAAGAACTTAGATAATCCTTGGTGGGCAGTGAACAGTGATTACATGTGTTAACTCTTATTTCCATATGTGGGAAATGTCTTTGAAATTTGTGAATACTGTGCAGCCAACATATTGGTATTTTGAGTGTTGCTTGTGATAATCTTGTTGACAAGTAAGCTAAAATCAAAAGGTGTCACCAGGAAGAATCTTCCCCCAGAATGAAACTTTCTCCTATTTTATAACTGTAATCGTGCACATTTACTGTGTTTGAGTAAATGTGATCACCCTGGAGGTCACATTTATTTATTTCTCAGCTAATACTTAATCAGTACGCCTCCTGGGAGCCAGACTTGTTCTAGGTACTGGGGAACAGCAGGTAACAAGATAACAAGCCCTCTGCCCTCTTGAAGATCGATTCTTTTTGGAAAGGACAAACAGTACATTTAAAAAAAAAAAAAGACAAGTAAATTAACACGATAATCACACCTTGTCCACAGTTCTTTAAAATGAATCAGTATGACAGATGGGATACAAAGGAACTGGGAGACAGCTTCTTCTGGGTAGGGTGGTCACAGGAGGCCACTCTCAGGAGGTGACAGTTGAATAGAGACCTAAAGGGTGAGAAGGATTAAAGGTCAGGTCAAGGGGAAATATTCGAGGTAGAAGAAAGAGCAAGTGGGAATACCCCGAAACAACCAAGTCTTAGCAAGTTCTAGGAACAGGAAGCATGTACCGAGGGAAAGGGCAGACCAAGACAATATGGAAGGAACAGTACAAGGTAAAATAATGTAAAACAGGATGCAGAGAAGTTTGGATTTATCCTGAGTGGAAGCTAGAGTGATTTAAAACACTTTTAAATGGTGTGGTTCAATTTCTGTTTTTTAAAGATTCCATCAGGAAAAAAAAAATAGATTGGAGGAAATAAGAGTTGACTAGGGAGAGTAGATAGGAGGCTACCATGATAGTTCGTTGAATGGTTTAGACTAGGACTGGCAAGGAAGAACGAGAGAAATGGATGGATTTGACTGATGTTACATAAATTGAATCGACTGATGTCTCTGATCCCTTGAATATACAGGATAAGGGGAAGGAGTATTTCAAGGACGAGTCTCTGTTTTTTGCTTTGAACACTTCTATGCGTGATGGTACCATTTACTAAGAGGATAAGGCTAGATAAAGACAGATTTGGGTGATACTGGCCAAGAATTCCATTGTGGGCATGTGAGGCCGAACAGACCTACTAGATATCCAACAGAGATGTACATTGGGCCAATTCAAAAACAAGTTCAGAACGCAAGGGAGTGGCCATAATGACACATAAACTTGGAAGTCAGTGGGACATATTTGGAGGGACATATTTGGGAATTTCTATGTGCATAGAAATAGAGCCAGAAAACAAATATTTAGCAGATGAATGGAGGAGTGACCAAAGAGGTCTAAGAAGGAATGGTCCTTGAAATAGAGATAAATCAGAAAAGAGTGGGTCCTAATGCCAAGAGAGAAAGTGTCACCTGTGTGGAATGGGCTAAGGAGCTGAGAGTGACAGCAAGCCAGAGAAGAGCCCAGCAGCTGTAGCCCCCTGGAAGATGCCAGGGACTTTAGGGAAGAAATTTCCATGGAACGAAAGGATTAGGAGGAGCATCAAAACATACTTTCATTCAGGATTAAAATTTAAAAACACAAAAGAGAAAGACTAGAAACTTGCTTCTTGAAACTACTTGGAAATATCAAGAAAATGTAACTCAAATCCTACTGGCATTAACCATCATATTAAATAAAAATAAACGTTTTGGGGGTTTGGTGTTGTTTGTTTGCTTGTTTGTTTTTAACTAGGCACAGCCTTAAGTGTAATTAAAAAATCCAATTTAGAAACTGAAACTCGAAGATAATGGGCTTTTCTTTCCAGTGCCGGGCAAATGACTCCTTCCACATGGATTCCTTTCTTTGTACTAAAAGAATACTGTACTGAATACGAATTCAGAAGTGTAATGTTTGTATTTGGGCCAGTCTTGCCAGGCACGAGAACATTCCCAAGTTCAGAACCACATGAGTATTCTCTTTTATGTCTATAAATCCAATGGGACGAGTTGATTTGAGATGCTTTAAATGCCCATATTGTTTTTAATTTATTTTAAAGTTGCTACAAATGTTTAAAAAAATGGAAAATTACTTGGTAAAAAATAATTTCATCATGCTTATAAACAATAATACAAAAAACTATAAAATAGCCTCACCTAAACTCCCCAGTAATTCTTTATGTAATAGCATTGTCTTTAAAAATTTATGTGTATTGTTCAGTGACACTCTTTTGTTAATGCAGCTTTTTTAAACTCATCATTTTTAATCCTGTGAGCATATTTTTAAGTTAATACAAATATTTCTCCAGGTTACCGAAGAACCAGCTCCTGTATTTAATGAATGAACTTCTGAAAAGACTCCCTCAAAGAACTTTTCCATGATGAGGAAACAATAGTTGACAGCATGTAATCTTTTAGTCAGTCCATTGAAAACCAAATTCAAGTTGATGGTTTTGTAGTATAAAATATTTCTTTGAAGTAGCAGTTGATTCCAAAAATCTGAATAAATAAACCTGCTCCGCAGCAGAGTTACTTTAAAATTTTGTGTTCTTGATTCTTTTAAGAAAATACAGAATTCGAAACATAAGAAGCCTATGACTTAATTTGTTAGGCTTTCAAGTACCTGATTAAACAAATCCTTATTGAAAAGCCAGTGATTCAAAAAGTAAGATTTGACATTTAAGTTGAAAAGGTGGATTGGAAGAAATAAATGACTCACTGTATGAGCTTTAATTTCTGATGGATTATCAAAATAGGTAATTTATTTCCATTCACCAAGCAGAAATGAAAATCAAAATGCCCCAATTCACAAAAAATAATAAGATTTTTTTTTCTTTGACCTTCAGTATGTTTTGAGCTCCTACCTGAGTTATTTTCACATAATTTTTGCATTTTCAACTCTTGGCAGATGACCACTACTACAAACCAAAAGTTCTTCTAAACTAAATTAAATTGGTAAAACATAAAACTTTTACTTTTTAATTATCTTATTTTTTAATAGTTTATTGAATTTCATTTTATATGTGTAGTTTTGTTTCTAATAGGGAGTCAGCAAGTACTGCTAATATTAAGGAATTACACTAATAACCCTGTAATAAGCTAGCCATATTACTGTGTTTCAAATATCTATTTGAAATACCTATTAAACATTCAGTACAATCCACAGCATGAGTGAGTCTGTACAATGATGAACATAATGTCATTTTTGTATGTAATCTGCTTGCCCACAAAAGACCTGCTGGTAGGTATCCATTCAAAATTAAGTAGCATAAACAAAAGTAAAAATGCTTTTTGTAAGCATATTCCATTTTTAGAAGCCTATAGTTAATTATATGTAATTATATCTATTTACATGCATATAATTATATGTATACATATACATATGTCTAATATGAATGTAATCGCATGTGCATTTATTTATTTGCTTCAGTCCTTGTTTCATTTAATTTCTGTTGCATTTGATGGTTGTCTAGTTGAAAATCCCTTCTTTCTTGAATCTTTCTTCTTTGGTTTCTATGATATTCTGGCTGTATGAAAATTGCAGTTTGCTCTCTTTAAATCTCTTTCCACTCCCCAGTCTGTTTTATAAACTGCTTTCCCTTCTCCGCCTCAATCCTTTGCATGCTGATATTTCCCAGGATACCATTCTGATTCTCTTCCCTTTATCTTATGGCTAAGATAGGAACCCACGTACAAAACTGCCCAGCCCAGTTTCCTTGGCTGAGCTCAAAACTCCTATCTCCAACTATGATTGGAATGGCCTACCGATGACTCTGTACGTACCATCCAGAACTCACCTCTGTACCTTTATCATATATATTAGTGAATGACATTGACATCCACTTAGTTTGTTATGTACTCAAACGTAGGGCTTTTCTTTTATTCCTGTGTGCCCCTGTGAATATCTCTCTCCAACCAACCAGGACACCTGTGAACTTTTGCATCCTTTGATTGTACTTCCTTAATATTCCTCAAATGCATCTCCTACAAATTCATCCTTTCCTGTTCTTTATATTCTTTCATGACTTTATGGCTTTGCACGTATCACTCAACCAAACATAGATGTCCCTTCTAATCACGTTTTTACCAGAGGTCCTGGGATCGAGCTCCCCACACCCCCACCCCACCCCTACCAGGCAAGCTACATGCTCAGCGAACTACCTGCTCAGCTGCGAGTTGGCTTCTCCCCCTCCCTCTGCTCCCTCACCCCCCACTGCTTCTGTGTGCACTTTCCCTGTTTCTCTCAAATAAATAAATAAAGTCTTTAAAAAAGAAAAACTCAACCAAGAAACTTTCCCTTTCTTTCCCATCTTCAATTCTCTTCCTGTTTTCTCTTTATTTCACATCTTCCCTTTCCTTCTTTGCATGGTGGCGAGAGGTGGAGGGGCAGTCACACAGAGCCTTGGAGCATGCAAGAACTCCAGATGATAAGGGGCAGAAAGCCATGTGGAGGCACAGAATCCTTGCACATGGTCTTGCCAAGATCTGGGACACTGGGCACAGTGGTACAGAGGAGGCAATTAGAGAAGGTAGCTATGGTTGGGAGACCAGTTACTTTAAGCCAGTAAGTAAATTGATTGAACAAATAAGGAAATAGGCCAGTGATAACAAGAGCGAAGTCTTTCACTATTACAGGAAAGAGTTACATGAACTATGAATAGGAGAAAGGCTCAAAAGAAGCCTCTGGGTTTAAATTGGAAATACAAGTTTCAACATGAACTTAGGAGTTTTTAATAAATACTCATGTACAGGTAGAGATAAAGAAATCATTGTAGATGGGAATGTTATGTGTGTGGACACGTGCATGTGTATGCATGTGTGTGTAGATGGGTATGTGTGTCCCAGTAACCCTGAGCATAATGAGCACGAGATCTTGGTTTCTAAATGTCATCCTCACAAAAAGGAAGCAGGGATCTATGGGGAAATGACTGGAGCACTGAAAGTATAAGATGAGCATAGAACATCTTGTTCAGTAAAGAAGTGCCTCCCAAAATTATGGGGACCCACCAAAAAGATACAGGAGCTACCTCTAGCCAAATCTGGGACAATTTGAGCATCACTACAAATAATGATAGTAAGAGATTGAAATCTGTTGAGTAAAATAGTAGTAATCTATGAGTCTATACTTGTATAAATAAATAAAGAAATAAATAAGAAGGGAAAACTCATCATTACAGTAGAATACCAATGAATAAAGGCAGAAGGAATTATGGAACTAGAAAATCACCATTGGTAGCCATCATAGTTGTAGTTGATTCCAGTGGAAGTGATCAATGGTAGGTTGGGTTTGATGAGTATCAGGACATGGTGTAGTCTCAGAATATTTCTTTAAAACTGATGCTCACTTACCACTTGATATATATTATTGATATGAAAAATATTATGTATAAATAGTCATCTATCTATTGTTTTCTTAAATAATATACTGAAGGGACAACTGCAGGTGTAATGATTTTATATCAAAACTACCGGTTCTTTGTTTTTCCTGCAGATTGAGCCTTTTTTTGTGAGTGTGGCACTTTATGATCTCAGAGACAGCAGGAAGATTTCTGCCGATTTTCACGTGGATCTAAACCACAGTGCTGTCAGGCAGATGCTCTCAGGGGCTTCCGTGGCTTTGGAAAATGGAAACATTGACACTGTCACTCCCAGACAATCAGAAGAACCTCACATCAAAGGATTTCCAGAGGAGTGGCTAAAATTTCCAAAGCAGGTTGCACTTTTGTTTACTTGTGGTGGCACCAAAAATGCTTGTTTCATTCTCATCAAAAAATTACATCTCATGAACAATGTATCTTGGAACACTGAAAAAATTAAATTAAATTTAAAAAAAGATTACATCCGTTTCTGAAATAAAAATTCCCTTAAAGCTGTCCCTTAAAAAAAAGCGGAATTTTGTAAATGTCTTAAATATGCTTCCTTAGACTCTTATTAGCTGTTTTCTTTGTACATAGGCTATATTTTCTGTAAGCAATCCTCATTCTGAAATTGTTTTCGTGGCCAAAATTGAAAAAGTACTGATGGGGAACATTGCAAGTGGTGCTGAACCTTATATTAAGAATCCAGACTCCAATAAGGTAATGCATAATCTTTTCCATAAATAATTTCAATTGCTTTCAATATATAAAATTACCTTGCCTTGATGAATTATCAAGCTTGGTAAAATGTAAGCCTTGAAATAGACACTTCTTAGTGAAATGAATAGCCATCAAGAAAATTTGAAAGTTTTTAGTCTTGGTTTATGTTTAGGGCTGTCTTCTGATAATCTATTGGTAGAAATAAACTTAAATGTGGACAAAGCTTTAACTCCAACGATCAAAGTATTAACAATGATGAAAAGTTAGGATTAAATCTGATTTAAAAACAAGTGAATACATAGTTTCCTGATGATGAACTAACTGAAAAAGTAAGATAGATAATTTTATACCAAATATACTAATATACCTAAGTGAAGAAAGAGGAAATACTGAAAGTTCTTTGAATGGTGGGACGACGGGAAATTTTTTCTTCCTTCTTTCTTTTTTTTAAACCTGTTTTGTTTTATTTTTTTAGAGAGAAAGAGGGCTCATGAGGCAGGGGGGAGGGAGAAGGAGAGAGAGAAACTCCAGCAGACTCCCCACTGACTGTGGGGCCTGATGTGGGTCTTGGTCTCACTATGCTGAGATCATGAACTGAGCCAAAATCAGGAGTCAGAGCTTAACTGACTGAACCACCCAGGCACCCTTCTTCCTTTTTTTCCTATAACCATATTCTCTTTAATAATCAAATGTTACTATTTAATAGAAAATAACTATTACATGTCTGTATTTTTCACACAAAGGAAATACATTGGGGGAAGAATGCCTAACTATTGAATCTGAGCATGTGTAACCTTTCAGGGCGGTGATTAGCATATTTATGAGATTCAGGGCTTGGCAAACGATGACATGCCATCCAGAAGTAAATAAAGTTTTATTTACACAGTTACACTGATTCATTTATGGGTTGCCTATGGTCATCTTCCCGCTAGAGGGGCAGAGTTGAGAAGCTGCGACATAGACCATGTGGTCCACAAAGCCCAGAATATTTAGTGTGTCACCCTCTGCAGAACAAGTTTGCCAAAACCTGCCATCACGAATAAAAGCATAAGACAGACTGTGAGTGCAAATTTGAGAACACTTTCCATTCAATGGTTTAAGGTCTTTCAAGTCTGAAAAAGAGGGAAAAAAATTTGGCATTCCAAGACAGGGGTATTTCCTATATTTGAAATTTCCGGAGTGAAAATTCCAGAACACAATACAGTAGGTCCAACACAGAGGACAGTGTTTGGCTCTTTACAAGACGGAGTCTGCAGGTCATTGAGGCAGAATTTCGGAGTTTCAATGTAAGATAATATGGAAAAGTATGTATTAGTGTTTTACTTGGACAGTTTGTACAGAGGAGTTCTAAATAATATTTTTATTTCTTTTTCCCTCAGTATGCCCAAAAGATACTAAAATCCAACAGGCAGTTCTTCAGCAAGTTGGGAAAATACCGCATGCCCTTTGCTTGGGCGGTAAGGTAGGTTGACAACTACAATCAACAGAATAGTAATGCATTTATAGTCTGCATTGGAAGCTTTGGTTTGAACACCGCTCTGTTACCTGGTATTTTTTTTTTTTAAGATTTATTCATTTGAGAGAGAGAGAGAACCCTGTGTGTGCACAAGCAGGGGGAGGGATCGAGGGAGAGAGAGAGAGAAGTAGACTCCTCGCTGAGTGCAGAGCTCGAAACAGGGCTCAATCTTATGACGCTGAGATCATGACCTGAGCCAAAATCAAGAGGCAGAGGCTTACCCGACTGGGCCGCCCAGGTGCCCCCTGGTATTTTTAATATACCAACACCTAGAAGAATATTACTGTGGTCATCTTCATAAACATTCCATGTTCCCCAGAAACATATGTTTTACAAGACAATTTAGCAAGACAGCTTATAATAGATTGAAGCTGTGACATGAGTGTGTGTATATGCATGACCACATATGCTGTGGCTTCTTGCTAGGATCGAAGTCATAACTGGTTTATTATGTATATTTGATTCAGTAAATGCTTGACATTATATCCTGAGAGTTTGGCATGCATAAAATTCAAATGGAAGCACTGATATCATATGCGGCTGTATATTTTCATCTATGTGCAGGGCACAAGCCTATATCTGGATGTCCAGATGAAACCATCAGTTTGGTCATCTCGACTGTCTTTGGTTTCACTAAATTTATCAGTAGCAGTTCACGCTCTGATAGAAATGCTGAGTTGTGTGGACACTGAGGGTAGAATCATCCTCCTGGATGGATAACCTCTGGGTAAAGAACAAGAATTGCTTATGGATCTGCTTAAGATCAATTCCTATTGTCCTCTTCAACCCTTGGCCTCCTTATGTCTGTAGGAATTTCTTTTTTTTTTTTAAATTGACATATAATGTATTATTTGTTTCATGGGTACAGGTCGGTGAATCATCAGTCTTACACAATTCACAGCACTCACCATAGCACATACCCTCCCCGATGTCCATCAACCAGCCACCTCATCCCTCCCACCCCCCCTCCCCTCCAGCAACCCTCAGTTTGTTTCCTGAGATTAAGAGTCTCTTTTGGTTTGTCTCCCGGTATCGTTTCATTTTGTTTCATTTTTTTCTTCCCTTCCCTTATGATCCTCTGTCTTGTTTCCCAAATTCCTCATATCAGTGAGATCATATGATAATTGTCTTTCTCTGATTGATTTATTTCGCTTAGCATCATACCAAAAGAGGATCCTAGGGGAAAGGAGGGAAAGATAAAATAAGATGGAATCAGAGAGGGAAACAACCATAAGAGACTCTTGCCTATAGGAAATAGGCTGAGCATTGCTGGGAGGGAGAGAGGGAGGGTTGGGGTAACTGGGTGATGAACATTAAGGAAGGCACATGATGTAATGAGCACTAGGTGTTATATGCAACTGAAGAATTGCTGAACTCTACCTCTGCAACCAATGATACACTCTATGTTATTTAAATAAAATAAGATTTAAAAGAGGAAAAGCACAGACATAAGGAAGAAAGATCCGCAACGTATAAACCAAAAGAACTTTAAAGTGTTAATTAGTGCTACAAAGTAAGACAGCCTTATAAGTACTCATTTGAGTATTGGTGACATTGTCCCAGGGGCGGTAACTTTAAAATCCAGAGAGAAGACAGAATTTGTTACTTTTCCCATTTTTAGGTCTCCCAATACCCAGGGATGAGCGTAACCAGAGTGAATCAACCAATATTTGTTATCATTTTGAGGTTGTTCCTTGAAGTTGGGGACAGGTGGATGGGAAGGGAAAGCTGAAAAAGTGAGCAGACTTACCCGGTCTCCAGGAATGAGTTTGCCCTAAGGCAGCTCTGTCATTATGGAGAAAGAGACCAGGCTCGGGAGTTGGACAGACATGGTCCAAATCAGGCCACCACTTACAAATGGTAACTTCAGGCAAGTTTCCTCTCCGGGTCTCAGGGTCCCATCCACAGAATGAAGCTGACAACACCCACCTCGTGGGCATTGGGTGCGATCTCAGATACAAAAGCACTCAGCATAAAGTAGACCACATGTAACACCCTGTCTCTCTTGTGTCTCTCTCTCTGCAGGGACAGCTAATGCCAGCCTCTAATGCATGGAACAGATAGTATTTGAATATATTGAATCCCTTGTGTTGAATTTCATTGTTTTTATTGCTCTGCTTTCTCATATTGATAAGTATTCTCGGTTCTCACAACAAAACCCATTGGAGCATGTAGAGGCAAGGTTTCCCCCCGGCAAGAGCAAAATTATAAGAGTGAACATATTTTCTCTTAAAGGCCCCAGAACTTTTGTGAGGTTTTAGAAGCGGGCATTTGATAGCCAGAGCTGATTTTGAAATCGCAATTCCACTTAGTTGCCTAGTGCCTTTAGACAAGTACTCATAGTTTGTCCTTACCTTGTTGTTGTTTTTTCCCTTTCTACAAAAGAAGATTGATAATATCTAATTTCCTGTTGCAGGGATTAATGAGCACAAATATGTCCCTAATAAAAGACAGCCATGGTTACAAGTCACTATTCTTATAGGATTATTATTAAGTCACCTGTAGGGATAATACTTTCTGCAAGAAGTCCCCCTTTCTGGTAAATTTGAGGCAGTGAAGAATAACGTGGGGAAAAGAAGGGAAAGAATTACCGCTTACTAAGCAGTAAGGAGAAGTAATAATTGTACTGTGAAGTCGCCTAGTAAAATATGCTGGAAGAATGACAGGTGAAGTTTCCAGGGAGACTGACAATATTACTGGTTATTGGAGTAATTATGTTCCAGACAGGAAAGCCAACAATACCACAAGCTCATGTTACATTAATGCCTGATGAGTGGTTTGGTTGCAGGTTGGGAAACAGGAGACACCACCGATTTGTGTATATAAACATATGGCTTGCATATACATAAACCTCTCTGCCATCTGAAAAAAAAATGGTTAGCAACACAGTTCTAAAGATTTCATGTTGAACTGCTTGGAATAACTAATCACAAAAATAAGTGCAAGATGCCGCCAAAGAAGATTTTAATTTCCTCTTGACGATGTGGAAATTGCTTCAAATGAATGGTGACCGAGTCAGAGGAGAGCTTTTGGTTCCTCGAGCTGTTTTGATATAAACTAGCCTGCTGACGTATTTCAGTCCTCTATGGATACTGCTGGTTGTCTGGCCAGGTTTTTTCCCACCATATTTTCTAGATTGCTGTTTGCCTAACGATATAGCTTTGAGTGTACCCGAAAACATGTTGGCCCTTAAATCAACTGCCACTGAAAGGAATAGAATGGACAATTTAGCTTATGACCATATTTGTACCCAGATCCAACCCATCCCACCCACCGCTGCAAGCACAGATGCTTGTCACTGTCAACAGTCTCTCTGAAATGAATTTGGCGTGTTTTCTTCTTTTTGGCACTAGCTGTACTGCCGTTTTATGGTTTAAAAAAAAGAAAAAGGTTATTCTTGAAGGAGGTAAAGAGAGCACATTCAGATGGCTACAGTGGGTATTTTAACTGTTTGAAGTTGACCCTTACCAGTGTGTCTGGTTGTTAAAGGGAACTCTTTCCATGCGTGTTGCCCCCACAATCATATGTGCCCAAATGCACGCCAGGACTCTGATTTCTTTTAATCCCTCTTATGCAATATTCTGTGTGGGCCAGGGCACAACCTTGGGTTTTCTTTAAAATTGAACAAAACTAAAAAGAACAATTTCCCCCTTATATCTATATATTTACAGAAGGCACACCGTGCGGCAGCGTCCCCAGCAGTGGTTGTCCAACCCCTGAATCCTTCCAAGTGACAAAAACTCAGACGCTTCTCACAGGGGTGTCTTCCATCTTTCTATAGCTCAACTGATTAAATAATTCATTTTTTAAAAATATGTTTAAACTGCCTGACAATTTCTTTTATGTTTTATCTTGCATTAACCACAAAAAAATACGCCCTATTCTTCCGATGGGTCACAGCTTTTCATGATGCTTGGGAATGAGGCTCTGGGGGATACCTAAACTGCTTTTTCTTTAGGCTAAACCATGTGTTTTCTTCCGTCACACCCCGCATGTCACGGTTTTGAGACCCTCACCTAATACTGATCATTGCCCAACTGTGGCAGCTGGAACGAGGCACAACATCCCAGCCGTCCGGAAGCCATCTGTGTAAATGAGTCTGTTCTCTGTTCGTTTGCCAGTTCGCATATTTATTGAGCAAGGCCAGTGTGTATTTTCTCCAGGGTGCTGTGCTCTTCATTCTCTTTACAATGTGTCCAATGTAAGTGAGCTCTTTCCAGGACAGAGCTGTGGCTAAAAGCAAAAATGAGTGATACAACTCATGTCTATTGATACATTTGTAGTGACTGGTTAATTACACACACACACATACACATACTACTCAAGCTCAGTTCAACCTCCTCCTGTGTTGTGTCGGTTCCAATATATCATGCACACAAAAGCCTTGTATAATATTTAAATAAAAATAATCTTCGAGTTAAGTATTTTCATGCTGCTTCCCCAGTGTTATTTGAGAGGCGATCTTTTTCCTTTTCTCAGACTACAGAGAAAAATGAGAAGAAAGGTTGAAGCAGTCTAAAAATAATCATTCTGGCCCATTTTCTTTATTATTTGACACTAAAGCTCTATGATCAGATACCTATCTAAATGGCCACTTCCGCCTGCGTGCTTGTGTATTGAACTCTTTGGTTAATTTAAAGAGTAACAAAATGGTCTAGTCAAGTTCTTTAAGTTAGAAGAAATTAAATTTCAGCAACTCTCTAACGTTAATGAAAAATTAATTACACACAGGTCTAATTTTTTCAGTAGGCATGGAGTATGATTAATTATGAGGAAGAAACACTAACCTTAAGCATGCTGTGTATACTTGCTTATATTGCCTGACATTACTATATTATTTGGACAAAAACGATTTGTGTGCTCTAACTAAATCTATCTAGTTCCAATGAAATGGACCAAGGAAGAAAATAAATGACATTCATTCATTTAATACAAAATTCTGACTCAATTGTTCTTACTTTGATCTTTGTCTCTGTCCTAAAATTTAGGACATGGGCACATCTATCTCCAGGAAAGTGTTTCAAGAGCCTGGTCCTCTAGACCCACATAGACACATAACCTTATCCTTTTTCCACTATTCATAAATTCTGATGGCACCACCCAAACTGAGGTGGCCCTGGATTGCCCAGAAAATAATGAAAAAAGGACTAGCCTGTTCTTATTCTTCTCCTAATACTCCAAGGTTTGATATGTTACTAAATCATAAATAAATGTAGTTGTAATGTAGGTGGGCTGCTGTCCCTGTAGATACTGAATTGAAAATAAAGAATTAAAGATAACAGAGATAGTGTTTAAATGAAACTTTTGCCTAAGAAGTTTTCTTGTCTTCTTTAGTTCATTAGTTCCTGCAGTTTCTTCCATTACAAATGGGAAATTGAATCATTTATCACCTTAAAAACACAACTTGGTAAATAATTTTCACATGCCGACCTGAACAAATATCATTTTCTTTCAGATCAGTATTTAAGGACAACCAAGGAAATGTGGACAGAGACTCAAGATTTTCACCATTGTATAGACAAGAAAGTAGCAAGATTTCAACAGAGGACTTACTAAAACTAGTGTCAGATTATAGAAGGTGGGATTTTTGGGTACTCTTGAAATTAACATGAATCAGCTACATTTCTACTATTGATTTGTTAACGCTGCATAAACAGTATTTGATTACCTGATTCTCGAATGTCCAAACTCTTCCCGAAAGTAGATGCTTTACAGATGACCTCACTTATGCCTGAATGACACAACAAAAGTAAACTTGCTAGAATTGTATGGAAGGAGTGTGAAACCCTGTCAGTTAACTATGATGGCCATGTAACAGCTCACCCCAAAACTTAGTGGCTTAAAAGAACATCAGTTTCTGGAGTCCCTAATTTGAACGTGGTTAGGTGAGGAGAGCTTGTCTCTTCTGCACATGGCATCAGCTGGCAGAGGTCAAATGGAGACAGAGGATCAACATTCAGGATGGTTCATTGAATGACTGGCAAGCTGACATGGGCTGTAGATTGGGAGCTCAGCTGATGCTGTGGACTAGAGACCCTTGTTCTCCATGGGACCCTCTCCACGAAGTACTATGGCTTCCCCATGGAAGGATAGCTGGCTTCTAAGACTAAGTTCCCCAAGGGACAGAAAATGATCACTGCCAGTTTCTTAAGACCAGAACCCTGAAACTGTCACCGTGGCATTTCTGCCATAATATACTGTCAAGCTAGCATACAGTTTAAATTCAAAGAAAGGAGACATAGACATCTCTGAATAGGAAGAGTGTTCAGGAATTTTAGAACTATGTATTGAAATTCCACAGAGCAATTCATTGCTGTGAATACAATAATTCATAGTATTTCTGTCATTCAAATGCTTTTGGAAAAGACAAAGAAAATTAGTGCTAAAAGAAGAAAAACTTTATAAAAGCTACAACATTTTTAAATTTTTTTAAAATGTATCACCATGCATTCAACATCTGGTGATGATTAAGGTCTCTCATGATAAGCAATTTACCTTAAACTGTTACTCCCCTGATGCCCACAGGATTGAATATTTAACCGTCAGCTCTCACACGCTGGGAAGGACTGGATTGGACCCACCACTGTAATTATGCTATCTGTTAGGTTTCCCAGAAGGGATAACACTTGAAACTGTTACCAGTTTCAAGGAACTTTTACCTTACTACAAAAGGACGATAGGTCAGAAGGCTTTGGTAGAGAGGGGGAGAACTGGAGTAAATGGGGGCCAGAGATAGGTGGTGAGAGGATGTCTGCACACATTCATGAAGCAGGGGTATGGCAGAGAACCAAGATCAGGGAAAAGCTCCTTGTCCCTGATTGTTGGTAAAGAGCAAACAAGCAGACTGTCCACTAAGCAATTGTAGCAAAGACCAGCCTTGTCCTCAAGACTTTTTAAGGGTCTTCAGGAAAGTATATCCCTTTAACCAATTCAAATACTAGAACTTTTTATTAACACAAAAACAATCTATTTGCTATATTTACTATTGTACTTGTTTGGCCATTTATATAAATGTTACCGGAAATAAGGTACAAATAAAACTAAAACATTCCTTTAGAATATCTGTAACTTGACCCCTCACTGATTTCTATCTTTATTGGCAATATTGCATAGATTTTAGTTTTCAATATAAAGCCAGCTCAGTGAAACTATTCACAAGGTTAAGGCTGTACCACTTACTGTTATCAAAGCTCAGAATTACAGTTGACTCATTTTCTTGACAACTAGAATAATTCAGTGCGCGTGTGTGTGCATATGTGTTTCTGTTCCCTACTTTCACAGAGCTGACAGAGTAAGCAAAACACAGACCATCCCTGGAAGCCTGGATATTGTTGTTGACAACATTCCTTTGGAACATCCAAGTATGATGATGATACCATGGTTTGCATGTAGAGTTCTGAATAGTTACTGGTCTTTTGGTTGGTTGGTTGGTTGATTGGTTGGTTGGTTGGTCAGATACTTGGTTAGTTATAATACCTTGTGAGTTTTTTTCTCAAACTTGGGATAAATGGAATTCATTATCCTACAGAAATTTGGGACTTTAATTTCTCCGTTAAGACAGACTATCAGTATGGTAGGACATATTCATTGTAAATTAATATGTATCTGGGATGCACCATGCACTCTGCAAGGTATTAAATTATGTCCTTTAATCTTCAAAACCCTGGAGGGTTGTAAACAAGAAATGTTGGGTTCAGATAGACTCATAAACCAATAATCATAATGGGAGAATTTATATTCTTTCCAGTTCCTCTGACTCGAAATACAGGGCTGGTTCCCCCATACTGTGTGCCAAAGGGTTGCTCTGAAAACTATGGGTAGCCACCCAAGTGGTCACATTGTAATTATCACTGGAATATTTTTAGACTCTCTTATTACACAGGGAGCATGTATCTTTTTCAAAAATCCTATTTATGTCAGTGAAAATTTGAATTTTAGAAGGAGTTTTTATTAACTTATAAATAAGAATTTCAGAATTTATTTCCTAAGTGATGATATTGTGATTTTTTTTAAGATTTTACTCATTTATTTGACAGAGAGAGAGCACAAGTAGGCAGAGAGGCAGGCAGA
>CM052810.1:162385860-162437022 GCA_028533885.1 Nasua narica | reverse complement strand
TGTGTGTGTGTGTGTGTGTGTTATTTAACAGGAAATTACAATTTCCATTTTCCGCTCTCTATAATTTCAGGCTCGAAATATAACCGTGTGCATTGAATTCAAAAATTCTGATGAAGAAGGTGCCAAGCCTGTGAAGGTGAGCCAAGTCCATGCGGGGAAACAGCACCCAAAGGGGAAGGCAGTGCATAGGTTCTCCTCACCACCAAGGAGCTTTTTATTTGAGTGTGATTGAAAGAGGAGCAAGTCAATACATTTGTGTTAGATCTCCTAAAATTTACCTGATTTAATAGCCATCGTTAACTGGATCTATTAGAAATGCCAGTCTCATAGCCCTGCTTATCTTTAAATGACTTGGAAAAAAGGAAACCACTCTGATGTGAAATAAATGTGAAGATTCCCCTCTGCAAGACTCTGCCCTTGTCGAAGAGCCCGCCTCCCAGTTCAGCATGCTTGAGTTAAAGTGTCACATCCCAGCCTGCCCTCCTGTGGCCCGAGCCGAGGGGCTGCAGCATACTGGCCGAGTGGCTGGGGCAGCGGGCCCATGGGATGCTCATGTCCACGGAAAGAGCATGTGGCCCGCTGCCCAAGAGCTCAGGAGATGGCTCCGGAAAGTTGGTCCCTGTTGTAGATCACATGATTTAATAAAACCCATGACTTCGAGGTTTGTATGAACTGTGCTTTTTAACCTCCAAAAGCACAACTGGATGTCACTTTTCAGAGTTCATCTCTGATATAGACTGTTTTTATTTTAGAGACTTCCAACAACATAGAGTCACCCATAAAAAGAGAGGAAAATTATTTTTAGTGCACCCGTGGCCGTATCTTCCTAGTTTCAATGAATCAGAGGGATGGGATCGTAAAGCACAAAGCCCATTTCTAATTAACCCCCATGGTTATCTGAGATAATCTCTTAATGCACTCTGTCAGGTACCAGTAGTGTTCTCTGTACCAAGAAGGTCTGTAGCTCGGTTCAGAAGAAGGAGAATTGGTCTGAGTGACTGAATGAATCATGCAGGAGAGAAAGAGATCTTTCAAATAGTCTTGAGCCACTGTCACTCTCCACAGGTTCCAAGTTCTGCAGTTACATCAGTTAACCCCAGGAGAGAAAAATTTAAGCAAAATGGAATTTTCAAACAAAGGCAATGACTAGACAGCAAGCATAGCAGACCTGCTAGTGCAGTGTTTATGAAGAATATTCTAGAAAAGAGGAATAACAGCAGGTGTAGGGGTCCCTTGTGTCAGTGCATTCTAAAGGATCACACAGAGATACAGCAGACTCCAGAAGAGGCACCCTGAGCCTTGGGCTAAGGGACACTTGGAAGCCACATGCCTAGGCTCTACCATATGACATCCCCTGGTTTGATTAGGGGCTGGGATAGAAGAGTAATGCAGTATGGTGGAGCCCAGAACCAGCCCTATCCTTCTAGCTCCCCATTCTTGGTGGGAAGAAGATAAGAAGAAGACCCTCCTCTTATCAGGAGCTAGGGTCCAACCAAACCTCGCAGTCACCCAGGACTGATTGCCTTGAACTCTAAACCAGAGCTGGATACCATCGGCCCTTTTAAGAGGCCATCTTGCAGGAATCAGAATTGAACAATTTAGCTCTTATCTTCTGGTAATCAAAAGTTAGCTAACAAACTGATTCAGGTTGGTGTAATAGCTACATGAGGAATTAAAGCCTTGGGATTTTCTTCAGCAGCGCGCTTGTATAAGAAATACAGGGCAGCAGGTGAAGAGGTTCAAGGTTAATTAGATATCAGTGAAGGCTGGCAAATTATCACAAAATTCGTCTTTGTTCCAGGATTGGTAACTGAAGAGTTGTGACTTTTTTGTATGTGCGTGTGCTCAGGGTTAATTTCACACACTCATAATCATTCAACTTTTTAAACAGTGTATTTATGGAAAACCTGGAGGGCCTCTCTTCACCTCAGCTGCCCACACAGCAGTTTTGCACCATTCCCAGAATCCAGATTTCTCTGATGAGGTAAGGGCTAAGCCTCCACTGCGCCCCTCAGGGCCTCCTAAAGAGATGGATGAGTGGGTCAGGTAATCCGCAAAGATAAACACAGTCTGTGGACCACGTCTCAGACTGAGGGCATGCCTTGGCTGGTGTTTACTGAAGTGAGACTTAGAAACTATATTAATTGACAGTTGCTTCAAGAGTTCTGTGGAAAATCCAGATGTTTCGGTGCAGGATCACCCTTCAAAAATACGATGTTTTTATGGCATCAGTCTTTCAAGTGAGAATATTTTTTTCCTTTTATTTCATTAGTCAATCTAATAAAGATTGTGTTAGACAAATTTACCAACCAGTGGCCGCATTTCATGTCATAATGGAAAGAACATAGAAATAGAGTATGAGCCAACACTATGCCTCATGACGTACGTGAACTTGAGAGATTTGGATCCCATCATCTCTGAATGCGGCGTGGAACATGACCTACCCTGGCCAACTCCTGAGACTCTCTTATTATGTAGCAGACACTATGCTGTCTACTCCACACATGTATCATCTCAATCCCCATAGGGTTCTCCAGAGAAACAGAGCCAATGGGAGGAGATATGTATGTATAGACGGGTAGATTTGTTAGGAGATATTGACTCACATCATTATGGACACAAGAAGTCTCATGCTCTTCCATCCGCAAGACTGAGACCCAGGAAAGCCAGTGGTATTGTTCAAAGACCTGAGAGCCAGCGAGGCTATGATGTAGATTCCAGATCCAATCTGAAGACCTGAGAACAAGAGGCACTAAGGGTGAATGGAGAAGATCAGTGTTCTAGTTCAGGTAGTCAGGCAGAGAGAGAATTCGGCCTCCTGCCTTTTCGTCTATTCAGGCCCTCACCAGATTGCATGATGAGCACCCACACGGGAGCAGGGAGGGTGAGGGCATCTGCTTTACTCAGTCCTCACATGCTCATATGCTCATCTCTTCCAGAAACATCCTCACGGGCACCCCCAGAAATAGTGTTCAACTGGCTATTTGGGCATTCTGCTAGCCCTGTCAAATGGACATAAACTTAACCTCCTGTTTCATGGATAAGGAAACTGGGACTCAGAGCAGTAACTTTGCCAAGGGTATAGCACTAATAAATGATAATCAGAATTCAGACCAGGCCACGGGACTCCAGGGCCTCAAGCTTTACCACTCTGCTCTAAGACGTGTGAAAAAAACCAATCAGGCCAATGGCAAATTACTCTATGTGTGTCAGCTTATATTTTAAAGAGATTCAGACAAATAAGCGTTAGTGATTAAATTTAATTTTTGACCGCAGAGCAAAAGTCTGAACTAATGCAACCTGCTGATATGGTGACTGGGATTAAAAATATCACATCCTTCCATGAGATTCCTACTGCTGCCATAGTAAATCACCACAGTTCAGTGGCTTAGAAAAACCCACACTTACTATCTTACACTTCTGGAGGTCGTAACTCTGAAATGGGTTCCATGGGGCTGAAATCAAGGTGTCAGCAGGCCTGCATTCCTTCCGGAAGTTTTAGGGGAGGCTCCTTGCCTTGTCTTTTCTAGCTTCTAGAAGCTTCCGCAGGCCTTGGCTGGTGACCCTCTTCCAGAAGTTGCCTCACTCTGACCTCTGCTTCCCTTTTCACATCTCTGACTCTGACTTTCCTTCAACAAGGACTTTGTTGGGCCCCCATGGTAATTCAACATAATCTTTCCATTTTAAAATCCTTAATTTCATCACTTTCGAAAATCCCTTTTACGCTGTTCACAGATTCTGGAGATTAGGGTAATGAGGACATCTTTGGGGTGCTATTATTATTCTGCCTATCACACCTTATTTTACAATTTTAAAACTAATTAAAGGAACTTCAGAAAAACCACAGACCTCCCTTGACCTTATCTCTCTCCTCCACATCTATTTAATGCTCTTAAACTTTGTTCCCTATAAAATCAGGACAGAAGATGAAAAAAAAAATTAAGGTAAAGGGCTATCATCATATTATAGAATATTTACTGTATCAGTTGACCTCTTGGAAAAGCCCTTCTGAAATATGTATTTGCTGTAGACAGACTTTTTTTCAAAAAAAAAAAAAATATTCTCACTGTTAACTCTGGCTTTTATTCTTTCTCGCTCACATGTGTTTCCCGGAATTCTTATAAAAGCTATGGACCTTTCCACAGGAGACCACGTATATAATGAAAGCCCAGTGAACTCTGCAGTGCAGACTGAAAACTAAGGTTACACTGATTGCAAAAATTGATAGAAATTCTTTCAAGGTGCTGTTATAATGTAAATATTTGCAGTATTTAAGTGAAGGATGCGTTCATAGTTAACTGGAATCCTTGAGAAGTTATTGCATTCCCATAAGCTCTTTATGTTAGCTAAGAAAAAGAAAATATCTTTGTGATACGTGGCTCATTATTGTACATTCTTAAATGTACATCAGCCTTTGTTACCAGGTTAGCATACTGGGATATAAAGAATGTGTAAGCTTGTAAACCGTTCTAATCAAAAAGCTCTCACATTTTACCATTCATCAGAATCACCTGGAAGGCTTGTAACCAACCCCAGATTTTTGGGTTCCAGATGACTGGAACAGGGCCTGAAAACTGGCATGATATTTGTTGAACAAGTTTCCAGATGCTGCTGCTGCGATTCCAGGCATAGCATTTTGGATATCGGTGTAATAAATCCTTTCCTGAACAATGTGAAAATATGTGCTGCATAGACAGATGCAGAAAGAGTCTAATAAAGAAACTGGCAGATGATCTGCTTGGTTTTCTAACACCTTATTGCTTGACCATTCTGGAAACTACCTAGTTGCTGATACAGCTTACGTGCATGGGATCCTGAGATTCCAGCGTGAAGTAGTCATCAAAAAACACAGTTTCTCATCCCGGAAGATTCCGTTACTGATTAGACTGCACACTCTTAGTGAGTCAAAGCCCTGTCCCCTCTCTCGACTCAATTCCTACCTTTGTGTCACCCTCAAAACCTGACACAGCACACCACACAATGTATCATACTTCCACAACGTCTGTTTCGGAGGTTTGGAAACTGAAAAGCACTCTGCAATATAGAGGGTGTCAAAACATGTCTTTTTAAGAACATGGAGTAGGCTCCTCATTACGTCTATTTTTAACATGTATCGACTTTATGCTTTATATTTATTTGGAAGCATTCTTCATGTAGCTAGAGCATGAAGTCATCACAAAACAGCTCGTTGCCTGGTTATCACAATAACACATTTCATCTATTTTTTTATAACATCTTAATTTTATTTTATTTGTTCAGTGTTCCAAGATTTATTGTTTGTGCACCACACCCAGTGCTCCATGCAATACGTGCCCTCCTCAATACCCACCACCAGGCTCGCCCACCCCCTCCTCGTCTCCGCTCCAAAACCCTCAGTTTGTTTCTCCAGAGTCCATAGCTTCTTATGCTTCATCTCCCCCTCCGATTTACCCCAACTCACTTTTCCTTTCCTTCTCTGAATGTCCTCCATGTTATTCCTTATGCTCCACAAGTAAGTGAAACCATACAATAATGGACTTTCTCTGCTTGATTTATTTCACTCAGCATAATCTCCTCCAGTCTCGTTCATGTTCATACAAAAGTTGGATATTCATCCTTTTTGTTGTTGTTCATTTTTTTAAAGATTTTATTTATTTCTTTGACAGAGGAGAGAGATCACAAGTAGGCAGAGAGGCAGGCAGAGAGAGAGGGGGAAGCAGGCTCCCTGCTGAGCAGAAAGCCTGATGCGGGGCTCGATCCCAGGACCCTGAGATCATGACCTGAGCCGAAGGCAGAGGCTTTAACCCACTGAGCCACCCAGTCACCTCTTTTTTGTTCTTTTTAAAAAGAGACTCCGTGCTTCAGTTACATCATCCCCTGCTGCTGTATTTCTCAACACTGAGCCTATGATTCTCCTGGGGTTCTTATGAAAATGCAGACTCTGTGTCCATGTGTCTGGGGTACTGTCCAGGACTGCATTTCTAATGAGCTCCCGAGTGATGCTCTTGCACTGGCCCGTGTCTACACTGCACCAGGCAAAGACTCAGTTCACTCAGTGTATGTTCCTTGATGACAGGTTCTTCAATCTAGGCCTTTTTGACACCCTGCAGATAGAGGGGTGTGTGTGTGTGTGTGTGTGTGCGTGTGCGTGTGTTTAAAAAATACCAGCCCCTTAACACATGATGGCTAGCAAGATGAATAGTCATTGAGCATGAAATCAGTCCTTCTAACCCCAATTATGAAACGTGGTCCTCGGTTTCAGTGAACGGATTTTTAGATGGCCAAGGCATCTATGGTTTGTCTTACCCTTACCCAGGGCAAAAGGGTTTCATCCCAGTCCGCCTGTTATCTCTCTCCTTGCAGGTGAAAATTGAGCTCCCGACCCAGCTCCATGAGAAACACCATATTTTGTTTTCCTTTTATCACGTCACTTGTGACATAAATGCCAAGGCTAATGCCAAGAAAAAGGAGATGCTGGAAACTTCAGGTACGGACAGGACGCGATCTGAGACAGTGTTCCGTGTCATCTGTGTGACTTGAACTGGAGAGAATTGTAAAGCTCCCGTTTATTAAATTTTTTAGTGAGGTTTTCTATTCATCAGTGACAAATAACTTTGCTTTTACCCCTCACCATGGAGGTTTGGACTCAGAACTTTTCTCTTTGTTCTTCCTTTACACAGTTGGATATGCTTGGCTTCCCCTGATGAAACATGATCAGATAGCTTCTCAAGAATACAATATCCCAATAGCAACAAGCCTGCCTCCTAATTATTTAAGCTTTCAAGATTCTGCAAGTGGAAAGGTATTGAGTGATGTATAATTTAAGAGAAAAAAAATACATGAGCTAAATGGCATGAGGTTATCTTCTGTCTGCTATTTAAATGAACCCAAAGGCTGAAGCATCCACTATAGTGATGAGTTGCGTACCTACAATATTTCCAAGGTCTTGCTTCATCTATCGCCGGTGGAAATGTTCCATTAGACTGGCCCCCTGATATCATGTTGGCCTCCCTCACCAATATTGCCAAATGTATTTGCATCTTCTATTCTGCCTCTCTAGAGTCACGTAAGGTGAATGGATCAGGATGGCAAATTAACATAAGCTAAATAACCCATGTATTTTCTTTTCTCCAATCGACACAGTGACAGTAACACACTCTCTTTTACAGCACAGCGGGAGTGACATTAAGTGGGTCGACGGTGGCAAACCACTCTTCAGAGTATCGACATTTGTGGTATCCACAGTGAACACTCAGGTGAGTGTGCTGCCCTGAAATCTCAGCATCTGCTCTAACACGGAGAATCGTCAGGGGGCTCTTGCATTTAGAGGAGGGGACTCACCATTTCCCAAGTTGTCAGAGGAGCAGGTGACTGAGAATTGCAAAGGAAGAATGTCTGTAGCGTAACTTTATGCCTCACCCAGGAGAGGTAGAATGCCCCAACTCTTCAGCCCTAGAATACCAGACGTGCCTGTCTCAGGACGATGCCCTCCTGGAAATATGGTTTGCTTCCACAGCCAACACCCAAGTGCTAAAAATGGGAAAGATCGAAATGAAAGACTTTCGATCTTTACCTCAAAACTAAGTCTGAGGGATGCTTGGGTGACTCAGTCGGTTAAGCATCTCCCTTGGGCTGAGGTCATGATCCCAGGGTACTGGGATCAAGTCCCACATTGGGCTCCCTGCTCAGCAGGGATCCTGTTTCTCCTTCTCCCTCTGCCACTCTCCCTGCTTGTGTGCTCTCTCTCTCTCTCTCTCTCTCCCTGTCAAATAAATACATAAAATCTTAAAAAACAAAAACACCTAAATCTGATTCCCAGGCCTACCCGGTGCCCCTAATGGACAGTCCATTAGGTTGGCAGAACTGCACTGGAGAGCCTTTTCAGCCAAATTCTTCCTCAGTGATCCTGCACAATTGGCCTCATCCCTGCGGTCCTTATTTTGTCACCAAGAAAATGGTGACAGTAATATCTGCCTAATGTTGTGGGAAGGATCAAAATGAGAAATCACATGTGAAAACATCTCAGGAACTGCAAAGTGTTCTACAAACATATTACTGCTGTTGCTAAATTACCACAGACACAAACCTTCCACTGCAAGACAGCTGATTTTACCACAGTGTGAGGACTTACATGATACCAATTATAAAGTAAAAGCAAATCATTAAGGACACAAACTGTATTTCTTCTCTCTCAAATTCAGTGTGTTGCTAATATTCACGTGCTAAGAGAAAAGAAATCATCCAGGTATTACAGACATATTGGTTCAGAATTTCTCTCCATAATCTCTGGTGCCTCAAGCCAAATTTAGGCCTCTTCCCCCTCTACCCAAACTCCTCAAGTCCCACAGAATGGCCCTTCCCCACCCAGTCCTGCCTTTATATACCTCAGAATATCAATCTTTCTTCCTCTCACATCCAGCTGCTTTCCTCCCAACAGGCCACGTGTCTCTCTGACTCAACACCACTCACCTTTCTCTGCCTCCGCTGCCATTGCCCACATGCTCTTTGCCTGGTGGGACACATTCGCCCTTCATCAAGTCGAGTATTTACCTCAGGGATCAAACGCCCAGGCCCTCTCTAGTACCATGTCCTCCATCTGTTTAGCTTCCCCTTTCAACACTCAGTCCTCTTTGCTAGGAAGGCAATCTCTGTCTCTTCCTCCCCTCCCTGCATCGGCCTGGTCAGCTCCCATCCATCCTTCAGACATTGGCTCAAATGCCACTTTCTCAAAGAAGCCTCTCCTATTCCTAACCCCTCAGACATGCTGCGTCGTCTTTCCGAACACCCACATGGCCCCCTGCTTTCTTGGGAAGCACTCACCTAACTGTGACCGAGGAGGTGTGTGTTGACACAGCAGTGTGGTACCTGTCTTCTCGGCATCATGGAAGAACCCCAGAGACAGGAACTCGGTTTTCCTGGGCCTTCTCACTGTCCTCCATGCCTGCCAAGGGCCTGGCACATCGTCAGCCTTCGGTGAATAATTGTCAAATTATTAAGTGAAATGAAACTGAAAATATAACACAAAAAGTATAAAATAAAATAAATATAAAAATATAACACAAACACACCCAGAACTGAGGGACGCCCAAATCGCAGATGTCCTTCTAGAATCGACACACTCCGGAGAAATATCCAGAATGTGTTTCTTCACTAAAATTCTGTGTCTCACTTTCTGACTCTATAATTCTGACCCTCAGCTCAGAACTTAGAGAATTTCTAAGGTGCCACCCTCTTTAGGAAATAGCATTAAAGGGCAAATTACTTTACTCAGGCCCCTGTAATAAATACCACAAACTGGACAGCTTAAACAACAGAAATTTATGTTCTCACCATTCTGGAGTCCAGAAGACCAATATCAAGGTGTTGGCAGGGTTGGTTTCTTCTGAGGCTTCTCTTCTTGGTGTGTAGGTGGCCATCTTCTTGCTGGGTCCTCTCACAGTCTTTTTCTCTATGCCAGTGCATGCTTGCTTTCTATTTTTTTTTTAAGATTTTATTTATTTATCTGACAGAGAGAGAGGTCACAAGTAGGCAGAGAGAGAGGGGGAAGCAGAATCCCTGCTGAGCAGAGAGCCCGATGCGGGGCTCAATCGCAGGACCCTGGAATCATGACCTGAGCCGAAGCAGAGGCTCAACCCACTGAGCCATCCAGGCGCCAGCTGCTGTCTATTTCTGTGTCCAAATTTCCTCCTTAATTTTTTTTGAGTGTGTGAGTCTTGAACTCATGACCCTGAGATCAAGATCTTAGCTGAAATCAGGCGTCAAACGCCTAACCAATGGAGTCACCCAGGCCCCCTAAATTTCCTCTTTTATGGAAACACCAGTCATTTTGGACTAGGTCCACACTAACTGCCTCATTTTAATATCTCTTTAAAGACCTTATCTCTAAATATGGTTACATTCTCAGGTCCTTGGAGTTAAGACTTGAACACATGGATTGTGAGAGGACATAATTCAGCCCACAACAAAGGGTACACATAAGTTTTATCTCATCAGGTTAATGTGAACTTCCGAATTTTTTACTAACTCAGGCATTTTAAGTCTGAAAATATCCCTGTGCATATTAAGAGTACACTTCTGATATGTGTTAAGGAATATATAAGAAAAATACATAAAAGTCTGTGGAAAAAACAGCAAGATGAAAAAAGGCAATTTAAAAAGGAGGAGGGGGGAGGAAAGAGCCAAGAGAAGTGCTTCTCAAGCCACTGTCATGTGAACAAGAAGAAAAGCACACTTAAAAAGCCATCACTCGAGTCTTTGATAAAGCACCTGCTTATCGAGGCATCTGTCCTCCAGAAATACTCGCCCTTCATCACCATAATTGCTATACAGCTAATGTGTCATCAGCAATAACACTTTCTTTGTTGTTTCAGGATCCCCATGTGAACGCATTTTTCCGACAGTGCCAAAAAAGAGAGAAAGATATGTCTCAGTCACCTACCTCGAATTTCATCCGCTCTTGTAAGGTAACACAACATGCAAATAGTTTCCATGTTTCCAGGGCAGAAACGGGCAAAAAAGACCTTGACAGTTTCCAGTGAGTAGCAAACTAAGAGACGATTTTTAAATGCCTTATCAATTCAGAGAGTGCATGCTTATTTCTCGATTCCTAAATCATTTCTGCCTGCTGTTTATGAAACAAGCAAACATCAGGGCTTTTTCTAAAATAAAAATTATTGAAAATCAGAATCAATTGATTTTTAATTAGATAATTGCATAGCAGGTCCTTGAAACTAGGTCCCTATGTCATGTGCCATGCTAAGTGCAATGAAGAATAAAGCTGGATAGAGGTGAGCTAGAGTATTCATGTCTGAGTTTGGAAACGCATCAGCAGAGTGTGCTTTAAATTTAATCGGTGCCCTTTCTCTCCCACTAACTTACTACAGAACTTATTGAATGTGGAAAAGATTCACGCAATCATGAGTTTTCTGCCTATAATCTTGAATCAGCTCTTCAAGGTGCTGGTACAGAATGAAGAAGATGAAATCAGTACAACTGTGACCAGGTATCTCGCCCATGGTCTTAGGAGAAGAGATCTTACAGTCTGTGATTGCACGAAACTGTGATGATAACCAAACGGCCACCTGCTTGTGCATGCGTGCATTTCACTGGAACACATGTCTAAAATTTTAAATATTTTTTTCACTCTTGAGTTCTTGACTTCAAATCTGTTATCATTTGGATAAAGCCTTATAGCTCTTTTTTTAACTTTTTCTTTTGTTTTTTTTAATTAAGATTTTTAGTTTGAGACCATTACAGATTTGCATCTATATGCAAATGAGAAATAATGCGGAGAGATCCCCTGTCCTTTTACCCAGTTTACCAATGGCACCATCTTGCAAAACTGTAGCATAGTATCACTACCAGGATATTGACATTAATAGAAATGGGATATGGAACATTTTCATCACCACGGGGATCCCTCATGTTACCTTTCATACACACAATTACTTCCCTCACATCCCCAGCCCACACCCCTTAACCGTGGTAACTACTAATTTGTTTAAATTTTAGATGGATACATAGACAAGCAGACAGACATAGATGATAAATAGATAGACAGATAGATGGGAAGGACATCTGGGTTTTTTTTTTTCACTTTTAGATAGAATTTGGGTGAACACAACTTTTTATTTCTCTGAGCTAAATGCCTAGTGCCATTGCTGGGTCATATGATACTTGCATGTGCATTTTTAAAGAAAATACTGAATTGTTTCCTAGAGTGGCTGTACATTTCACATACACACTAGATTTTTTAAAAATTTTTTCTTTAATTGTTCTCTCTTTATATTTGTCTATACTATATTCTTCCAACACTACTAGTCTGTCTAGTGACTGATGATCCTAATCTCCTCTCTACAGAGATAGTGTTCTAAATTAAAGTATCATAGATGTCTAATGTTCATTTAAAAAAATACCGGTCACGGAATTCTGGAAAAAAATACTCTTGACATTGAAATGTGTTGAGAACATTCACAAACCCTGAAGCATATTATTAATCTCTTTCAGAAATGAGGGTCTTTAGCTTTGTGTTTAAAGTACCACCCTGAAGCTCTGGAAAATTAAATATGTCTAACCGTCCCACCACAGCCAGTTCTAGACCAAGGTTAAAAGTCCCCGACTGTGCCTTCTATTGAGGCTCTTTTCAGCGTGAATATATGGGTCTTTGTCAATGAGACTCCTAAGTATTTCAGCGGAGATCTGCTGAAATTCCAAGACATTCCAAAAACACGACAACCATGGAACAACTGGACGTATTAATGTGAAAATAGTGCCACCTCGACTACTAGAAACATTTCGCCAGCTAAGGAGGGATATAAAAAACAAAACCCTGAATCTCAACCTAATGGCTTTTTACAAAAATATATGTACCCCTTCCTTGTTAGAAAGGAAACTTTCTTTTTTTTTTTGATTAAATTTTATTTTTTTCAGTGTTCCAAGATTATGCACCACACCCAGTGCTCCATGCAATCCGTGCCCTCCTCAGTACCCATCACCAGGCTCCCCTATCCCGCATCCCCCTCTCCTCCAAAACCTTCAGTTTGTTGCTCAGGGTCCACAGTCTCTCATGCTTCATCTCCCCTCTGATTTCCCCCCATTCACCCTTCTTTTCCTTCTCCTCATGTCCTCCATGTTATTCCTTATGCTTCACAAGTAAGTGAAGCCATATGATAATGGGCTTTCTCTGCTTGACTTATTTCACGCAGCATAATCTCCTCCAGTGCCGCCCATGTTCATACAAAAGTTGGGAAACCCTCTTCAAAAGGACTATGATAATTAGAGGTTAAAGGTCTTAAAGCTTTAATGAGGTACCAAAAATGATCCTTTTTCCAAGAAGACAGTGTCAGCCAACGTGCAAGCCGTAACAGTCTCCAGTGTGATATTGCAGGCATAGATCTTCCTTGTATCTTAGTGTTTAGAGATTTCAAGGCAGGAGATGGTTAACAGGTAATATGGATATTGGGGGACCTGAAGGGGGAGTCTGAAATTAGTTCCTGCATTCATTCAGTACCTATTAATGACTGAACGTTTATGAAACACTCCAGTGCCCAACCAAGTGGTATTTTCCCCTTTTCCAGAAAGGCCACTAAGCAGTTTTGTTTTTCCAGGGTTCTGACCGACATTGTAGCCAAGTGCCATGAGGAGCAGCTGGACCACTCCGTCCAGTCGTACATTAAGGTATAAAATTGCCACTGGGACTCTGGGCATATCCCCTTGTGCTGTGTGGTTTGTCTCATTTCCTGTCTGCGATAAGTGGGACCTTCCTCCCTTTAGCTGGATGGGGCTCACCACGATAATATCAAGTATTCCCCCTAGGTACTTAGAATTCCATCTCTTTGCATTGATTGTCAAGATGCATTATTTAAATGTATAATAACATGTACCTGTGCAAATGAATATTTATATGGGAGGAAAGAGCAAAGAAAGAGAGGAGAAAATGAAAGAATTGCCCTCTTGAAGTTCACATTACAAATAAATGCAATGCTTGTGTAAAGTTACGGAATATTTTTCCTGTTGGTTTGTTGAATGCTCTGTGTTTCTTCTGTAATGTTTTCTTAGCTCTTTTTATTGTTTTCTCAGGCATTATTTCATTTTCCCAGTTACTGTATATTTGTACCTGCTTCTGGTATGTTAAGTCCCTTATCCTCGGGCATGATCCACTAGCCCATTCCATCCCTGTGCACTGCTACCAGCGTCCTTCGTCAAGTGTTCACTCAGACATGTTCATATTCTCATTTCCAGTTGGCCTATGAATTAATGCCAGTGAACTTGTGATGATGTTTGCACATTAGAGTTCCTGCCTAAATGTCATCTTCTTGAATGAAAAGAAAGAATCCATCCAGAGATAAATGAGAGTGTCTTGTATTACTTTATAATGCATAGAGGAGCTCAATTTCTATCTTCTATGTACAAATTAAACCCTTTTGAGACACAGAACTTTTTTAACTTAAAGAATTTATTCCATTAATCTATACCAATATACATATACACCTATGATTTAGATGTCTAGAAAGGCGACTAAAGATGAGTTTGGGGGTTTTTTTGTGCTAGAAACAAGTAAAACAAAACAAAAAGCTTCCTATGAAATTTCATTCTGGAGTGAATCCCTCCGAGGGATTTTTTACATTATGGTTTTATATCTACATAATTTCTACCTGCCTGAAATGTTAAGTATCTTCCCAAATATCCAAGTATGAGCATGTGCCCTTCCTTAAAATAGCTCATATGCCAAAAATAGTTACTTCTCAATAATTTCCCTATAGTATAATGTTACCCAACAAGATGTACATTTCAGTTGCAGGAAGACAGTTGACCTACAAATGCTTGTTTATTTTGTTCTCTGTTTAAGACAAGTAGTAGCATACTTTAATCCAGTACTGGTGAATTTACATTCACCAGAATCATCTACAGAACTTTCTCTCAATGCGTAACCCAAGTTTTCCGTTTCAATCACCAAAGGGGCTAAGAAAAAAACAATTCCCCAGTCCATATTATACAAAGACATCTTCACTTCAATCTAAGTACTTCCCTCGTTCCAATGGAATCATTGAAGATTACATTAAGAACCCACCGATGCTGTGACTGTTTTTTGACAGCCAAAGAAAGTTCCTTATGAGAACCTTAAATCAGCTCTCAGGCTCATTCTGTGATGCTCTTGGAAAGGTGTATTGGAATGCATCTTGGTATGGTCTTTATTTTTAACCAAGATGTTTGAAATCTCTTTATAAGACTATCTGATTTTGCAATATAAGAGATCACTTGTTTGGATTGCTTTGTAGTGGGTGAAATCCAGAAATATATACCTAAGTGGGATTTCAAGCTTATAACAATTTCTAAAGATATTTCATAAAAATGTTTTCACATATCTAAAGTGGACACACCCTAATAAATATTATCAACTGGAATTTTACTCCAGAAAGAACACTAAACTACCAAGTGGGAAATTAAGACTCTAGTTGAGGCTAAAGAGCTAACTTGACCAATCAGCCTCTCTGGACCTCATTTTTTCTCCTCTGTGAAGTGAGAAAAGGATGGACCTGATGAACATCTAGCTCTATGATTCTGTGATTGGACTCCTGGTGCAGGACATGGTTGACAGCCTAACCTTGACTAAGGAGTCTGATTTTTTTATTCCCTGTGGGGAAAAAGTGTTTTTTAGCATGTAGATAGATATTAAGGCCCATGCCTAGGTGTGTAATGAAAACTGATGGGCTCGTACCAATATATGCTTTGATGTCCTTGAAGGATGTGATATAGTCAGTGGAATTTAGATATATTCAGAAGCAAACTAAACACCATTTCAAGTTCAGTGGTGCTAAATGATGCTATCTCACTCCATTACAATATCCAAAATGCACATATACACCGTGTCTTTTGCAAAGATGTGTGTCTCAAGTCAATCTAATTAAATGCCATGGTTTATTGCAATTAGTGGCACTGACATGTTCCAGCCAAAATTTTAGAATAAGACTATCTCAGAGCTAGTTGTAATATGGTTGGTGTTAATAACTGCATGGGACTAGGTAGTTGGTAATGACATTACCCTCACATGAGTCACAATTCACAAGGGAAAAAAGACATCATATTACTCTTGATTTTGGCCAGTTTTGTGCATCTCTTAGCTCTGTCTTTCTCCTCTGAGATGAGCTTGGAGAAGTTAGGCTCCGTCAGAGCAACTTGGGTGTCCCTGAGTTGCAAAGGTCAAAGAAATGATTATAGAGTCAAATGTAAATGGGCCCCTGCTTTGAGTTTCTTGCCTGCCTTCACTCTTGATTATAGTGAAATCTGGGTGGTGAAGATGATGAAGATATGACTTTCCTTGAGGCAAGCCCACCTCATAAGTAAAATAGTACAATCAGGGATAAGCATTTTATATTTAAAATATGTGCATAAATGGACACTGATATCCTTAAAATCTATGAAGAAATACTGAAAAGTAAAACCATTACATCCATTCAGAAATGCACACCAAAACCAGTCTTTTGCGAGAAAAAAAGTGAGCAGCATCTGTTATCTTACTGATGGCCAATGTTCATGAACCCTTTATTAGCTGTGTCTAAGCATGAGGTGATAGAAACTGGGCGTGTGGGGAGCTCACCTATTGGCCTCTGGAAGGCACCTGCTTCCCCACTTGGCTATTTGAGTGGGTGCTCTACCCTTTCAGGATGAAGAAATGCTACCATGCCACCTGTTACCAGTGGAAGGAAGGAGAAGGGGAAATGTGTCCTAAGTAGGTGGGTCAAAGCCCTCCATGTTTCCTTGAATCTGCTAAATTGCTCTCTGGCTCTTTCCTTTGATTTCTACAAAAAAAGTGTCAAGGAGAGCTTAGGTGAGCCAAGCCCTCTCTGTGCAAAGCCCTAAATAGGAACAGTTGTGTACTACTCTGATCATTGGGCCTTCATTGATTTCATGACAAAATCTGGCATGAGCAGATAATTTTGAAATACATGTTATTCATGTAATAGAATTGTTGAGGCTTTTTTTTTTTTTGAAGTCTTTAACTTTTTTCACTTTCTGGGTTTTCTTCAGTTCGTGTTCAAGACCACGGCATGCAAGGAGAGAACAATACATGAGGAACTGGCTAAAAATGTGACTGGTCTTTTGAAATCAAATGACTCAACAACAGTAAAGCATGTCCTGAAGGTAAAGAATTTAAAACAATCCTTCACCGGCTAGCACAAGAGATTGCTTGCTCTCACTCCTGGAAGGCAATAAGACTCATTGATTTCCATAGATCATTTCTCTTATAGTTTCTGGCATAAGCATCATCAAGTATATTGAAACTGTAGTATATAAAAACATTAAGCAGTAGAAATCTGTGTCAAAAGAACAGGAAATATACAGTGGTCCCAAGTGGAGTCCATTGGTCTATAGACAAAATGAGTAACTATTAAGAGTCTTCTGAAACACTCAAAAGTGCTAACTGTAGCAAAATAAAGTTTGTGGGGCTTTCATGCACTGTAAGAGTAAATGCACCAACAAAAGGATTAATGATGTATTCATGAATATACTAATACATGGAATGGAAGCAGACAAAACAACCACGGTTTGACCGCAGAAAGTTGAAACATATGCATTTGTAGGTACATAAAGAAGAGATGGTGAGAAGCTTATAAAGAGATGACTGAATTATTATAGAAGAATGGACTTAGTCCCTAGTTAAATTAATTACCTATCATGACTTGACAGATGGGTGATTGATTAGTATGTAGCTGGAAAGAGAAGGCGGGATCAATAAGCATCAGTGTGAGTTCCCTAAACTCAAATTATTCTAGGCCAAGCAGCTTGCTTAAATTAGTCTTATGAGTATATTCATTCTGTTCATTCAACAAAGATGCTCCAAGTGCCCCCCACGGGACAGGCACAGACCTCAGCATTTGGCAGGCATCAGAGAAGAGAATAAAGACGCCTGCCCTTGGGAAGCTTGCATTCTACTGGGGGATAAAAACAATAAAGGACAGACATAATAAAAAAAATTAATTAAATTGTGTATTAGAAAGGGAGAAGTGCTATGGGAAAAGAAAATGTTGAGCCAGTAAGGGGAACTGGGACCACTGGGAGAACAGAGTGAGGTTTGCAGTTAAAGTAGAATGGTCAGGATAGAGCTCTGGAGAAGGTAATCCTGAAGCAAAAAATGCAATGAAAGAGGGAGAGCTGGCCACGTGGATGCTTGGAGAACAGTAAAGGCAAAAGGGAGACATATATAAAGTCACAAGGCAGCAGCATGCCTGGAGTGTTGGAGGTTCGGCAGAGAGGACAGTGTGGCTGGAGTCAAGTCCACGAAGAAGAGAGGAGACAGGGTGGGGGTGGGGAGCAGTGGGGGGCAGGTAGCATAAGGCCTCGTGGGCCATTGCGAGAACTTTGGCTTCCACTCAGTGAAACTGAGAGCTATTAGAGGGTCTTGAACAGGGGTGTGATGTGAGCAGACCTGTTGGCTGTGTAGGGAACAGAATCTAGCAGGGTAAGGATGGTGTCAGGGTGCTCAGTGGGATTGCTTGCTGGAGAGGGAGGCTTCTCTGGGGAGAGTCAGCACTCAGTTAAAAGATGAGGTGAAGAAATTAAAAATAGAGCTACCCTATGAACCTGCAATTGTACTACTGGGTATTTACCCCAAAGATACTGATGTAGTGCAAAGAAGGGCCACATATACCCCAATGTTCATAGCAGCAATGTCCACAATAGCCAAACTGTGGAAAGAGCCAAGATGCCCTTTAACAGACGAATGGATAAAGAAGATATGGTCCATATATGCAATGGAATATTATGCCTCCATCAGAAAGGGTAAATAGCCAACTTTTGTATCAACATGGACAGGACTGGAAGAGATTATGTTGAGTGAAATAAGTCAAGCAGAGAGAGTCAATTATCATATAGTTTCACTTATGTGGGGAGCATAAGGAAAAAGATGGAAGACATTGGAAGAAGGAAAGGAAGGGTGAATTGGGAGAAATTGGAAGGGAGGCAAAACATGAGAGACTGTGGACTCTGATAAACAAACTGATGGTTTTGAAGGGGAGAGGGTTGGGGGATTGGGTGAGCCTGGTGGTGGGTATTGAGGAGGGCACATATTGCATGGAGCACTGGGTGTGGTGCATGAACAATGAATCTTAGAACACTGAAAAAATAAAATAAAAGTTTATAGAAAAAAAAAAGATGAGGTGAAGAGAATTTGGGAGACATTGAACCTTCAGGAGACTTTGCTGTTGTTGGACCATGCATTCCAGAAGGTATGGCAAGAGGGAGCTAGGAGCTAGGAAGCAGTGGGCTGGGGACATACAAAAAAGGAATATGTGGGGCTGACAGAGATTGGAGGGCAGGAGAGGAGTGGGGCTCCTGTTTTCAGACACGAACTGAGGCAAAAGGCTTAATTTCACTAATCCTGGTGGACTCAAGGTAAAAGGTAGAAGCAGGCCAGAGTGCTAAGAGGTGCCACGAGGTGGGGCATAATAAGTATCAGCTGCATTAAGCGGAAAAAGTGGGGACATTGGGCATATCGTGAAAAATATCATTTCGGACAAGATGGGGAAAGGGGGGATGTCTGGGTGGCTCACTTGGTTGAGCAGCTGCCTTTGGCTCAGGTCATGATCCCAGCGTCCTGGGATCGAGTCCTGCATCGGGCTCCTTGCTCGGCGGGAAGCCTGCTCCTCTCTCTGCTTCTCTCTGCCTCTGCCTGCTTGTGTTCTCTCTCTGTTAAATAAATAAATAAAATCTTTTAAAAAAAAAGATGGGGAAAGGGGATTTTAACAATGTTCCTTGTGTTAGTTATGAGTTCCATTTCCAAGATCAAGTGTCCCCCTCATTAAGCGAAAGTTGCCTTGTTAGAACTCAGTCCTCTTCTGTCTCTCATCTCAGACAGAATTGTAGAGTTAGGGTTGTGTACTCAGAAGTTCTTAGCAGCGTAATTTGTCTCAGCTGAAATTGGATAGAATTCAAACGCCCATCCGTGGTAGAGCAGATACGTAAAGTGTGGTCATGTATGTAACGCAGTGTATGTAACGTATATGTAACGCGGTGACAGTACTAGACTCCCAGCTTCGTGGCTCAACAGAAATGAACCTTGGGACACCACTGAATGAGAAAGCGAGTCCCAAGAGAATCCACACAAGATGATTCCATTTATATGGAGTTCAGCAGCAAGCAAAACCAAACACCTGCTTCCATGTATGAAATTGGGAGCAAAATTATGAAGTAAAGCAAGGGAGTGATTAGCACAGAATTCAAACTTTTTATCTGTGGTGGAGAAAAGGTGTGGAGAGGAAAAGGATTAGGAAAGTATATTCTTTAAACTGTACATAGAAACAACATACACTTTCTGTATCTGGGATAAGAATCACCCTTAGACTCAAGAAAGAGGGAACTTCATCCAGGTACATGTTTTGGTTTTCTCCAGCTACATACCTTCTCATAGTAAGAGGTGGGAGAGAAGCCAAGAGAAATGCCCACTGGGAGCCCCTACCTCCCTTTCTGGAACTATAAGGATCCCCAGGAGACTCCCGCCTTAAGGGCTTACTGGCGTATTCTTGGGTTGGCTAAGGCCTCTTTCCTAAGTTCATCCTTCAGAGGGAAAATTGTGATGCTGGAGTTCAACCCTAGACTGGAGGAAGAAGCACTTTAAGGTGGGAGAGAGGCATTGGTCTGTGGACAGCCCTCACTGGTGCAGACACGTGTGTGCAGTTGGCTCATCCATTTCAAAGAATACATTTTAAAATCAAGATTTATAATATTACATGTTGTAGAGCACAGAATCATTATTTTGCTGTAATATAATGAATTTCTTACTGTCTTTTCTTTTTCTAATAGCACTCATGGTTCTTCTTTGCAATTATCCTAAAATCAATGGCCCAGCACTTGATTGACACAAATAAAATTCAGGTAAGATCATAGGTAATACAATATTATCCAACAATTGTGCTGATTAATATGCTCTCATTCATTCCATTTTTATTTACTTCATAAACCTTAGCAATTTATGTTAATTGCTTTTTAAGTGGGAGAAATGATTATGTGTGTCAGTACAGGTCCTTCAGAAGCCAGGACAAAATGAGAAGTGCAAAAAGAGGAGAGGGAAGGACAAAAGGACCGGGAAATTCTGACACCTGTGGAAGGAGATGGGAAGGAAGGAAGGAGGGTTGGCCAAAAATCGCTCTGCAGTGGGAAGATTTTTGTTGGGCCAATGGGCAATCTGAGAGCAGAGAATGTTCATTAGGAGAGTCCTTCATGGGGCACATGGTCTGGCTTAGAGTCTCTGCAAGCTCAGTTATTAATTTAAAGCAGCCTCGGGAGAGTGTGGCCTTGGCATGAACACTTGAGTGGATCCCTAAGGTTAGCAACTATTTATGTTCTTCCTAGTAGATTTTTGTCTTGAAGCAACATCTGAGCTGCCCATATCCATGGCTGCCACAGTCCACGGTTTGGACCACATGTCACCTATGTTCCTGAACCTGCTCTTCCACAGTTCCCATGGGCCTCTTTTCCTGAAAGGAAATTGACAAAAAGGAAGCTAATGGAATTACCTATTACTCCTGCGATGGCACTATGTCTCAGGGCCCTACCTGATCTCATCATCTTCCTCTTCTTCTGTCCATTTTTTATTCTGCTTACCCTCAGCCAGCAGCTCTAGGGGTCTTGGTGACTTACTACATGGTGGTGAGACCGAGCCCTCAGAGTGGTCCAGAGTGGTCTCAAACTCCAGTAATCACACTCTACTCAGACCATTTGTAGTTACAATTGGGTAAGGAGGACCGAGAAGGATTCAAGTGGATTGACCACCTGAGTTCCACAGAAATTACTCTGCACTCCCATAGTGAGTAAGACAAAGGGTAACCTCTGACTGTACCCCTCTGCCACCAAGAGAGTAAATCAGAATATTGTTGGGGATGGTGGTGAATAGTGAGATTCACCCTTGGTCAGGATGGGGCAGTGTCGGACATTTCCACTTGGCCTTTTACACTAGGAAAGTTCCACAGGCCAAGCATCCAGTGTAAGGTTACTCTAAATGTCAATTATGTCAATGAATAATGTATAAGTGTACATTTGCACCAGGTAAATCACTGTTGGGTAGAGCTTTGAGACCAGCAGACCCACTATTAACAGAATTTTAGTCAGGATTCTTACTGATCCCAGTAAGTTCCCACTCTAACAGGGTGAATGTGATGATTCTTTTGGCCTTCAGATATCAACTCAGATCTTGTGTTTAATAGTGCTTGAAATATGTGAGTAATCCCCTCTCTTTAGTGTAGTCACCTGAGTAAACGGCTGTAGGGTCCTTTGTAGAAGGACTGACAGAATCATGGTAGTAGATACTTACTGAAGTATTGTAGGGGGTCTCTTTTAGAGGCTCTGTCTCTTCTTCAATCAGTGTGTACCAGATTTGAAAACTGACTCAGGTCCAGGAATAGAGAAAGGCATCATGAATATTTTTTTTTGGAGCGAACGTCCTCATCTTCTGATAGTCCATTCTTGCCCTCTTAGTGGATTAAACATTGTCATTGTTGGTTGCTGTCTGTTTTTCCCATAGGGACCCTACACGTTATTAACTAGCTCTACAGCTCCCTGAGAGTCTGGCCCCCTTGGAGGCCCTCCAGTCTTGCCATCTGTTATGATAATCACAGCCCTCTGGCTCCTGGAGGTTAAGTCCCATCACATGGCCCCTGTTATTTTGGTGAACACCATCCCCGTAACTGTTAGTGAGACAGCACTGTGACTGCCTGCTCACCTGCAGAAGGGAGACCACTGAACTTCTGAAGGATGTTGGTACCAGCAACTTCTTGATGGCTTTGGTGTGGATGGTGTGTCTTCCGGGCCTTCCTTTAGAACTTGATCATCCAGTGGGTCTTCTGGTCTCAACATATGCATTCCTATATATCCACTTTCCTCCGCCTCTTTATTCCTTCCTCTGTCATCTGCCGGAGCACCTCCAGCATTCGCATTTTCCTTTGCTTAGAATGTGCTCTCTCCTGGGTTCTAAGGGCCATCCTAACAATGAGAACAGGATCATTTCATCCCAAGTCCTGATAGAGTGCCCCCATGTCAATGAGTTTTAACTTACTCTTCTTTCTGGCCCCCTTGATCAAAACACATTTAACATTCAATCTCAAAGAAATTCCCATGGCTCCTGCTTGGCACAGGCCAGCTAACTCCTCCAGGTCCTTGGGGGATACTCTCTGTCTTATCTTCTCAGGCACAGCAGGTTCGTAGCTGGGTTAAGTTGGGACTTACCCCAGGGGAGAAGGGACATCTCCTAAAGGATTTGCCTATTGCCTTGCAGGGAAAGGTTTCTGCAGGGTCTCAAGAAATGTGATCTCCTAATAGGGAGGAGTAGGGCACTTCTACCAGTGCTGAGGGCTCAGGGAAGTGTGCAGAGCCACCGGGCTGAGGTCATCCACCCAGACGTCCCCAGCCATGCCTCCACACCACACGTCTCTCCAGCCATGGCTTGACCCAAGCTTAACAGATCTGCCTTGGCTGGACATTTAATCATCTCCAGAACTCCCTAACTTAACTCTTAGGTCTTATATTTGCTTTTCAGCTGTGTCTACTCTTCCTCTTCCAGAGATAAAATCCTCCTGTCTGGAAGGAAAAGAAAATCTAATGTGAAGATAAGAATGATTCCTAACTCTCTGTTTTTAAGCTGTGTTGGAGTTAGGAAGCTTCACCACTCTAATCCTTGCCCTACCACTAACTTGTTAGATGATAAAAAAGACATTTAATATCTCAGAGCCTGTTTTCTCATCTGTCAAAAGAACGGGTTGGACTAAAATCCTTTCATCCCTACCAGTGCATATCTGTTCAAATAGGTCACAGACGCCCTTGTGAACAGTTAAGAATAAAGGAACTCACCATGGGCCACGTCTTTGTGTCTAACAACTTACCTTCATCGATTCTAGTTGCCCTTCAGAGGCAACCCCACACTCCAGTTTTCTTCCAGGGACCATCATCTTCCAGTTTTCTAAGCATCTGCATACATCACAGTAGGAAAGACCTGATACCATTATTTGACTGAAAAGCATTCATAATAATCACCTCTCAAGCTATCTGCATTTTCTTTTTTTTTTTTCTCAGTTGGGAAGTGTATGGTTTCCTCCACCATTAAAACAGTTTTTGTCATCATGGAGTGTGGGAGATTTGAGGAGGTCAGAAAAGATGTCTGGTCAAGTCCCCTGAGAGAAAGATAGCACCTCCACATGACCCTTGCTGTCTTGACAAAGGCAAGTTTCTGTTTACTAGGAACTGCTGGATGCCTTCTCTGCACTCATCTCTAGTAGCAAAAGGTTCATTGTACTAGCTAACCTTTTGCTTCCCATTAGCTTCCTGTTCCTAAAAATCTGCCAAATGCCTGAAGGTCAGCCCATGCATTCTGCACCTGTTCCTGGCGACATATGTGGTACCATAGCCCAGATCCTGCCAACCCGTTCTGTCTCTTTTGCTTGAGATTAGACTATGCCATCCCCTTGCCCCCTTTCTTCCTCTGTCCTGAGACAGAAATCCACAATCCTTGGAGTAGAAAGTCTCCCACTTTGAGCCTTGGAGATATACTTCTGGAGAACAGTTAAAAATGCTACTCGTGTATTTACCAGTCAGAGCACCTTTGCGTTGAGTGGGAGTGGGCCACAAGGGAAGTTTGAGAAGACAACAAAAAGGGAGAGAAACAGAGGGAATATCAAAGCCCAAGGGGTCAACACGTGTCCTTGTGTGAAGAAAATATTGGTGCTGGTCTGTTTCATGCATCTTAGAGGATTAGCAAAAGGAAAAGAGGAAATCTTACAAATGTGCTTTGTTTATTTAAAAAGTGAATGTTGCTTCTGTGTAGACAAATTGTTTATCCTTATTTCCCAAGGTATATGGAGCAGAATGAAAATGATGCATGTGATTAAATCCCTTAGGTTTATTTGTTGTTAATTTAATTTCCACACTAAGTGTTAAGTATACACAGAGGGTAACCATAATATTCCAAAATATCTATATAGCAGTGTCCTGGTAAATTGACTTAAAAAAAAATCCAGTGCACAGAAGCACCTGAGGGCTTGGACTTAGTTTAAGAGAAAAGAAAGAAAAAAAAAGAAAAGAAAAGAAAGAAAGGAAAGGAAAGGAAAGGAAAGGAAAGGAAAGGAAAGGAAAGGAAAGGAAAGGAAAGGAAAGGAAAAAGAAAAGAAAAGAAAAGAAAAAGGCAATTGTAGCCCAAAGCAGCCTTCCATAGTGGAACTGATGTTTGTTCTAAGTAATTCCTATAACTTCATCCTCCATAGTTTTTATTCTTGAAGCATGGAACACTGGGTGCAGAAAATCATAGAATTATGTAGTTCAGTCGATTTCTAAATTTTGTTGATCTCTAATCTTAGAATTATGTAGTTCCGTCAATCTCTAAATTTTCTATCTGTAGTGAAAATATAGGTCTAATTTAAAAGCCAACTTGTAAAGATGAACCAATTTTGCCTATCTTATGCAAAGGACTGGGTAAATTCATGAACTACAGATAGATGGGGAAAAGCCGCCTGGAATTCCCCATCCTGTGCAGGAGGTCCAACAGGAGGAGAAGATTCTTAGGCCTGAGGGGTGGTCTTTGGGGACCCAGAGAGTTTAGGTCATGCTGTATCTGGTGACACATCTCTTGACTATGAGGTCCCACTGGCACCTGGTGCGGCATATGCTGGGACTGTGAGGTTAGGATCACCTTGTACAAACTTGCAGCGACAAGATGAATAAGGGCTGAAGATCTGATGTAAAACATGGTGATTATAGCAAATAACAGTGCAGTATGTTGTATGATTGAAATTTGCCAACAGAGTAAAACTTAAATGTTCTCACACACAAAAAAATAAAGATAGATATGTGAGGTGATGGATATGTTAATTTACTAGATGGAAGGAATCTTTCACAAAGTACATGTCTATCAAAACACCACAATGTAGGGGCACCTGGGTGATTCAGTCAGTTAAGCGTCTGCCTTCGACTCCGGTCATGATCTCAGGGTCCTGGGATCAAGCCCCGAGTCTCCCTGCTTAGTGGGATCCTGCTTCTCCTTATCCCCCTTTCGTTCTCCCCCTCTTCCTCTGACCTCCCCTCTGCTCATGCTCTCACTCGCTTGCTCTCCCAAACAAATAAAATCTTAAAAAAACCCACAATGTACACTTTAACTATCTTATAGTTTTATATTTCAATTATACCTCAATAAAGCTAAAATCAATTTTTCAGAAAAAAAACTGCCTGGAACTTACTAGAGAACGTTTCAAACCAACATCTGTACTCACCCAGTTATTCATTCATTGAACTCTTATAGTTGGGGGAATGCCTAGTCTTAAAAAATCAAAATAATCGATTTTAAATTAAATATAGAACTATGTGTCAATGTAAATCTAGAATAATACTCATTATAATTATTTTTAAGAGGGAAGGGAGGAGAATTAAGATGTGAGAGGTCATAGAACATGTTACACTTCTACACTGTTTGAATAGTTTCCAGTTAATATGTATTTTACTTTTTAATGAAAAAATGAAAAAATCATTGGCCAAAATAGAAGGAAAGATGAAATGGAAATGATGGAAATCGTTATCTTGAAATGAAAAGGGCTTCTATTTTATTATCGCTTTCAAGTTTCTAAAAGTACTGTCTTTGTTTGATGTTATACAAAATGAAGTAAGTCTTTCAGTTTCTTTTTTTTTCCAGGCTTAGGATTTCACATGCCACATTATAAAGAAATGATCCATTTTTTTCTTTAGCTTTCTAGGGCTCAAAGATTTCCTGAGTCTTACCAGAATGAGTTGGACAATCTTGTCATGGTCCTATGCGATCACGTGATTTGGAAATATAAGGATGCCCTTGAAGAAACAAGAAGGGCAAATCACAGCGTTGCCAGATTTCTCAAGGTATAGTTCTAAAAGTTTGCCATTCCGTTCAAGCCTTCATGATCTTGGATGTGAGCTACTCCAAATGTTAATCAATTCACATCTCCATTTATGATAAAAAGTCAAAACTAGCACTATTAGGCGAATACTTCTGATGCATCATAGTTTTAATAAAAGTAACCATTTGACTATTGTCAAATCATAGTATTTCTAAACATTCGTAAAGAGAAAAGTGAGGTTTTTAAAGGAAAAACTGCACTGTGGCATATGATAATAGGCATTTCTGCCCCTGAAGTGGTCTTCTGGACTGTCTATAGCTCCAACAATGATGCCAAAGAACCACTTTGGGAACCTTTGGTAATTTGGCATTTTTGTTATTCACTAATCACATTTTAAAAACGATCAATTTAAGTGTTGAGAAACTACTTACTAAACTCCATACACACACAAACTCACACACACACATAGTATTATAGTTACGTTTCTTTGGATTACAGGTGGAATTGAGAAGAAAAAATATGCTAGTCAAAAAAAAAAAAAAAAAAGCAAATGTAGAATGAGTGTATATCGTTTAAGAGATAATACATCCAACTAGAAAGTGGTGGCCGGGTGGCTCAGTCTATTAAATGTCTGCCTCCAGTTCAGGTCATGATCGCAGGGTCCTGGGATCAAACCCTGCA
The DNA here is from genome assembly GCA_028533885.1 of Nasua narica. Taxonomy (NCBI): domain Eukaryota; kingdom Metazoa; phylum Chordata; class Mammalia; order Carnivora; family Procyonidae; genus Nasua; species Nasua narica. The sequence continues at coordinate 162,410,023 of CM052810.1, read as the reverse complement.
TCAGGAGCCTGCGTCTCCCTTCCCCCTCCCCCCTCACTTGTGCTCCCTCTCTCTCTCTCTGCTCTCTCTCTTGAATAAATAAAATTCTTAAAAATATAATATATCCAACTAGGAAGATACTGTTTTTCAAATCTTTTTTAAAAAAATACATCCAAAGAGAAAGATAATGTTTTTCTCTTATTCCTTCTTTTGCCCAACAATTGACTATTGTAATCTTGATGAAGCCATTTTTCTTGTATCTTTCTGGTGCACCCTGGAACATACCTGATAAGTGTAAGAATATATAAACAAATACTAATATATAAAGAAAGCTAAGAGGCCATGGAGGTAGGTATAAAATTAGTCCAAATTATCTTTGGTGAGTTTTAATCCAGTTAAATCCATTTTTAATGTATTGAACATCATTTCAAATTATACATTATATGTAGTCTCATTTAAATTAACTGTTTTTCTTCAATATTTTGCTTCTTCTTTTTGCTTTTTTCTTGCTTTTAGAAAGAAAAAGGAATGGTCAGAATTAGTGATGAGGAGGGTAAAGAAGAAAAAAATGACTCTAGTTTTCTACCACATTTTAAGATCTGTGGGAATAAAGTTTATTACTACGCCAATAGTTTATTTGAAGTTTTAGATATAAGAGGAAATTTTGGGGAAAAAGTGATAAACTTTCCAATTTGTAAGCAAATTATGTTTGAGAAATATCTGCAGTATTCTTCCCTAAATTGCAAAGAATGATGAGTAGGCAAGTCTTTTAAAAAGAGAAAAGACCTTTTACCTACCTCCTTGGTTTAAATGCTCTATACTTGTTGGAATAAATGTGTTTCCCTTAGAGCACATTTATACAAAAGTTGCTTCTTGTGATACATAAAATTAAAATGTCTCACGTGGGAGCAAGTAAAAAATGTCCAAGATTGAAAAGGACAAGATGGAGTAGAAGGCTAACAGTGGTCCCAGAGGTTTTGTGAAATTAGTGGGTAAAAAAACAGGGACTGACAATAGATAAACGAATGTACTCTCTACATCTATAGTCTTTTTTTAATTAATTAATTTATTTTTTATTAACATATAATGTATTATTTGGCCCAGGGTACATGTCTGTGAATCATCAGGCTTACACATTTCACAGCACTTACCATAGCACATACCCTCCCCAATGTCTACATCTATAGTCTTAAAAGTCTATAAGATTATATAGATTATGTGGACTGCAATTACTTATCACATAAGTAATACTTATGTGAAGTTTATAAGTGGAAACAGTTTAATATATTGTACATTTTAAAAGTCCATCCAACAAGCGTGGTTGTCTTTTTTTTTTTTTTTTTTAATTTAAATTCAAGTAGTCAACATATGTTAGGCCATTAGTTTCGGAGATAGAGGTCAGTGATTCATCAGTTTCATATAACACCAAGTGCTCCTCACATCACATGCCCTCCTTAATGCCTGTTACCCAGTTACCCCATCTGCCCACCTATCCCCCCTCCAGCAACCCTCAGTTTCTTTCCCATAATTAAGAGTCTTTCATGGTTTCTTCTCTGATTTCTCTCTGATTTCTTCCCCTTCTGTTTTCCCTCCCCTTCCCCTATGATCCTCTCTGCCGAGCATGGTTTTCAAATTTTAGTTTTAACGGCATTTATTTGACACTGAAAACTTCTTTTAAAACATTTGTAAAGATTATTAGATGAATCTTTTGAACTGGAAGAGAAAAAGGAGAGGGAGTGATTTTTTTTTAAGTGTAAAATTGAATATAGTCATTTGGCACAATGCCTGTGAATGGATGAACTTTGAGCTTTCAGCTGCTCGACATTGCCCATTCCTGCTATTGGCATTGTAAATATCTTATATTCCCAGAAATATGATAAGGGTTATTTGCTCAAGTGGGTCTTCAAATGACTTTTGCCTCTTTTGGTTACTAAATCCTACATTAGTAATCAAATACCATGAATGAACTGGCTTTGGAATTTCACAATTGAAATATAATTTTCTTTTTTTAAATTTTATTTTGTTTTTTCAGTGTTCCAGGATTCATTGGTTATGCACCACACCCAGTGCTCCATGCAATATGTGCCCTCCTTAATACTCACCACTAGTCTCACCAAACCCCCTTCCCCCCTCCTCCAAAACCCTCTGTTTTCACACCATAGTTGTGCCAAGATTGTTTTCCAAGAATGGAAAAAGCAGTATCTCTGGTGTGGGCATATAAAAATGTCCTAGGTGAGAATGTGCCTTCCTTTATATCATATTATGGGAAAGTAATATTTTTTATTAACATAAAATGTGTTATTTGCTTCAGGAGTATGGGCCTGTGAATCATCAGGCTTACACATTTCATAGCACTCACCATACATAGCACATACCCTCCCCAATGTCCATCACCTAGCCACCCTATGCCTACCCCTCTACTCTCCAGCAACCTTCAGTTTGTTTCTTGAGATTAAGAGTTTCTTATGGCTTGTCTCCCTCCCTGGTCTCATCAGGGCAGGGGTCATGGGGGGTAGGGAAGGAAAAAAATGAAACAAGATGGGATGGGGAGGAAAAGTAATATTTTTGTAACAAATAAGCCAAGACCTTATGCGTTTCTCTTACTGCTCTCTCCTGGAAGTAAACTGGATACAAATGGACCCATGAATACCTATGGAGCTTTTGTTATTTTTCTTTTTACTGCCAATCTGGGTCACAACTCCAGTTACCTGAGCGAACCCATCTAGGTACTCTTCTTATATAAGCATAGGACTGGGGAGATAACAAAGGAAATTTCAGTGTGATTTGTATTTTCTGCTCAGACAGACATATCTTTTGATACATGTGCCTGACTAATCACTTTCTTTCAGTTAACTTTGGACAACATTTGGAAATCATCTAATATAGGAGACAGTCTTTGTAGCAAAGTGTGTTTAATGAAACATCTGTGATATTTCTCTGTAAACATCACAAGAAGGAGGATAAATGAGTCCCTGAAAAAGGGAAGGTCATCGTATTTGCTCTATTAACTTAAAGTTTCTATGATTTTTAATAAATAAGTGTTTTCCATAGAGCTCATCCATGCAAAAGTTGCGCTGGGTGGTACCTAAGCTAATATCTAGCACAGAGGTAAAAGCACGTATCCAGGATGAAAAAGGAAATAGTAGGACCAATGGTTTTATAAAACATATAAAGAAAGGACAAGGACTCTCATCTGGTTCGTTTTGTAGTTTGGGGTTTCATACTCTGCACTAAACGAGTGATAGACTAAAATTATCATTGTCCTCATAATTGGTTAAATAAAAAATATTCTTTTACGGCAACAATATATTTTCACACATAATTTAGAATATTTGACTTTTAGTTTATTAAACCAAACTGAGAAAATTTTGGTAGACTATAAATTATCTTCCAGATCAGGAATCTTCAAAATCCAAAAACTAAACATATTTAGCTACACAGGATATACAGTCTCTGGCGCAACTACTCACCTTTGCCATTGTAGCATGATAGAGCCATAAACCATTCACCATAGACAACATGTAAATGATTGCGTGTGGCTATGTTCCAATAAAACTTGATTTACAGAAATAGACAATGGAGACAACTAGGTAGCTCAGTTTGTTAAGCATCAGACTCGTGATTTTGGCTCAGATCGTGATCTCATGGTGGTGAGATCGAGCCCCTAGTCTGGCTCCATGCTCAATGGGTAGTTTGCTTGAGATTCTCTCTCCTCCTCCTCTCTCTGCATCTCCCCCCACTTGCACCCTTTCTCTCTCTCTCTCAAATAAATAAATCTTAAAAAAAATAAGCAATAAGACAGTTTGGGCTGCTGGGCCATAGTTTGCCAAAGCTTGCTACAAATTAATATTACTATAAACTGTTAATATAAGTTATTTTTAAACAAAAACAGAGAGGCCCCTCTAGACTTCAGCAATGGGCTGAAGAGCCTCTTCCCCTGAGTTAAACAATGCAGGATGGACTCATCACAGGAGACCCTTGCTAAAGCTTGACCTGCAGGAAGGCTTTCTGTAAGCAGAAGGCTGATTCTGCTGATCTTATATCCTAGGAATGACCCCCTTTTTCCCTCAGTGCCCCTTGGAAAGAGGATGACAAACTTACCACATGAGTCTTTCTTCAATCTCAAGAAACCCCAAGTGGGTTTTCCTGGATCCCCCGGGCAGGCAGCCTTCTCCCCATCTTCCCTGTTCACTGGGACTGGGGTTTGACCTCCTTCAGAAGCTATCAGGTCTGCTCTGCAGAATAAGCACTGTCACCCCCAGAAAGGACAACTGTCACTACGCTGGTTCAGTGACAGAACTCACCAACCCCTCCTCCATCAAGTCAAAGAGCTCTTGTGTCTTTATCACTGACTCCCTAGGGTTCTTTTTCACCTGCTTTTTTATCGAGATGTTTCTAGAGCCCACAGTTGTATTAGATGGTCCTCCTCTCTCTGTAAGGTTAGACCCAAAACCCTTTCCAACAGAAAGAAGACAGCAAGGGTTCTTCCCTGGAAAAAGCTGCACATTGGGGAGATTTCAAGGTTGGGGAATAACTCTTACAGCTAGAGGACCTGCAAGGATTTGATATACCTGCTGGGACCCCACGTTGTGCAGAAGATGCAAAAGCCCCTCTTTTCCTCCTCCCCTATGTCTTTACATCTTCTGAGCCTATGACTGCGCTCTGGTGTCTACCTGTCCCCATGGGAGGACACACCCCATTGCTCTACTGGCAAATGGGAGGACACAGGAGCCATTCACTGTTTAGTGAATGGAGAGTTATTGAAAGAACTTAAATTCATGTTAAAAATGAAAATATAAATGAGGCAGCATACTAACATAGTAAGGAGTGAGTAGGCATGTAAAAATCACTCAGAAGAAACCAAAGAACAAAGGAAAGGAAAACAAACGAAAATAGAATTGACTTCCCTAACAACTGGAAGAGCATTATTAGAGAAAATAGTTCTTTGTGCACAGATGTCTTTCAATGGGAGACTTTCCACTTGGTAAATACACTATCTATGACAGATTTTATATCCAGTCCTCTCTGAGAAAAGAGATTTGTTTGTAAAATTGAGAAGAGATCCAAAAAATGCACGACCATTGCAATGGTCCATCCTGAACTCTTGAGACAAGAAAGAAACCTTCCATACCAAGTGGTGCAGCAGCAGCAAGATTTTCCCGTGTACGTTCTCACATCCATGTGGATGGTGGAATCAAACCCGTGCACACAGTGATGACCTCCATATGGCAGCCTGCAGTGGCTGCCTCCTTAGGGTACAGCATCAGTAAATATGGTCTGTGCCTCCTACTTCACGCTTTTGCAACCACTGTTGCTTGGTTGCTGCTCACATGGCCATTGGTCTTTTGGAGAGAGTGTGCTGCACCAGCTTGGAATGTTTGCCTGTCTCCTCCCAACCTACCTGCTGTTTAAGACTCTCCATGTTATAGTTAAGAGAGTTTGACAACAGAGTAAGAGACGGAACTCCGGGTCTCTTACCTTCACTCCTCAAATTCAAGCTCCTTGCCTGGAAAGGAAACTACTCTGTTGAAGGAAGCCGGACATTTAAAAAGGCTTTCCTGGGGCGCCTGGGCGGCTCAGTGGATTAAAGTGGATTAAACCTCTGCCTTTGGCTCAGGTCATGATATCAGGGTCCTGGAATCGAGTCCCGCATTGGGCTCTCTGCTCGGTGGGGAGCCGGCTTCCCCCTCTCCCTCTGCCTGCCTCTCTGCCTACTTGTGATCTGTCTCTCTCTGTCAAATAAATAAATAAAATCTTTAATAAATAAATAAAATAAAAAGGCTTTCCTGACCCACCTTTGCCAACCCTGTTCCCACTCAGCGTTGTAAAGCAAAGGCTCTTCACTCAGTCAGTAAACTGTGGGGTCAAATTACTAAAAAAAAATAATAAAATGTAACTAAGTGGTTAAAAATATAAATAGGTAAGTAAAGCTAAAACATGTATAGAAAGGAAAGGGCTATCATATTTCACTGCAAAACTTTAAGTGATGCTTTATAAAATTGACAAATAGGGGTTTGTAGCTTTCTGGTGTGTGCACTCTTATCTCATGTTTTAATTAGTTGCCATACGTGGATGAATGCTTAAACATATTGTAGAGTGTTTTTAAAACATTTCTTACACAACACAGTTAAATGTCATTTTACTTCAATATATTTAATCACCTTTTCTAAAATCTTTAATGACCTTTAAAGTAAAAATGTCTGAATTTACAATTTTATATTTTTTAGCGCTGTTTTACATTTATGGATCGAGGCTTTGTATTTAAGATGGTTAACAATTACATCAGCATGTTCTCCTCTGGTGATCTCAAGGTAAGAACCAAGTGCAGGAGGGATTGCTTTCTAAACCATTGCATTATAGATAAATCTACTAGTCTCTGTGTTTGTCTGCTTAAAACATTAGCCTATCCATTCTCTGCATCAACAAATAGTTTCAATCCCAATGAGAGACAGCCTTTTAAAATGGTCCATCTGAGTTAGTCTCCCAAGTCTATTCTTAAGGGGGGACTGTGGAGTGTGGAGTATGGAATGAACATATATGTTTCATTTCTATTTCCTGTGGGCGGTGAAAGGAGTGAGTCTTTTCAGCTACAATTATTATAGTCAGGTTTGCTTGGCATTGTCTTGGTTTTAGCACTGAAAGTCTCACTTTTCTGAAATCCTTCAGTCTAGGGAAAAAAGGACAGTTGACCCCCCCACCTTCCCAAGTAGGGAGAATGTGTTGGGAGATAGACTGGAACAATGCTTTCTAGAGAGCAGTGAGTCTCAAAGTGTGGTTCCCAGACCAGTGATCTCAGAGCTGACTGTGGCGAGTGGGGCTCAGATATTCGTATTGCAATAAGGCTTTCCGGTGATTCTTACGTACTTTCAAGTTTGAGAACCTCTGAGCTATAGTAGGACATATGCTGGAAGGAAATAAGCCTGGAAATAGGCCAGATCATGAAAGCTGTACCAGTTAAGTCTCTTTGGGTTGCAAGCAACAGAAACTTACGTTATTTTGAGCAGAGGTCAAGTCTTAGAAGCATAAAGGCATCAGTGAGAGAGCTGGAGAGCTGAGCTTGAGAAAGAACAGGTGCCAGGGCACAAGAATAATTGCAAAGGAAGAACCATGTGGCCAAGGTCCGCTACCGCTTAAAAAATATGTTGGGACCATTTTCTTTCTCTTAGCCCTCTGCTTAAGATGTACATTCCAGAGAGGAAATGTATGACTAACTGCTTTGGGTCACATGTGTGCCTCTTAAGGAGGGAAGATAGGGCACCTGAATTAATAGTTCCCCATTAACCTTTGCCTGTTGGGTAGAAGGAAAGTCCCCGAGGGGTAATTATCTAGGTATTGGGAAAGAATAATGAATGTAGAGAAACCGAAAATAAATGATCTTCTTGTATCCATTCATGGCTTGCTTAGGAACCTGAATATTATTTTTGGGGCAGTGGAGATTTACTTTAGACTAGGGGAGTTATATGATTATATGCCATTTGGATTTGGAGAATCCAGTTCCCTCTGTAAATATTTTTTGAAAGAATATTCTTTGTTAGTGCTTTTATTATGCATGAAATTTGCTGAATATCTTTTAGGTATAATTCCAGTAGACCTAAATCATTTATTTTTTTCAAAGACCAGACAGAACATACTCAACAAAAAATAATTAACATATAATTTAATTGTGCTCTTTTTCACTTTGATGCACAAAGGATTAAGTCAAATACTATCCTTGTTTGAAATGAGAGTATTTTAAATTATTAACTAATATTGCCACAAAATATAACTCTAAAATATCTGAGCAAATGGAATCGGTTTTATTTTGTTGGCTGATATTAGTGAATCTAATGAATACAACCTAACTGGATCTTAAAAATTGATTACTTGGTCTGCACGACAGGGAAAATAGAATATTTTTGAACGTGTTAATGGTTCCTTCTTATGTGATTGTTTTTAACACATACATTAAGCTGTTTAGACCATGTCTGGATTCCATTAATCACTGTCCTAATCAAAACATTATTGAGAAGACAGGCATGTTTACAAGGGCAGGAAAGAGGTGAAATGAAGTAATTTACTCTGAGAACAAAGGGCCTACAGGGAGCTTTATCTAGTCTTAGATCACATGTGACATTATCTTCCTTAGGGCTGGATCAGAAGGGTTGATTGCCGCGATGAGCTCAGTGTAGTTTTAGAGTTCTGTATATGTGGTGAGACACGAGCCCTCTCAGAATAAACATGGGCTGAGAGAAGCTGAAAGAAGTGGAAAATACCACTCCGTAAGATCATATATCTCTTAGAAGCTCAAAAACAAAAGTACACAGAAGTAACTACATCTTCTTGCTACGTGTAAGACTCAAAGGCAGATTTTTTATTAACCTTCTTGGTGTGTAAATAATAGTCATTCAGTTTGCCTCTTTTTCAGACCTTATGCCAGTATAAATTTGATTTTCTTCAAGAAGTATGTCAGCATGAACACTTTATTCCTTTGTGTCTCCCCATAAGATCAGCAAACATTCCAGGTAATGCCCAGAATTTTCATCGGTTCCCATGAAGTGAACATTCAGATTTGTTTGTTTGTTTTTACCTTTGTTTATGTGTTGTTGTTTTTTTCCTACTTCCTTGGTCTTGGTTTTACCTGAATGATTATAAGTCAAAGAATTTTAACCTACAGTAATACTTTTACTATACTGTCTCCAAAAGAAAGCTTTCCTTTGAGTTTGAAAGGCATAACATTATGAGGAGGAGAAGTTATACTTTGTGAGTACAAATTCACTTAAGGGTATCAATTAAAGTGTCTAATTATGTTAAAATGCAATTACTCAAAATGAGTTTTATACAAAAACAAAACAAAACAAGACAAAAACCTTTTGCCTTGAAAAGGAGGAAGGCAGGCAGACAAGAGGGCAGCACTGTAAATACTCAATTTCTCTGGGTTAGAAAGAGCCTCAGATGTCTGTGCAGGGAAGAATGGGGCTCCTCATTTCCATATTTGCTAAAGCATAAATGATCTACAGAATATGTTTTCATTTATAACTTTTATTAATATATATCTTATATATACCAATATAGATCGATACCAAGATGGCCATCACACATCTAGCCATCAGAAGCTAACCAAACATCAAGATGCAAAGAAAATACTAAAATGATTTAAGAACTTAAAATATTCTGCTCCTATTTCACAGTGCACACAAATATGGAATTGTTAGGTTGTACACCTGAAGCCAAAATAGTGTTATAGTCAATCATACCTCAAGAAAGAAAGAAAAGAAGGAAGGAAGGAAGGAAGGAAGGAAGGAAGGGAGGGAGGGAGGGAGGGAGGGAGGAGGGAGGGGAGGGAGGGAGGGAAAGACAAAATACCTTGCTTCTAAGCGGTGAGTAAATTATCCACAGGACACAGTTTTGATATTCATGGAAATCAGAAACTAAGATGGTAAAGAGCCTCCTCACATGTATTGCAGCTTCTACTGTATGTATTATACAAAACCAAAAATTTGGAGAGAAAATAAAGTGTATGTAATATTTCAGAGGGAAAATGGGATAAAGTACATTATCAAGCCTATAAAAGTTGTCATTTTTATTTTTATTTATTTTCTTATGTTTCAAATTTTTATTTAAATTCTAGTTAGTTAACATATAGTGTAATACTGATTGCCGGAGTAGAATTTAATGATTCATCACTTACCTACAACACGCAGTGCTTATCACAAGTGCCGTCCTTAATCCCCATCACCCATTTAGCCCATCCCCCACCCACCTCCCTCTAGCCACCATCAGTCTGTTCTCCATAGTTAAGAGTCTCTTATGGTGTGCCATATCATAAAAGTTTTGTCATATTAATCTTAAATATAAGCTATTGAATTCCATTAAGGAATAAATATAAGCTATTTAATTAGTTATTTCGTTCTTTTTTAATTTACAAAGTACATTTAATCTAAATGCCTTTATAGAAAAAAAAAGGTAGAAATGTTACTTTTGACAACTTTTGTTTTGTATTCCTTTTTATTTGATAAACTAGCGCCAACGTATTATTGGGTGAGACAAGTTGGTTAAGATACTCAAGAAGAGCAAAACTGTTTTATATTTTAATTCCAATTGTTTACTATTCGTCAGTAGCTCAGGAAAAGGCCTGATAGCCTCTTTATAGATCTGATATTATCAACAGTGGACATAAAAATATATGTTTTGTAGCATGCAGATTTCTGATAGAAAAAATAGGTGCTCAAGTACAAGGCCAAGAATTAAAATAATTCTGTTCATGGCTTCCTTTTTTAAGGAAACAATCTATGGTATTTGTTTTCAAGAAACAAAACTTTATTGAAGAGTCTCACTTATAGTTTAGGACAATATATTTTAATGTTTCAGTATAAATTACCCATAGTTAATGAATATGGTGTGTGCCTGAGTATGTGTATATCTGAACTTTTTGTTTATTTACATTAAATCCAGACCCTTTGACACCTTCGGAATCAACTCAAGAGTTACATGCATCAGGTAAATAATTATAATTATATTTTATATTACATTATCTAAGTACCAATAAGCATACCACAATCTGATAATATTGTTAGATACACATACTACATATAATATTGATAAATAATATTGATATATATATACTACAAATTTCCAATTTCCAGATGCCCAAAAATAGCCATATGTTTATCATATTATCAAAATAGTCAATAAGCTGACTGAACGTTTGTTACAAATAATTAAATGCTTTGCATTTAATTTAAAACTTCCATTTAATTAAAAACATTTAATTAAAAACTTGAATTCTTTCAGATTTTATTCTCCAGGGCTTGACTTCTTTTTTTTAAATTTCCCAAATCATCTGAAATTTTTTTTAGGAAGTATCATAAATAAAATTCCTAGCTATATGAACTAACATGTTTGTTCAGTGTAACTAGCTTTATATGACATATTTCTGTCAATAAACCACAGTCTGGTTTTTCAGCTGGTTCTCAAGATTGAAATTACCATTTTTACTTGAAATAGATTCGTAACTTAAAATAGTCTGGGCAGAACTTTCCCTAGCCCTAGGCTGGGAATTAAAAGTTGTGTTCTACTTCTGGCCCCTCATGAATACTCACTATTGTAGAGAGAAATTTTTTTAACCTAACTATGCCCTTGGACCACTATTTCTAGAACTTTCACATTCCCTATTCTTCCACCTCCAGTGGTATCTTCAGAGACTACAAACTTCCACGTGTTTCATTTGCTTCTAGTCAGTGATGAACTGGAATATTCCAACAGTTCGTTACATCTAATGAGTAACCCTGCGGATTCACTGAGATACACCTATAAAAGACTTAGCCTCATGCTGGCACTCAATACATGTTCGAGAAGTGGGCATTAGTCCTATTATTAATGTTACATTTAGGAAGCACATTGGGCAATTCTGAAGAAATGCATTCTTAGTGGAAATTTTAACATTCCAATTTCTCCATAACTCAGGCTCCAAATTTTGCAGCCCCTTTTGATGTTCCTCTTCCTGCTCTTTCACATCTTTCAGCCAACTTGTCCTGGTGATTTTTCTTCTACTACTTGGGTCTTTCTACCCAGCCCAGAAGCATCTCACTTCTCCCCTCCCTCCCCGAGGGCCAAACCTCTTGTATTATAGCCCTTTCCCCACATTTCCCCCACAGCATAACTCATTTACATCCTGTCACCATGTGAGCAAATAAACAGGCACAGGTGTGATCGGGCCACTGGTCTCAAAGCCGTTGGTGACATAATCCTTCCTACAGAATTCAGTGCCAAATGGTGGAGGGTCCTAGTCACCCCCTAAAGAATTTGTGTTTGGGTCTCTCCATCATCCGGCCCCAAGTGCCCCTCAAGTCTCAATTCCCACCACCCCTGTCTTGGCTGCTGTGCTGACTGGTACCCCCCCCAAACTATGCTCCCCATTTACTGTGCTTTCAGAAATTGTTGCCACTGAAACCCTGTCCCCTGGTCCTCCCAACCTCTTCTCCTCCACCCCCAACCCCCACCACTATTGGCTCCTGACCCTCTGCCTCTCCAAACCTTCAGCAACCTCAAAGCCACATCTCGACATATTCTTTCCAGTCACGCCTCCTGATTCTTCCAGACAGAAAACTCATTTTCTCTTTTCAACTCCTGTAACATTGAAGACATACCACTTTTATGGAATTTGACCGTGGACAGTGAGTATTATTGGTACTAGTGTACACACAATACTTCTGGAATGTTCCTCTCTCTCATTTCTCATCTCTGTTGGCAAGACTGTATTACTGAATCCTTTCCCTGGCAGTGAGAGAGTTGATAGTTGTTGGATAAATCTTTCTGAATTATAAAGTGATCATTTGATTTTCAATAACATGATCTCTTTGCTTTCCTCACAAAGATATGCCTGAATATTCGGTCACGAATGAATTTTGCCGCAAACACTTCTTAATTGGAATTCTACTCCGAGAAGTTGGTTTTGCCCTCCAAGAAGACCAAGACATCAGGCACTTAGCTTTAGCTGTCCTAAAAAATTTAATGGCTAAGCATTCATTTGATGATCGATACAGACAGCCAGTGAGTGATTTTCTTTTCTCCCTTCCCTAAACACCATTTAATGGCTCACTGCATTAAATGGATAGCAAACATATAAGTGTATTGATTTTTATGTGACTCATTTTTTTTTTTGGCTACCTTTCCCCCTAGGAGAAGCAGGCCCAGATAGCAAGTTTATACATGCCCCTCTATGGTATGCTTCTGGACAACATGCCAAGGATTTACCTAAAGGACCTGTATCCTTTTACCGTCAACACATCTAACCAGGTCAGTTTACAGAATGGTTCAAATGTGCGTTTTAATAGAGAGTTTGCCTGTTTTGTATTTTTGCCCTGGAGAGTCCTTTTCCCCCAACTGTGAGCAAACTAAGCCCCTCGTGCTAACCATTTTGAGATGTTGGCATCAGTGTCGTTTGCTCCACGTTGGTCCCTGAAGCCTTCCACCTCATCCATCATTTTCCTCTCTTCTCTGTATCACCGTCCAGTTCTGTCCAGTTTTGACCAGCTTCCTCTGTTGCACGCATGGCCCCATCCTCAGCGTGCCCCTCCCCCTCCCTTGACCTTTCCCCTGCATCAGCTTCATGATCACCTGGTGTTAGTGTAGCCAAGTGCTTCAGTCACACCCAGGAGTGGCCTGTTTGCCATCCCTCCTCCACTGAGTCACCATAGTGGCTGCACAGCAAGTCACTTGACATCGGATACCTCTGTTCACAGTCCAGATGAATTAACTCGCTACAGAAGGCAAGTTATTACCACCTCGAAGTTAGGAGCTATGTCTTTGGAATGTTGTTTAGAGGGAGACCTTGTTTAAATCCCAGTGATACCAGTTTCTAGCAATGTAACCTTAGATAAATCATCCAGGCTCTTTCAACCTCCACTATCTTCTTTATAGAATGGGATAGAATTCCTCCATCACAGGATTCTTATGAGGATTAAATGGTCTAGTAGAAAACACTTATCATAGAGACTGGCACATAGTAAGTATTTGGAATTAGTTTTTAGTACTAGTAATATACATAAGATAACCTATGATTATAATGATATATAATCTATAGTGTAATCCATAAAAAATCGGTAGCCATTCCCACCATTTAGTTTATATCTAGAAGATAGTTTCCACTACATTGTAAAAAAAAAAAAATACATAAGAAATCAAGTGGTGACTAGGAGTATGGGTTTATCAAAGAGTATGGTTGTGACTATTCATTTCCACTACCTGCTTTGGCAGAAGACCTTTGCTGGAATATAAAAAGTCGAGTCAAATAGCACCGAATCAAAAGTGTAAAAAGAAGGCATGTGTGGGTTTCCAATGTTGAAATATGACAATTCCCATTAATCTCTTCTGTGCTTCAAATGCAGGGCTCCAGAGACGACCTCAGCACCAATGGAGGATTTCACACCCAGTCAGCTATGAAACATGCCAACTCTGTGGACACATCATTTTCGAAAGATGTTTTAAATTCCATAGCAGGTACTTAAGACCTTGTGAGAACACTTGTGTTTCACTCTCATCCATGTTTACATTGCATATCATCGTGTTTTTTACCCACTCCATAATTCAATGTGCAGAATTTCTGTATATCAAAGTACACTATATTTATATCGCTAAAGAGTTTCTTTACCTATTTATTTGAAAACCATCTAGGGGCTTCCTCTTCTACTTAGCATTCAGTTTTTCTTGGCTCAAAGAGAGATCTGTTCAGATGTTAGCAAGTTGCTTCATTCTGGAAACAATCTTTAAGTTTTCATCGCATACAACCTGTTAAAATATAATAGCCCATCAACTTCAAAATTTACTTTTCAGAACTACTTTGGAAATGTCATCTTCAATTCTTATAAACTGTCAAAACTTGAAAGCTTCTTCCCCAAAAGCAAACTTATGAACATTTATTAAAGCATTTTTATAAAAGAAACTTTCTTTAAAAAGTTTTTTAAGAAATCCAAAGGAACAAACTATACTTTATTTCCATTTATAGTGGCCTAAATTTTCCTAAATCCTTAATGCTGGCGTGATCATTGTGACCATTCTCACAATGTGGCATGTCTTTAATGGCAATTCCAGACTATGTTATGTCAGCCTTGCCCAACACTGCTACCGCCTCAATGCTCGACATCTTTTGGGGTCAACATTTTAGCTCTGTGTGTGTGCCCATTGCATCTCATTGTCACCCGTGTGCTATGGCTTGTGTTTGCAGCATTTTCATCAATAGCTATTTCTACAGTAAACCATGCTGACTCCAGAGCCTCCTTAGCGAGTCTTGACTCCAACCCAAGCACCAATGAGAAGAGCAGTGAGAAGACTGACAACTGTGAAAAGGTGGGGCTTCTCTCGCAATTATCCAGCACCTTGTGAGTCAGTGTCTCTCACTCTAACTCAACCCTTCTTGGTTCTTCCACTCCTAGATCCCTAGACCCTTGTCTTTGATAGGGTCAACCCTTCGATTTGACAAGTTAGATCAAGCAGAAACCAGGAGTCTTCTCATGTGCTTTCTTCACATTATGAAGACCATTTCGGAGGGTAAAGAGAGCTCTTGAAAATTACAATTTTTTAAAAAGAAAAAACTTTGAATTTCCAAGAGTCTCATGCTCCATGGTGTTTCCTTTCAGAGATGCTGATTGCCTACTGGCAAAGAGCACCCAGCCCAGAGGTATCTGACTTCTTCAGCATCTTGGAGTAAGTTATAGAGTTGATTCATTAACATTTTTTTCTGAAGCTTCAAAATAGTTTAGTATGCCATCCTTCATTCTAAGGACCCATATGCTAAACTATCTATCAATAGTAATGCATGAAGTATTAAAAGAAAATGTAATATTTTTCTTTTAATGTACTTAAATGAATGTCTTGTATAAATAAAAGGGCATAAATAATTAGAATGTGACTTTTTTTTTCCTTTCCAGTGTTTGTCTTCAAAATTTCAGATACCTGGGGAAACGCAATATAATAAGGTAAAAACTTTTAAATTCCAGTAGGTTAATCTGGTCTTTTAAAAAAATTCTGCCAATAGTGATGTATCCAGTTAGACTTACAGATACATGCTAGAAATCTTAAAATGCACATAAGGATGGTAAGGTTGACCTCCCAGTAGACATAGAGTTTGATGATTGCCCTATACCCATAGCAGATTTAGGACTAGATTTAAAGCTGTTGAGAGAGAAAAACGCAAAACATACATTTCTGAGAGGAAACCACATTTCCTATGTAGTCTGGACTAACTTACCTATCATTTGTATAGATGTAATGTAGAAGATTCCTATTTAAGAAAATACACTCAATGTGAATAAGTCACAGGAATAAAAGTTACATCATAGGGAATATAGTCATTGGTTTTGTTGTTTGGGGACAGATGAGGTACACTTGTGGTCACTGCAACGTACATATGGACTCATCAAATCACGATGTTGTACACCTGAAACTAATATAATGTGTGTCAACTATTCTTCAATTAAAAGGAAAGGAAGAAAGAATATACTCCCAGTAAGATAAAAAGAAAAATGAATCTGGAATAACTTTTGTGTTGACATCCTTTTCTCATGAGAGACCACCAAGCCCCCAGCACCTTCGCTAAACCCCTCTTTCCCATTGCCAGAAGAAAATGATGATTCTGTTTTTCATAGCATGTGAACTTATTTCATTGTTCAATAATCAGTCTGCCAGTTGCCATTCTGTATTTATTAATAAATTACAAATACTGAGCTATGGTTAAAATATCAGTTTTCCTTGCAGAAAAATCGCTGCTGCATTTAAGTTTGTGCAGTCCACCCAGAACAATGGAACTCTCAAGGGATCTAATCCTTCCTGCCAAGCATCAGGTCCTTTGTCACAATGGTAACATCACATTTGCTTGATATTTGTAATGATATTGTGTGTACATGTGTGTGTATATGTATATATGTGTATATACATGTGTATGTATGTATATGTGTATGCATATATACATATATAAATGTATATGCGTGTATATATGTATGCATAGATATATGGAAATGGATGTGTATATGTGTAGGGGGTATGGATGCGCACACATGGGAATGCACAGATGCACACACACACATATATATATTTGCATATACTTCAAACCCAATGCAGGTTTTAAGTAACTCTGTGTTTTTCTGAAAAAATTTCTCAAGTACTGCCCGATCTGCCTCGCTAGCTTGTGAAGACCTAAGAGGCAAGGATTATGCTTTATTTATGTGCACTCAGGGCACAATGCCATGCATAAGATGAGGGTTAATAGGTACCTTAATTTAATTGAACTCCAAAAGACTTAATTCCAATATATGACTCATTTAATGTTTATTAACCTCCTAGTGACAAAGTAAAATGAGAGGTTGTATCTCCATTCCTCGCAGTAATTGTAATATGTTAGAGGCATCCTTAGAGCTCAAATTGTTTTTTAAAGTGTCAAAGGCAGGGAGGAACCATGGATGGCTCCATAAGCCCGTGTTAGATTTCCTAGTCATTACACTGATCTGACTAGCATATAGGACCTGGAGTTATCCTTTATTAACCTACCCTGTGGGGAAATTTTGCCCTGAAATCCTACTTTAATTCTCCCCTGGGTCTAGTATATAAGAATTCTTTGCTAAAATTTCCTCCAGTTTGATTTATTATTCCCAGAGATACCATAATAATACATAACAGGAAAATGACTGTATTTTAGAAGGAATTTTAGAAATAAGAAAGTGGCAAATAACCAATAAATCATGGAGTAAATTTAGCCTCTTAGTCTGTAGGACTCCTTGAAGTGCCCCCTTGTGTGAAAGTAAATGAGAAAATGTAATAGATGTGTTTTGCAAATGGTAATAGAATAGAGGACTATAAATAATGACTTTTTACATTTAAAGACAATAGTAGTGTACCTGAGGTCATGGTAGTTTTGTCGATGTTTGGTTGGTTAGGTTTCAGGCTTCTTCCTGAATGATATAGACAGGTCCTGGCCATTCCTACCTCTCCCCTTCTAGAAACCAGGATTTTTCCTCCAGAATTTCCAGACTAAAATAGACTCAAAACCTGGAAATAAACTAGTCCCAAAGGTCAAAGCCATACAGCCCAGAACCCATTATTTCTTATAGCTTCAGGAATGACCTGGACTCCTCTGTCTATTGAAAACCAAAGTTAGATCTTCTGGGCCTCTGCCCATCCAGAGCATTTGATGAGGCCAGAACCAAATGAGCCTTGAAGAGTGTGATCGAGAGAAAACCATTGCCTCATCGATAGGCTTGACTCTTCAGGGTATTTCTTATTGCCTGCTTTCCTCAAAAAAAATCTTCTATTATCTTGGCCAAAAGATAGCTTAAATGAAAGCCAAGAATCGGAAGTGTTCCTACTTCTGCATAACGCTGGCTCATTCCCCCAGATGGAAGTGCCAAAGAGACATCAGATGAGAGCCACCGCTGGTCATTGTCATCGGCCTGGGAAAGTAGCTCTCCCCCATACCATGATGGAATCTCATGATTTCATTAAACAATAATGAATATGCTTGTTCAGATTTAAATTCAGTATCTATTATTCTTCTATCATCCTTTGATATTAATTATCCTTCTGAACCTTTTTTGGGTTTAAATAAACTTTCTCCAAAATTATTCTTAAAACACTCTTTTATCATGTTACCTATAATCAGTACGTTTAATGCAACATATCTGTTTAAAAATTTTTATATTTGACTCAATCTAGAATACTTGATTGAACATCTATGTCATCATGATATATGTCATATCTCTCATACATTAACCATTTTTTCCTATTTAATTTTCAGGATGCATACCACATCCATTCATGAAGGACATAAGCAGCACAGATCACAAACCTTACCTATAATTCGAGGCAAAAATGCACTTTCAAACCCCAAACTCTTGCAGATGTTAGACAATCCCATATCCAGTAAGTAAACAAGAAATAATAGGAATGTGATGGTGATCACTGTTTCTCTAGATGTGTGGAAAACATGAAATGCATTATAAGGTTTCGGAAACGTAGGGAATGTTGGCGTACCACTAAGACCACTGCTTTTCAGGCTTGCTGTAGCCCAGGGAATTTTTCTTAGAGGAAAAAAGTCACCAGAGACAGGATTTAAAAATGTAATGTTCTTATAAAGACAAAGGGAAAAGGGCAAATTGCTCAGTATAATCTGCTGGGTGTCGCTCCTCTGGTATCAAGTGACTTTGCTCTTGTCAGGCTTATGGGGGCCTCTCTCAACCAGATTATTATTGTCTGCTCTTCGGGAAGAGCAGAAAGTTGCCCGTATTCTAGAAGCAATAAGTGTGACATCTTGAACACCACAATGCACACATTCCGGCTTGTGAATGAGGACAACTGTATTCTTTCAAAAGATATTTTGAAATATCTTTTGGAAGATATTTCAGTGTTTTTGTACCATGTACATGTTAGTGATTCTGGGCATATGACCAGAGTTACCTGTCTGAAGACATGTGCCTTGACCTATAAATATCTTTAGTGCTTTTAATGGCCATTAATGCACACTGCCCACAGAGACTGTACATTTAGTCTGTTAGCCTGGGAGCATAAAACTTGACCCAGACTGAGAATGAAAGAAATGTGACTCTGTCAATGCCTATGTCAATGGAATAATAACTAATGGTAAATGGATCACT
The DNA here is from genome assembly GCA_028533885.1 of Nasua narica. Taxonomy (NCBI): domain Eukaryota; kingdom Metazoa; phylum Chordata; class Mammalia; order Carnivora; family Procyonidae; genus Nasua; species Nasua narica. The sequence goes on along the minus strand of CM052810.1, from coordinate 162,390,926 downwards.
CTTGTCTACAGCTGACCTATGAAAGGGGCACACACGCTGTTTTAGTCAGTTTGAGTTGTTACAACAAGTTAATAGTCTGGGTGGATTAAACGACAAACATTTATTTCTCATAGTTCTGGAAAGGTGGGAGGTCAAGGTGCCAACAGATTTGATGTCTGGTGATAGCCCTCTTCCTGGTTTGCGAACAGCCACCTTCTTGTTGTGTCCTCACATGACAGAGAGATGGGTGATCTTTCTGGTGACCCTTTTCCCAAAGATCCCCCCTCCAAATACCATCACATTGGGGATTAGGGCTTCAACATAGGAATCTGGGAGGGGACACAAACACTCGGTAGTAAGGTAATTGAACAAACAAAAGCACTTTGATTTAATAAATGGATTATCAAAACACCAGTAAACATTAAATCTATTACAATAGAAGAAAGTCCTTTATGGGATGTAAAGAGTTTTCTTGGACATTTATGCATGTCCTACGTTATATTTTTGTAGGCAGCTCCAATGAAATAGACATTGTGCACCATGTGGACACAGAGGCCAATATAGCTACAGAGGTTTGCCTGACTATTCTAGACCTGCTATCCCTCTTCACCCAGATTCACCAGGTAAGTTGATTCTAACATCTTCAACAACCATGATAAAATGGGAGGTAGAAAAGTCGTGGGAAGTCAAGAACCTATTTTTGAAGTATTTTATGAAATCAATTAACCTTACATAAATCAACCTAAGTGAGTGGAAAAATATTTGAAAGATGAGACTCAGAAGTTGGCTACTGCTCAAATGACATACGTACATATGTACGTCACTATCGTCAAATAATAAACATTTTTCCTTATTCCTCCTGCTTCACTCTCAGGCAAGCTGGACTGAGGGAGAGTGTGACTCTCCTTTTTCAATTTCGAGGGGAGAGACAAATGATAGCTAGATCCAACAGAGTAGTAATGCTGACCATCTTATCATGTGCTTATTTGTCATCTTTATAACTTGGGTGAAATAATACCACTGCATACTATTAGAATGACTAGACTTAAAAAGACTGACCATACCAGTTTTTGGCAAGGATATGGAAAAACAGGACCTCTCATCCACTGATGGCGGGATTACAAACACTCTGGAAAACAGTATGCCAGTCTAAAATGTTAAAACCGTGTTTACCGTGTGACCAGCCATTCCAATACTGGGAATTTACCCAGGAGAGATAAAAGCATTTGGTCACACAAAACTGTGTACACAAATATTCATAGTAGCCTTATTTTTAATAAATGCTGAAAACAACCCAAGTGTACATCAACAGGTGAATGGATTTTAAAAATGGCTGTATAGCCATAAAATAAAATACCGCTCAGTCATGCTTAGTGAAAGAAACCAAACAAAAAGCATTTATTGTATGTTTCTATTTATGTAAAATTTTATAAATGCGAACTATAAAAATTATATGTCAGTTATACCTCAATAAAGATATTTAAACTATTAGCTCAATCTAATGAGCTTACAGAGGTTCAGGGTTGAACTAGGAAGAGTTGGATCCACTGAATAAAGTCTACACCAAACAGAATGATTATGCCAAGAAAGCTCTGCTTTCCGGTGAAATGTCATCATGGTGGTAGAAAATGCAAAAAACGTATTTTAATTCTTTACTACGCAGTGAAAATGTCAATCAAATCTCAGACATCACAAAGGCCCTACCAGTGCCTACAAGGCCCTGCCCCATCTGTGACCTCATCTTCTACTCCTCTCCTCATCTCTACCCCATGTCCCATACTCAGGCTGCTCTCCTCTTTTTTTCTTTTCAATCTTGAACTTGTAAGCTTCTTCCCAACTCATGTCCCTGGTACTATCTGTTTCTCTCTCCTTAAACAGTCCCTTCAGATCTGCCCATGGCCAATTCCTTTAGCTCACATGTCAGTTCATTCATTAAAGAGGTCTTGATGAACTACCCTGTCCAGAGTAACCCTATGCCCAAAGCAATTACTTTTAATTATATCCTATCATTCTGCTCTATTTTCTTATTTAGTAATTTTTTCAATCACTGCTGTGTAAGTTTCAGTGGGAACAGAGGCCTTCTCTCCTTATTCGATACTATTTCCAGTGCCTAGAATTGTACCTACCACATAGTAGGTTCACAATAAATATCTTTTGAAAGAATACAGTTGTCCTTTAACTCCTCCTAAATAACTTTGGTGTTAAATTTCCAGAGACAGCTCCAACAATCTGAATGTCAAAATTCAATGATGAAGAGGGTCTTTGACACCTACATGCTCTTTTTCCAAGTCAACCAGTCAGCCACAGCACTGAAGCATGTGTTTGCCTCCTTGAGACTGTTTGTATGCAAGGTAAGCGTTCTCCTGATTCCAGTGAAAGCTCAGGGAAGGAGGATGATAAACACATATTAATCCTGCCATCTGTCAGTATGGAGGAAAGGATCCCCGTGATTTGACAATGTTGGGTGAATAGAAAGCATTTCAAAGCTCTTAGTCTGTGGTTCTGGGTTGTCATTGGTTATTGATGCATGGGAGATTTACAATGTAGAGAATTAATTATTTCTAGGAAAAAGGAAGTATTAATATAGACTTAAATCAATACAATGCTATCCCTTCCACTTGCAGATGGAAGAAAAAGACAAGGTTAGAAAAAAAAGAAGGTAGATTTTGTTCTAAGGAATCCTAAAATGGGGCATAAGCAGAGCAACATGAAAGCATGGCCCGCCCTTAACGAGTCCTTCTATTTCCATAGTTTCCCTCAGCATTCTTTCAGGGGCCGGCCGACCTGTGTGGATCATTCTGCTATGAAGTCCTGAAATGCTGTAACCACAGGTCACGGTCAACGCAGACCGAAGCATCAGCACTTCTGTACTTTTTCATGAGGAAGAATTTTGAATTTAACAAGCAGAAGTCAATCGTCCGGTCCCACTTACAAGTAAGTGCTGCCAAGTTTCATTAATGCTGTTGTGAAAACCACTCATCGACTCCAGTGCCGATAAAAGCCTCCTGACCCCAGGGCAAGAGCCACCAACTCCTCTACCAGAGCCCTTCTTGAAGATGCTCAGCGCAGTCAGCTGTCACTCACAGGAAGAGGGCAGAAATCAGCAAAGTCCATAATTCCACTTGGGCTTTTCCTCTCTTCTGCCAGGGAACAGAATCAAATAGAATACATGACTCGGAAAACCATGGCTATCTCTAGGATGCCAAGCCCCATCAGATTCTGAATGTAGAAATGTCTTTCTTTAAGGCGTCGCAAGATTCGTGCAACTTTCTTATTATAGAAATATCTAAAATTACAGGAAACGCCCTAGATGACATGACCTTCTAAAAATTTAATGCATGAAGATGCTATTCTTTGGACCCATAGGGAGAAATCAGTGGTACATTCATCCAGTCCAATGCATTTCTTTACAATTACTATTTCTGAGTTACCACTTTTGAAGTTCCATTGTTCTTTTCTCTTCTAGCTCATCAAGGCCGTAAGCCAGTTAATAGCCGATGCTGGGATTGGAGGCTCTCGGTTTCAACATTCCCTTGCAATTACCAATAATTTTGCTAATGGAGACAAGCAGATGAAAGTAAGAAATGCTTTGTGGGCATTTGCAAAGACTTACGAATAAAACTAAACTGAATTCTTTTGTGAGGCATCAAAATCATTAAAAAATACAAGTTCTGTATTTTGTTTATTGAGACTTGAACTGACTGCTAACCTTGAGTTTGCTTGTTTGAATTAATAATCAGTTCTAATACTGTCAGTCTGTCATCTATTAAGTGGAATTTGCAGGATGTGTGATTGAATGGCATATAATAAGAAAACTAACCACAAACATCTAAAAATACGGTGATTTTCTTGTAATCTTATTCTTGGTCAAATTTATTGAATCTTTCTTTTGGAAATTTTGGAAGACTTCTCCTTTAGTCCTAGCACTGAAAAGTTCAGGGATAGAGTTCAGGGCATAGCTGAACCCAGGGATTAAAATAATGTTTCCATATTAATTCGAAAGGATAGCTGCGCCCCCAGGTTCATGGGAGCATTATTTACAATAGCCCAGGTATGGAAACAAGCTAAAGGTCCATCAGTGAATGAATGGATAATGCAGTTGTGATGTATATATTCAATGGAATAGCATTGAGCCATAAAAACTGAGGAAATCCTACCATTCATGACAACATGGATGGGCATCGAAGGTGTTATGCTAAGTGAAATAAGTCAAACAAAGAAAAATAAATACTGTATGATCTCACTTATCTGTATCTTAACACTTATGTGTAATCTTCACAAAAAAAAAAAAAAAAAAACCTGAAAGTCATGGAAAAAGAAATCAGACCTGTGGTTTTGGAGGCAGGTGGTGCGGAGTGGGGAAATTGGGGGAAGGTGATCAACAGGTACAAACTCCTCATTGTCAGAGAGATAAGAACTAGGGATGTCAGGTACAACCTGATGACTATAGCTAACACTTCTCTATGCTAAATAGAGAAGTTAGTTGTCAAGAGGGAAAATCCTAAGCTGTCATCATAAGAGGAATTTTTTTCCTTTTTCCTTTTTTTCTTTCTTTCCCCTATATTGCATCTACATTAGAAGATGGCCATGTGCTGAACTTATTTGTGGCACTCATTTCACAATACATATAAATCATATCACCATGCTGTATGCCTTAAACTCTTCCAGTGATGTATGTCAGTTACTTCTGAATAAAACTGGAAAAAAATTTAATGGAAAAGTTTTTTTTTAATTAAAAAATCATCATGTTTTCAGGCCCCCTTCCCCTACTGCTTCGATGTTTGCCTCTCTCTCAGTTCAGTTTTCCTCTTTGTTTACTTCATTTACAAGTAGGTTCTCTCCATGAGCTTACTCTCTCAGAAATTCTGAGGACACTAGAGTATGCTATAAGTGGGAAAAGTGCCTCAGGTCACTGGGTGGCACAGTTGGCTAAGTGTCTGCCTTCAACTCAGGTCATGGTCCTGGGGTCCTGGGATTGAACCCTATATGGGACTACCTGCTCAGCAGGGAATTTGCTTCTTCCTCTCCTTCATCCCCTCCCCCCTCCCCCAATTCATGCTGTCTCTCTCTCAGTCTCAAATAAATAA
>CM052810.1:162352998-162379303 GCA_028533885.1 Nasua narica | reverse complement strand
CCACCTATATGAAAGCCATTGATATAAAATATATTTTTAATACATATAATAAGTATACAAAATATTATAGAAAGAAAGGTTTATATTTATATGAAAACATTTCTCTGTGTTCTTGTAACTTCTCTTCTCTTAGTATTTAGCCTATTATTAATACTTTGTGACCCACATTTATACATAAGGTTCCTCTTAGGATGCATTCCTTTGTGAATTTTGAATTACTAAGTATAATGGCAGGGGCACTTATACTTGACATCCCAATAATGATTCAAGGCCATTGCAAAAACCTGCAAAAGCATCTAAGAAGGAGTCAAAGAGTCGATTTTAGTTGTTGGTTTACTGAAGTGCATTTTTATCATAATCTATTGCCTTCCAGTTCCATAATCTATGCATGTTATTCTACTGATTCAAAGTCCTTGTTTAACTAGAATATGTGCTGTTTCCTAACAATGACTGGTCAGAACATTTATCACATTGTACAGTGACATTTAGAAAATCAAACTAGAAAGGGAAATGCACATTTCCCACTGCTTTGAAATGCAGTCTACTCATAACCTTGGGGCTAAAACAAAACAGAAACTGCCCCTGGATTTTCATCACTGGGTCCCTAATTATAAATAATTTATTTCATAGACAGAGCTGAAATTGAAAACTTCCTTAAGACAATGTCCTGTGGCTCAGTGGGCTATGCTTTGATAGTTTCCCTGGGTGAAAGGTAGGCGCACATTCCATATATTTTCAGAACTGCCATTGATCCATGTCCAAAAGCTCTTACACAATCCCAGGAAGACAGCCGATTAAATTTTTAATTCTGCTAGTCCAGCTCCTTTCTCCTTATTTTGGGAAATAGTCCCAACAGGTTGATATTTCCAGGCTACATACATAAATAATCACAATTTCTTTCTGATCAATCACTTACCGAAATATTGAAATCAACATCAGACGTTTTATAATCAGGAAAAGTGTAGATTCCATGCAAGAGAAGCTGAGGGTATGTATTTTTAAGCACTCAAAACTCAGTTGAGCTATTTTCCCTGCATATTAGCCAGAGCTCAAATTGCTCTAGTGACGCAGAATGTTCTTCTTTATCACTGCTCTCCCCCTCGTCACAGCTAACACACACCAAGGGCCTACTGTGTACCAGGCACTGTTGTTGGGGCCTCCCACTGGAGTTCTGAGACGGTACCACTGCCCATCCCCCAGATCAAGGAGCAGGGATGACAGAAGGTCACAGCTCACGACCAAGGCCACACAGTCGTCATAATGACAAGAGAATCCTGCTTCCAACCCCTCCTTTCCTGCTAACCCTGGATTCAGAAATTTGTCAGAGGAAGAAATTCGCAGCGAAATGTCTCTTTGTGCTGGTTCTCATAGCGGGGTGAGAAAATCTTTTCCTGGAACTTGGAGACATTTTTCTTATTGAAAAGGAAGTTGTAAGTGTTGCTGCGACTCTTGCCCCTGTGGAGCTGCTGGCTGATGGCCCCAGAAGCCATATCTCTCTCATCCGACAGTCCGCCAATTTAGCCACTGACTTCTGACCTTAAATCAGACAAATCTTCCCAAAGACGGCAACAGAGAAATCATGGCAGGCTGGAAGTCATGTGGGAACAGAGCCAGACCTCACTCACCCCTACCCAGTCTCGGGGAGTGACAGCGAGGTGCCTTTTCATGCTCACGACAGTCCCAAGTCACTTCTTAAAGCAGTCTGGGGTCAGGGCACTCGTATATTCAGCTGTGTTTGGTCATGAACGGTCTCAAAAAAAATCGTTCACTAAAAACATCCTGATTAAAACCCGTGGACTCTTTTCTAGCTATACCTGGTGCAAAAACACCTTTTTTTTTTTTTTTTAGACGTATGCCCTCTGAGAACTATCGCATTCATCTGTTTATTCATTCGACAAATGTAGAGTGAAGTTCCCCTAAAGACCAGCACTGTGTTAAACGCGGAACGTGCACTGTTGAACAAAGACCTTCTCTGCCTTTAAAAAGCCCAAAGTCGATTTTGGGAAATGCTTGACAAAGCCTGTGCTGGTGAATGTGCCTTGTTCATCGTCTTCACGTGCAGCCCACTTAGGATACAAAGTACACGGCTCACGGTGGTCACGCCTGGACGGGTGTGCGTTGTGATCATTATTCTTAGATCACCTCCCATGAGCCAACAAGATTATGCATGTTTGTTGTTACATATAATGAACATTGTTTTAGTCAAAAATTATAAAAACAAAAAAAGCACAGCTAAGATTCTTTCTGACCTGCAGTATCTTCACTTGGCCCTCAAAATCTGTTTCCGTGAGTTAAATTGTGCAGTCAGGGGAAAACCGCATGCGCTTGGGTTCTTAACTCCCGACTTCATCTGGTCTTCTGAGGTCATGTGTATTCCACAAGAAAGATGCGTCTGTGTCTCTTCAAAGGAAGGAGTTATGAAGACTGCCTTACCGAGTGGTCCTCAGATAATGGAATCCTACCTTCCCACAGTTTCAAATCAGACAACTATAATTAGTAGAGGCTAAAACCTACTTGCACTTATGGCATAAAAATGAGGGTGTGGTTACTATTTTGAACCCCAATTCTAGCTTTGCAAGAATGTAAAAGATCTATTAGTAAAGTCAACTGAGTGATGAAATTACATATGGTTGCATCCGGCCTCTGAAGACATTATTACAGTTATTTTAAAAATAGCAGTACTTGGGAGAAAACCATCTGTCATTTCTGTGATGATAACGATCCCAAGTATGATGGCTTTGCATCTAACACGACACGGGATGCATATCAACGCGTAGCTTTAGGTATCGTTGTATGGCATGCAGAGTTTCCGATGCTAATTTCAAAGACGTGCAGAAGACCTTATTTAAAAAGGCCAAAAATTACTCCAGATTCCGTGCTCTACCCCAGGCTGCCACATGAGGGCATTCTTCTCCCAAAATATATGCAAGCAGGGTTTACCACAGATTTCTACAAAAGAGAAAACATGTGTAAGATTATCTCATAAGAGTCGCGATTATCTCAGGCCTGGTCGGGAGTGTTTCATTAATGACTGATTCTAACATGGTAGTTTCTTTTCGTTACTTGACATTTTCTGATTGTGAATTTTATAGGGTGCTAATCAATGGCTTGGACGACAACAAAAGACTGGATATATCGTTTAAGTAGAGTTTTTGTTTTGCTTGTGATTTGCAATTTGAGTTCCCTAAAAAAAGTTGGTGGTTCATTATGTCTCTCCCTCAGGGCTTTTTTGAAGAGGAGGAAGGTAAAGAGTATATTTATAAAGAGCCTAAGCTGACGGGCCTCTCTGAGATTTCTCAAAGACTGCTCAAGCTCTACGCAGATAAATTCGGAGCAGACAATGTGAAGATAATCCAGGATTCCAACAAGGTAAAGGAAAGCCAGTATCCACGCAAATGTGAGGAATTGACTTAATTTTTTTTTTAATTTTTTAACTATATTTGTTAAAGTTTTCATTTTCTGCCTGACTGTGTGAAGTAAACCACTTCAACTATTTTGGATGTTTTACCCGCTTGTTTGTTGGCTGGTTGGTCGGTGATTTTTTTTTCTTTTGTCGATAATGTTATTTATACATGTTTATGGAGGAACTTTTAGGTAACCTTAGAAACAATTTACTAGATTCTCTACTTCCCCTGCCCTAGGTTATTTGCATTTGAATAGCGATCTAAGGGGTAAAGTGATTAGGCCCCTTGGTGGAGTTGGAGGAAACAGCAAAATATATTTATTCAGTCACAGAGGTCTTCAGGAGTCATACTAATTTTGAAAGCTGTCCTCTGTGACAGTGGCAGACTTGTATTAACATTCATTTTACTTCCCCATGGCTCCGTGAAGCAAGGGCTTACATCCTCTGATTAGATTACTCAGAATCAGATCTTCTAATATGTTTTCATTCATTTAACCAGCTTTTATCAAGCACCTACTACATGCCAGGCCCAGAACTAGGAGCTGGAACATATATGGAGTCTCTTCCTTCCAGAGCTCACAGGTCACGTGGGGTTAAGAAGAGAAGAAGAATGCAAACAGCTAAATACAGTCCAGCGAAGTACCAAGGGAGACATGGTCCGAGTCACATGGAGAAAGCTCAGGGCTCCCTGAACAGCTCGTTCTTGGCTGGGCAGTGCTTCACAGAGGAAGACTGTTTGCCCTGGGAACTGCAGAGTGAGGTGTTTGCTGGAAGCAAAGGGCATTGTTAGAAGCCCAGCTCAGGCAATGCCAGGAAGGAACGAAAGCAGGAGGTGTGTTTAGAGCGTGGCAGGTCTTAGAATCCCAGGCTGGAGAGAAGAGGGTGGCAGAGTGAGGGAGCCAGAAAAGCTCGTTTGTGCCCAAGTGTAGAGGCCGTTCCTGGGCTGCAAAGAAAAGGTCTTTTTTCCCCTGGGCTCTTTTACACAACTGGTGTTTGGAGGGATCTGGGCCTGAGACGGCTGGGTCTGGGCAGAAGGTCTCACAACGGGCTCATCATTCTCCCCTTTGAAAGGTACAGTCCCCTTCCCCGTGGAACGACCCTCACGGTGGCTCTCCTAAATAGAGGACATAGCCAGAGTTCCTAATGGGATGAGAAAAATGCCGAATTTGGTGTCACAGCACTGGAGTCTTAATTCCACCAGAATACCTCCTATCAGCTGGTGATCCCTCTTGGAGAAACTGGGTGGCCACTCGGAATCTCCTTTCTTTTTTTTCAATCTGTAAAGTGGTTACAATTATACTCATCTTACAGTGTAATTTTTAGCCTTACAAAGAAGTTCTTAAGCTTCCTGAAGTCTCGAATCAGATACGCAGCAAGTGGTTAAACAGATGGAGAAAGCTGGAGGAAGTTGGAAAATTCTTCCAGAAATCATTAGAAAAGAGGCTGAGACTCATCTCTTCCAACCTTGAAAAACAGCAAAAGCCATTCCCTGGCTGTTCTTGGGCCCCCCAGCTTGCCTTCCTTACTGTTTGAGAAGCCTATTCATGGAAGCAGAGTTAGTAAAGAAACTATCGAGGATGATTAATTGCAGATAAGAGAAAGAATTAGAGACAGTGAAAATAAAAATATTGGCAATCATGAGATAGGCGAATCAGTTAATCCCCTAAACAAAGAATCTCCTTTCACGTTACAAGCCCAGAGCCCATGGCCCCAGTCTAGGTACATGGCTGAATCGTACAGAGACCAAGAGATGTATTTCTACTCTCAAGAAGCTTATATTCTAGACAAAGGTAGGGCCATTCATTACAGAAGACAAAGAAGGTCAAAGATTAAATGATATGCCCTAGGCGGGTACTTAGGTTTCCAAGAACCTCAGCTACTTGGAGGGCTGGCTCCAATCCCACCTCTGCCGCCATCTTGACCACGGTCCAGCCAGTTCCTCTTCCTGTCGCTTCAGTTCACCCAGCTCTGAAGTGATCCCATCACCTACCTTTCCCCAAGAGGACAGGGACAGGCCCCTCGGGAGGCCGGCTGAGGGAATGCAGAGCCTTCTTCTTGCTTCCAGGAGCACCCGGGGCTCACCGCTCCTTCCTTTGTCATGATGTGTTAACCCAGGTAAACCCCAAGGATTTGGACCCCAAATATGCCTACATCCAGGTGACCTATGTCACGCCATTCTTTGAAGAAAAGGAAATAGAGGACCGGAAGACAGATTTCGAAATGCACCACAACATCAACCGCTTTGTCTTCGAGACGCCCTTCACGCTGTCGGGCAAGAAGCACGGGGGCGTCGAGGAGCAGTGCAAGCGGCGCACAGTCCTGACGAGTAAGTGCGGCCATGATGCGGAGCCATCTCTTGGGGGGGGCTGCGTGGCTCTCACGGTGTTTCAGGCTTGGCGACAAGTACCTGGCACGTGCTAAATTAGATGTGTTGGCCAGGAAGCGCCGCTTTCCCGGCCCGGGGAAAGTCGAGGAGAAGAGAAATTCTCAGGAGAGTTACTTGATGCACCTTTTCCCTTCAGACGTCCCAGCCATCAAGGTCATGGTGCCCGTGTCCTGGAAAAGGAACTCTGAACTTACCCCTTGCTCTCTCCCTGAGCGGCCCCTAGGGACTTCAGGGTTAGCAGCTCGCAGAAGTGTGTGCTTTGGGACCAAATTGTAAACCACTCTGGAATTCAGGCTCCTTATTTGCAAACTGAAGGCAGGGGATGACCTCCCACGTTCCTTCCAGCACCGTCTAGATCTATTCTATGAGCTAGTCGTCCTTTCACGTATTCGGGAAATCTGTCCCGAAGGCCTGTGAGGTGCTAGGCACTCTTTTGGTAATTTAAATAAATGAACCCCGAGCCTTGCCCTCAAGGTGGTCACTGTCTGGTAGGAGAAAACCAAGTAAAGGAAGAAATCCAGGTGAGCATAGCCTGAGACAGAAAATGGGAAGGCACAGGAAATCAGCCTGGGGGGCAGGGGCTCCTGAAACAGACCAAAGAGAAAGGTGAGCAAAGGTGTTCTGGAGGAATTTTGAGAGATGAACAGTCCTGGATTGTGCAGTAGATACAAGAATAGCACTGTAGGAAACATTCATCTTCCGTAAACTTTTCCAGAACTTTTATCCTCAAAAAATTAGAACAAAGCTATTATAATATATGCTATTGAGTATACATTTAAGCATTCTTTAGTGTGGTTTAGTATACTTTGTATTATAAGCTGGGGTGGGGGGGGAAGCTATAATCTTTCCAGTATTTCGAGATTCTAAAGGTCTTAACCCAGCCCATAGATGAGTAGTTGTTGGCCAACCAAGTGTGGAAAAGCAAGCCAGGCGACAGTAGCTGGGCCCAAAGCTAAGAGATGTGAGACACCATGGTACACTGGAGGAAAAATAACTCACATACACGGAAACCATGCAGGGTGGAAGGTGCTGGGTGCAAAGAAAAAAAAGATCATCCAGACCTTCAGGGGCACCCCAGACTCACCTCAGCCTTTACATTCTCTTGCATTTCTTTTGTGCAGCGAGTCACTTGTTCCCATATGTGAAGAAAAGAATACAAGTCATAAGCCAGTCGAGCACAGAACTGAATCCTATCGAAGTGGCGATTGATGAGATGTCCAAGAAAGTTTCGGAGCTTAACCAGCTTTGCACGATGGATGAGGTGGACATGATCAGACTGCAGCTCAAAGTCCAAGGAAGCGTCAGCGTGAAGGTAGGTGCATTCAGAGCGGAGAAGCCCTTGGTATAAATTGAAGCCTGGTATAAAACGCCCTAGAAATTTTTTTGCAAACCGGATAAGAGACACTTTTCTCTGTGTGATACCACCCAGCAACTTTATCTGAGTCTTTAAAATTTTGTTTCACTGTAAATACACATGGATGGTGCCAAACACCAAATAAATAAAATTTCTTCATCTTCAATTCTCCTTTCCCATCTTCTCTGGGTAAACTACATTCTGTCTTCTAAAATCTAACCCAAAATTAATTAATTAATTGATTGATTGATTAATTAATTAATTAATTAAAAAATAAAAAATAAAATCTAACCGATGAATTAATTAATGAATAATAAATGTGGCTTTCTCATAATATCTGTCAGTAAGAGCCTTATGAAAGTGTTCCAAAACAAAATTTTTTTAAAAATGTGTATTAGTTCATGGGTGTCAGAATTTATCTGACTGTCAGAGGCCTGAGAAGCAGCAGATGGCCTGCTCACAGTGGGGGATTAAAGAATATATAACAGACTGTTTGCAAAAGCATAAGCAGTATTTAGGAAAATCACCAAGGTGGGTGCAGGCACTAGCTAGAATGTTACCCCCTAGATCTGAAGCCGGAGGGGAGACAAGAGTGAATGGAAACAGAGAGAGAGCTGGGAGAGCCAGCTGGAGAGACAGACAGAGGTGCCTCTGCTAGATAGAAGACCACAAGGAGGAAACCCTGGGTCCAGAAAGACCCTGACCAGCTGGGACTAGGGAGAGACAAGTGAGGCACTCACCTTGGGCACAGAATTTAAATGGGCATCAAAAAACTCAGTACCCACGATAAAATAATATTAATGCAGTATTTTTTTAAACAAAAAAGAATGCCAAAAATTTATAATGAACCAAGTGTTCACATTTTAAATAAAGGCCGGCCAGTAACCATGCCGCGTGGAACTACATTGGAGCCCAAGGCAAAAGGAAAAATCAGTAATGCAAATCCCGATATTGACCTGCTTTCTGCTTCCGCACCTACCTGTCATCTGTGCCCCCCATGGCTGACTCAAAATAATAATAATAATAAATAATAATAAATCTTTTAGAGCCAAAAGGCAAAAGAACCATTGCTATACTCCAAATGGAACAACTTCTCTCAGCACATAGGTGTGTCGAGGAAAGTGGATATTGGATCTGGAAAAGCAAAGGAGAGTATCCGTAACGTTTATTCATCCTACCATGCGGGCAATCCCTCGCTCATAAAAGCCTCGGAAGACAGCTCCAATATAACATTAGCTTCCTTCTTCTGTGGCCTTATTTCTTCCAAGCCCCACAGTCACAGTAAAAGGCTATAAGCACTAAAGAATAGGGACTCCTTCACAAGTGTGAGTCTACTTGTGTGTGTGCGCGGTGAACGGGACCTGGCGTTGTACATTCATTCGACAAATCTGCTAAACGCTTCCTCCGGCCAGAATCTGGGCCCAACTGTCAAGTGGCATCCAGTCAAACAGTGTTTCCCGGGGCGGCACATACACCGCCACCGCCGTGGAATGTCTCTTATTAAGAGTTCCGTGTTTACTGTAATGTGAATAGAAAAAAAAAAATAAGTAGCACATCAAACATTTGATTTCACAGAGGTTAAAATTAAAATGGATTTCAGTAAGTAAAAATGAGTCTAGTTTTTCAAAGATAGTGAGAAAATAACGGTGCAAGTCGAATGCAGATTGGACAAGAATGTGAGACGATGGGCAAGTGACAGTTGGCGAAGGGCAGCCTTGGAGTATGGCCCTCAGATGCGTCCTTCGGGAACTTACTGACTCTTGAGTTAGGGGACAGCACATCGCTAGGTCACCAGGCTCTGTGAGAGGATTTGGTGCTGTGGTATTGGTGCTACTCCTTCTAGCAGTGGAGAAGGCACCATGCAAGGAAGAGATGGGATGGTCCTCAGCCAGTTCTCTTCTCCCCATAGGTTAATGCTGGGCCAATGGCCTATGCACGAGCTTTTCTTGAAGAAACCAATGCAAAGAGATACCCTGACAACCAAGTAAAACTTCTGAAGGAAATCTTCAGGTAAGTTTACCCCTGATGGAATGTTCTGGAGCTCCTTCAGGTAGGAGACACCTGACCACACCTCCTCCAGGTAGCAGAGTCTCTCAGTCGCCTGACGTGGAGCTGCCGCTTTCTACGGCTAATTGGTCATTTGCTTTTTGCTGTCACTAAAGGCAATTTGCAGATGCATGTGGGCAGGCCCTTGATGTGAATGAGCGGCTCATCAAGGAGGATCAGCTGGAGTACCAGGAAGAGCTGAGGTCCCACTACAAGGACATGCTCAGTGAACTCTCCACAATCATGAATGAGCAGGTAAGACCTGGCTTGAGGGGGCCCAAGCTGCCCATTCATAGAAACTGTCCGTTCTGTCCCCAGTGCCGGAAGGACTGTAAGTGTCTCTTTTCTTACATGAACACCATGAGCACAGAGTTGCTCACTTCTCCACATACAACACCCTTTGCTCTCAAAGCAGAGATCACGTTAGGGGAGAAAATGTATAGGGAAAAAAAAAATGATTTTGGTAATTTCTCAAGTTTCAGGTATGTTTATCCAAACTATATGAGAAGTTGGCTTTCTAGAATATATGGAACCTTTTAGACCCCAAGGAACACAGGATGACGTTCCGCTAAGTTTGCTGCCACTCCTGTCACCCCAATGTAGACCTCACAATGCCCAGGCTGTGAGGGGGAGTTCCACAGTTCCGCCACCAGGGGTCTCTGCACCATACTCAGGAAGAACGCCAGGTCTGAGGTTCCTGGCTTTGTAAGGTCTAGACTGCATCTGCAGAGGCTAGGAATTCCTAAAGATGTGCAGAATCGGGTAAAACTTAATCCTCTACCCCACCAGCAGGTCATCCATACATCTTTCATGTTCCATAAGGCTGTGCACAGAATCTGGATATTTGTTAATCACAGTACTTTTTGAGGTGCAGAGAATCAAGTGGCCAAAATCCAAGGGCCACTCTTTGGCTTCCCAGCATCTATCAACTCTCACACTGGACCTGGACATCTTACTACGCACGGTCTCCTCCAGGAGTTTTTCTCCAGAAAAAAAGTGATCTTTACAGAATAATTGAGCTGGAATATTTGAATAATCTCGTAACAGGGCCTCATGCATAGTAGCCACTCATTCCCCTTCATTTCTTTAAATGGCCTAGCACTATCAACACTATTCATAAAGCCTGAAATGTATCCCATGCATGTTTTCTTCTAAGTTCATTTCTTATTGTTTTGTTTTTTTTTTGTCTTCCTTTCCATCTCCTTTTCCCCACATTTTAAACTCTCCAAAGTAGCTAGAGGAAGAAATTTGTTAACTGATTTATGCTGGTAATCATTAATTTCCCTGGATAGGATTCCTCAATGAGGGATTCTTATTAGTGGTTTGAGATTATGAAGGGGTGATGGGAATTAAAAACTCAAGAGAGATGCCTTGAGTTTTTGAGTTTCATGCGGGTAATCAAACGTCTGAGAGTGAAACAAGAAGAACAAGCAATGAATCTTAAAGTTGGAAAAGGTGGTGAAGAAATGCTTGTTTCCAATGATAACTTGCATTTGACCTTGAAACTTCGGGCAAAAAATGCTTTTCTCTTTTTTTCCTGGCAGCTCTGTCGCGGTCCGTGTCTATACAGCTTCTGTTCCTCTGTGTCTAGTATTTCCCTCAGTACTATAAGCAAAAGTGGTATGTTTTTCTTTCCTTATGTCTGCACTGTCCTTTGTGGCCTTCTGGTCTACCTATCTCTTCCTAGTTGTTCATATTCCCCTGGACACCTCCACAGTTGCTAGTGTTCTCTGAGTGTTTATTTAATTAGAACAATTTTATTTCCATTTCGAGATAGGCTGATATGAAAAAAAAAACAACTCGTCAATTAGAGTTAAAAGCTTACCTTTTATTTATTTTTTTTTAAGTAGGCTCCATGCCCAACATGGGGCTTTAACTCACAACCTTGTGATTGGGAGTTCCATGCTGTACCAACTGAGCCAATGAGACACACAACAACAGAGCTTTTAAAAAGAAAATTCATACTCTACCAATTTGTAAAATATATCTGAAATCAACTGTATCCAAAACAAAGATCCGGTATACCTCAAGTTGCAACAACAAAAAATAAAACAAAACCCAACAACAACAACAACAAAAATCTTTTGCCCAAAGATAAGAACCAGCTGATTAGGAGGAGAGAAAAATAATTCTTTTCCAGGAAACCTTTACTAAAAAAAGCAAAGTTTGACTTTGTGCTTCCTGGAAACTGATGCAAAGGAAAGAAACAGTTGTATCACACAGATCTTATTATTAAGTAAAAGAAACAGATTTGTTGGCAGGAAAGATAAACTTTCTCCCGGTCCTCGGGATTTGTCGCATTGGTATTTATATATGGGACAATGACGACAACATACATGATACCTTCAAAAAATGTTTTCCTTATAAATGATTTACTTTGTTATACAGGCATTGCACATTTCCACCTTAGATTAAAATGAGGACAAAGTATTAACTTCTAACTCTGTAAAAAAGATTCTAGAGGAGAAACTAGTTAATAATCATCAATCATAAGTATAAATTATTCATAGCAAAACTATAAGATATCTAGAGCGAAATTAGCTATTTTCATGACAACCGTTGATAAGTGTTATTCATTGGTTGTAATGAACAATTTCCTGAAATCAGAAAGAGCTAGTCAATGATTAATATCTATAAAGTCCCTAGTATTTTTAAAAACAGGTGTTGTCTCAGTTCAGATTCACAACAACAAAAATCGTTTGCTTCTTTTCTCAATTTTTTTAGTGGAAAAGCATCTGGCCATAATGATTGGGTTCAAACTCTAGCGGAGGGAAGGGTTGTCAGATTTTAGCATAATCTTATAATGCATGAATTCATTCACATACCTTTATACTTATGACATGTTCTGGAAAAAATTACGTGTACAGTTACAGTGAAGAGAGAAATTCAACCATTGACCTTTTAAAAATAGAAATAGTGTCAGAACACATAAACAGACATAGAAATAAAGAAAAGCAATAGAATTAATTACGCAATTCACTTCAAGAGTGCCCAGTAAAGTCTTAGCTCAGAGGGTATCCTGAAGCCACCTACTTAGTGAAAGAAACTTCAGTATACAGAAAGAGAGGGACTAGGATAAAGTGGATGCTCATGTGTAAAATGGAGATACTGGGACGAAGCAGTTTGGGTTGCTGAAGTGAGAAGGCAGACAACATGCCACACGATTTTATGGGTAGCCAAAACACAAAAACCTCCATCAATGGAGGCCAAAGTGATACATATAAGTAACTGGAAGAAACATAAATATAAGATGCTCTTTTGGAGTCTGTTTCAGCACTGACCGTGATAGCATTGTGAAATCAACGGCAGTAACGAATCTCAAATATAAAATAGAGAGAAAGGAATGAGTGTTATGGTGCCAAGCAGGCAAGGTGCAGAGGCATATTGCTCTGGGAGGGCCAGATACTCTATGGTCACATTATTTCCCAAATTATTTAAGCAGAACTTGTGGCATCTATCATAAGGAGAATTTATTGGCAGTCCAGGATACCCAGATGCTTCGTGCTCTGTGCAAATCGAAGTGTTAATCTGTCTTTGAAGAGGGTCAAAGCTAAACCATAGTAATATGGTCAACTAAGTGGAAAAATCTTTTGAAATATGCATTGGGTCTCTTCCTTACAGAGATACATTTTAGAGGTGCCTGGTGTTTCTGCTGTTGTTAGCGTATTTACATGTCATTATTTGCACAGATCTGACAGGCAGTTATTATTTAGGCACGTTAATGTTATTTTCAAAGTAAATTCAAGTCAAGGTGTATTTTTTTCTTATATTTCCATTAATGCAAACATTTAAATGAGCTTTCGGGTGTTTCCCCTTTTTGGTATTTTGACAGTATAAATTGTAAACTTTTAGAATAAAATGAAATTCTGAAAGTACTCCCGATAATATCATAAAGTCATTATTTATAAATTTATATCTGATAGTCGAAAGAGTATTGTGAAGCTATTTTAAATCTTGCCAAAATGCTTCTGACGTGGGCTTCCAGAACTATTCTGATAAGCTTATTTTCAACAACTCACAGTGGTCCCTATGGGGGTGCGGGGGGAAGCACTGTTTCTGGGTTTTAATTTCATGCTTGGCAATATTAACACGAACGTCTCTATTTTCCTTTTGTTTTGTCGTGTTGCGTTTCATCCTGTCAAGATTACATACAGGGACGACCCATCAAAGCGAGGAGCGGAGCGAACTTGCCCCCCAGTAATCAGCAGGGCTGCTCCAGCTCTACCTACCGTCTCCATCTCAGCCAGTGAGGAAGTTTGAGCGGAGGTCTGCTGCATCAGACTCACCTCAAAGGGAACCTTCTGAATTTGCAGCTCATCTCGGGGAAGAGAGAGATTTAATTTATTTAAAGTTTTTATAGTGTTAATAATTTTTTTTTTTTACCTCGCTAGCTTGAGAATTTTGCCCGCCTCTGGTTTTGCACATTTCTTATGGTTTATTTGTTTGTTTGTTTGTTTTTCTTGAGCAACGTTGATCAAGCCAACCTGAATATTTGCCATGAAATTCCAATGAATGTGTAGCTCAAAAGCAAACCCTAAGTTTGCTGTCAATTACAATAGGTTCCATACCAAGTCCTAGCACACATATTTTAAAGGTCAAAGTGAATGTTTTTGTAACATTTAAGCACATTTCAAATGTAAATAGAAGATTGTAAGATATATGGTTTTTACCAAATTTAAAAGAACCTTTTTAGTTAATACTTATGACAGTGCTAAAATTGTATGGATAACATTTCAGATACCATTATATTAAAATATTTGTGTATGTGTACAAAAGTGTTGATAAATACTAATCTTTAAAGTTTGTGGAGTTCCTTTATTTGTAATATATGTGCTCTTAAAAGCAATGGGATGTGAAATTATGTAAGTATTTTGTTGTTAATAGAAATAAAAAATACAGTTACTTTGCATTTGGTTCCCTCTTGAAGAGTGGGTGAGTTTCTACTAAAAATGGTTCCTCAGACTGGACACCTGCTGAATGCAATCCTACACCCACTACGTATGGTGCCTCTTTAAGAGGTTAGGGAAAGGATTCAACCCTCAGCTGGGCAGCTCCTCCAAAGACCAAACGGACATGCCAGAGGTTTTCAAATCTACATTAGCAGAACGATTGGGGAAGATAGAATGAATCAGAATCTTGAGGGTTGTCGTATTTAATAGGGCTCTTCATAAATATTCCATATAAACTTGTGGTAGGATTACATGTTCCTGCCTCTTTTGAAGTTAGACTTGGCCATGTCACTTGCTTTTGAAATAGGAGCAAAAGTGACATGTGTCATTTGCAGGCAGATACTTAAAGCCAGTAAGTGGTTCTCCCCAATCCCCTCACTGAAGCACTCACATGGAAATGAAACCTCTATTAGCCCGAGTCCCCAAGTGACCACAATGAGCATGCACACACACACACACACACACACACACACACACACACACACTCCCCACAACCACCACCACTCCCCACGAACCTTGCGGAACACAGAGTCGGAGTCAGAAGTACATTTGGTTGCATTAAGGTCCACAGATTCAAGGATTGCTTATTATCACAGCAGTATGAGCTCATCCTGGATGAATTGTGACTGATGCTCAACCATGTCTGGGAACCATTAACACTTTTCACCTCCTCCTCCAGCCAGCTCTCTCTCTCAAATAAATAAGTCTTTAAAGAAATAGATATTTTTACTTTCGTTAAATGCCAAATATTCTATTCACAAGGAGCAATATGTTCAATGGCTTCATTGTGGTTTGCCCCAAAGTGGTTCCTAGATCAAGTAGTTGAAGATTTTTTTTTTAATTTAAGAGAGAGTGCAAGAGTGAGAGAGAGAAGTAGACTCCCCATTGAGCAGGGAGCCCAATCTGGGGCTCGATCCCAGGATCACTGACCTGAGCTGAAGACAGACACTCAACCGACTGAGCCACCCAGGTGCCCCATAGAGCAATAGCTTAAACACAATCTCTCTAGAGACAATGAACTGAAACCACTCTGCCTTAATAACATCGAAACTCACCCTGCACAGTCCCAGAGCCTTGTATTCCTTCCTTCTTTAGACCAGATGCATCAAAACTGGCTTCTCAGAGACTGAAACCAGCACACCCGTGTTTTATCTGTGGCAAACAGTGTCTTTAGGTTTTTTCAATTAGATATCAACACTTAAATATTTAGAGACAGATAAAATTCCAGCTTCTTAACATCTGTTGGGAAATCAGGCTCTAGGGGCGCCGGGGTGGTTCAGTGGGTTAAAGCCTCTGCCTTTGGCTCAGGTCATGATCTCAGAGTTCTGGGATCGAGCCCCACATTGGGCTTTCTGCTCAGCGGGGATCCTGCTTCCCCTTCTCCCTCTGCCTGCCTCTCTACCTACTTGTGATCTCTCTCTCTCTGTCAAATAAATAAATAAAATCTTTAAAAAAAAAGAAAGAAAGAAATCAGGCTCTATGGGAATGCTGGATTCACATTCCCACATGACAACAATAAGTTAAAACTGGGGCACTGTCGACCCTTTCCATGTCCTTTCAGCTTGCCAGAGTTGGCACCAGGCCCTAACTGACTTACGCCAGATCAGCCCTCTTACTTATATTTCCTGCCTAGACTTACGCATGTGCAGACCTCTGTTCAGACAAGCTTTTTATATGTCAGCATAGTGATCACTAGACGTGGACAGCAGATCATCTGTTTCAGAACTGGGCATGACACAAGTTAAAAAGCATATTTCTGAGCTCTACCCTTCTGAAATAGAAACCCCTAGGAGCCATACCAGCTCCAGATGATTCTTAGACACACCGGGGTATAAAAACTCCACTGAGTCCTCTAATTACCCCTAAAGTGTACTTTGCAGAAGACGATGCCTTGTAAACCAGTGACCTGATTTTCAGTTGCCAAGATACTGAATTCTTATTTTATATTCTTTTTATCTTTATATAACATTTCTCAAAACAATCCATGGTATTTTACCCAAATTAATAACTCCTCAAAAAAAGCTCAGTAAAGAAAAAAAATGATAGTAAATTTCACAGTTCTACAAATGGAAAGAATAAAAATAAGACAAGTGGCATCATTTTCATTATTTATCCTGGAAAGTATCCAACACTAAATATGTGGAGCTAGTACTTGGGCTCAATCTTGGCTCTGTCGACCATCCATTCATCATCCCGCTCAATAGCGGCCTCTCTTTACATTCTCATTTTAAAGTGCAAAATGCCCAGGCTGTAAAAAAAAATTAAGGTGTCCATGAATTTTTGGTAATAATTACCTTACAAACAAGTGCTCATTATCCAAACCCCCATAGTGTATCCCTATTTTAACTGTGTTCTCATTCATTTAGAAACCAACATAAATGGGTCAATTAGCCTGTTTCCTTCAGAATGACATATTGTTTTCTGAAAAATGAAGAACAAGTGACAGGGAAATATCAACTTTCAGAACTCTGAACGCTGCTTTGCAAGATTTTACCATATGTGTAGAATGACTTTTCATCTTACAGTATTGTTAAATTCCAGAAATATAAAAAGATATATATATATGTACATACAGATATATACATGTAAAATCAGTACTCTTATGATCAGTTAGGAAATGAAACAAATTTGAAAGCAAATGTGACAAACGATCCCAAATTACACTTTACATTTGCTCATATTACAAGTGGACCCATATCCTCCACTCCTACATTTGTATCAGTGAAAAATTATGTATATTTAAAAATAGATATCATATGCTGAAATGTGATATTTTGTTCAGAGAATGAAGTATAGGCATGACTAATGTTCAAGAGTCTCTGCAGGAAGCCCCTTGCCCTCCTCTTAGTTTCTTATGCTGCCTGTTTGCCTACATGTACCCTTTACTTAGAGCCATAATGTTCTGCTCACTTGGGGGACAAAAAAAAAACAAAAACCACTATTTTTTGCTTCCTTCTGACAGAAAGATCCATTTCCGTTTTCTCCAACCACACAAATCCAACCCATAGACATCAGGACTAGCTGAATTCATGCCTGTGGCAGATGAGATACCCATTCTGCCAGCTGCTGGTATGCCTGGCAGCTAAAGGTGCTCAACTGAGTCCATCTGGCCCAAGGTCACATCACCACCCAGAGGAAGCTCATGCTCAACGATTGGTTGATGGTGGAAACTACAAAGGCCTGGCTTCTTTTCCCCAATCCAAGACAAATCTAAAAGGCCATCTGGGCTCCCTGTCTCCTAAATGAGAGGTCATTTGCAACTACATCACAGTTGAGCAACTCCCTCTGCTGTCCACTCATCCTCTGAAGAGGATTCCCAAGAGATATTGATTCCCAATACATTTCCTGCATGTACACCTTCACATATAATCTGTTTCTTTATGAATGGATCGAGTCAACAGCTTTTTAGATGCTTTGCTTGTGACCCTTGCTCACCTGGATATCTCATCCTCTGCCCTCCATTGGCCAAATTGCCTTTAATCTCCCATTTTTCTTTTCTTAATTATGTTGCCAGTTACCATTTCCTGTGTATCTGTGTTCTTCCCATCCATGTCATGCCTTCCTTGAAGGCATATTGTGTCTTAAACTTCCTTGTGGTCTTGGCAGTTTAAATTACTGACCTGGACTTCAGAGTTCTGGAGCCCAGTTCTCAAACTTCTGTCGGGATGAAGCAGTTCCGGAAGGAAAAAAAAAAATGCTAGGGTAGGGAATGAGGAGCAGAGGGAAAAAGAGCAGATTGTGAGAAGATAGGCTTGAGGCCAGAAGTCATTGTAGGATCAAGTGTTCTCAAATCTCTTTTTTAAGGGAGTATTTTTGAAAATATCAGAGTTACTGCTTTCTGGTTTCTTTTCAGTTCTCAGCCTCAGCAGAATTTTGCTACTAAAGTATTTGGCACTAAATGTGTATACACACAGGAACAAATTTAGGCAAAAGTATTAATGACATGATGTTTTCATTTGGAAGCTTCCCAGCTCCTCTTTGTTTCCAGTTCCCTTAGATTCCCATGCCCTCCCCATCAGCCAGTCACCCAATGTTGCCTCGCTGTAGTTCTTATGCTAGCCTTCCACCCAGCCCTATCTTCCTTAGGCAGAAACCCCACATCTTCCCAGTCTGTGCTTGCCTTTTTTTCCAAATGGGTTCCAATTCAAATGCCAATTCCAACCAAAGGTAAGTTGTTGCCTGGGATGCTGGGTTGGGAAGGATTATGCAAGGCCACCTTTGCTCCCAGAAGATATGAGCCACTACCCACGTGCTGGACACAGGAGCCAGGAATGGCATCCTACCTGCTGTGTCTCTGCCATCCATACTCGAACCCTCCCCAAAGGCTAGCGTCCAGGTTATCTCAAGCTATAGTGCTACTGTCTGATTATAGGTGAGAGTGATATGGTTTCCTAGGAAAATTAACATCCTCAAACAACAATCATTAACCCAAGAAAGCAAAATTCTAGTTGTTGGAATTGTAGGTCTTCAGATATTCTGCCACTAAAGCTCTTCCTCACCCCACACCACTTTCTGCCATATCACTGCAGACAATCATCTCTTCCATGTGGACTGAACTCATCCCTGAACAGATTCATTTAAATCAGATCTAGGTGAAACAGTCCATGAGTTACAAAAAACCATGCCTGCTAATTGCGTGAAGTCTTAGCTAGGTATGTCCTTGGTCCAATCACTTAAACTCTCTAAGAGAAAGACATGGTCTCCCGTGAACAAGTTGTTACAAAAATTAAATGAATAAAAGAGATGTATGGGTACTTTTTTGAGTGTTATACATAGATGTCATACGCTAGTCGCTAATTGAAATTGATCAAATATCAATCCTACCAACTCACGCTATCTTCCCACATCATCCCAATGCAATCGGTATCTGATTCTCCTGATTCTCCGACAACATTCAAGGTGTGATGGCTACTGAGAGAGCCACGTGTGCATAATGCCAAAGAAGCTTGAAGACATGAGAAAGTTTATGGGGGATACTAAATTTTTTAAGAGGGTGAAAAGGAGTCCAAGACATCATAAGAGCTGACATTTGAGAGTCCCCTTGGCATGTTTTTTGCAGCTCCACCCTGGTTATGTCCTGAGAATAATGAAAATACCCATGGTCTACTTAGAGAACACAGTTCCATCCTGGCAAGGAGCATATTTGCCTGAGATGGAACGTGGTAAGTGTTGATTTGCCTATGGAAACGGGAGGAGCAGCTAAATGATTAGGGAGCAGATAGGCAGATAAACAAGTTTGGGTTCAGAACCTGGGTAATTAGGTGTTGTGGGTAAATTATAGAGATGAGAAGACATCAGTCAAAGAAAGAAATTCCCATGAAAGCTCTAAACTCCTCTGCCTTCCCTTTGTCCCTAGATATTACTATAGGGAATGCATGCACTTTGCGATGAGAAGGAAAGGAAGAATAATTTGATAGAATGATCATAAATCACAAGTCTCAAGAGAAATGCTAGATGAGCACATTAAGTTGATCTTACAAGAATAAGGAGTAAAAGACAGATCAAAACATACCCAAATGGGGTTCACGAATGTCACCTGGAGAAGGTAATGGTGATTAAGCCTGATTAATTGTGTGAAGGTTTATAAGGAATAACTTTAAATAACACTAATGTCAAGGATTCTCCAGAGGAATCTATTTGCAATTTTCTTACATCGTTAATATTAACATCCAACTATAAAGTCATTGTTTCTTGGATGTATTCCTAATGTATAAAGGATTTTTGCTTTTGAAGCTGATGACTTTGTATTTCATCAAAAGCACTACAACTGTAACTACTAAATCCAGTTTTTAAGTTATAAATAAGATAGTGAGTGATAGTTGCAGGATATTTTATTGAACAGAATAGCCCACTGACCAAGGAAGTTTGTTCCATAATATTCACATGGAGGTTAGTAAGTCCCTTTGGATTTCTAAGGAACTCATCTTCCGAAATGTTATTTTTCCCTTTGAATGAACAATTTAAAAATAAAATAAAAGTAAAGTTCCAGAAACCGGCGTAAATCATTTTTTTAGAGAAGCAATTTTTACTTTTTAACAAAAGTCAGGTAAATTAGAAATCTAGCCAGGAAGGCTCTGGAGTGTTCTCTGAAAATATTTCTTAGCAGTGACCCAAGGCCATAGCAGAGACCTTTTATCACCTCAGCTCAAAAATATTCCTTTGGATCCAAAAGTCAAATGGCCCATCACATTCTGTGGAGTGGTTTTCAAAGTTCAGACGTTCCTGAACAGCTGAGAAAAATACACATTGACTCTCCTAGGTTTATTAAATTAGTTATTCCTCAACTAGAGAATTGGCCAAGTGCACTGTCCCTCACTCTGCCTTTGACATTATAAGAGCTGAAAATAGGATTCTTTTCTAGAAAGAAACTGGATTAGGATTAGGATTTCAAGCTTAAGAGTTGCGAAGGATAATGCAAAATGATCTTTACTCTACCTTTAAGGGCCCCTGATTCAGAAACCACGGGTATTTATAGTTGTTGCTGGACAAAGTGGAGAAAAAAAAACAATAACGGGCTTATGAAACCAGTATTCACTGCCTCCTAGAGTGTAATTGGCATGTATAACTGTGCTAACAGAGATTCTCTCCTTGTCTTCTCTTTCTGTTGGTCCTGCTTGGAATGAGTCAGAACCCCAAGAGGAGATGGGTAGATGCCACTCCCCAGAAATGGGGATTTCCTAACATCATCCATTGGCAAGAAGGAAATGAGAGGTTTAAAAAATGCATGAAACACAAATGAGTCTAGCCCAACAAAGTAAGCCAACACCTCCCTGACTCCCAGGCTGATCACCAGCCCTCGGAAGTCTGAGGTTTTCCATGTGCAAAAGCCCTCATAAGATGAGGCATCTGTTTGTTGTTGGGGGAATATCATGGCAACATTATTTTATACCTCTCAAAAGAACTTCCATTTGGCATTATTCAGAAGTACATCATTAGAAGCTAGATTTTCAAATCAAGATGTCAGTAAGATAACAAGATGCCTTAATTGTTTTGGTTACTATCAATTTTTCCAGTCCCATTAAACGTGCAGCGTTTCTACTCCTTTCAAGAGAAACTGAGAAAGAGTGACTTTGGCAAAAATACAGGGCTCCCAGAGAACTGTGCAGCTGCAATCCATTCCCTCTTCTGGAAGCCATAGAAATAACTCATGGTTGGAGTTACCGAAAATTGCTCCACCCTTTCACCTCAGAAATAGCCTCGAGTGCAGTGAAAACTATGCTTTACTTTCTAATTCATTTCATCCCTTCATCAGAATTAGCAACTTCTTAGATTATATATTTATCGTATCAGGTGATATGTTCTTTGAAGTCTAAAGGGTAGCATATTCCCTTTTTTAAATTAAGAAGTAACATTCTGGAGTGCCTGCATGTCTCAGTCATTGAGCATCTGCCTTCAGTTCAGGTCATGATCCCAGGGTCCTGGGATCGAGCCCCACGTCAGGCTCTCTGCTCAGCGGGAAGCCTACTTCTCCCTCTCCTACTCCTCCTGCTTGTGTTCCCTCTCTCGCTGTCTTTATATATCAAATAAATACATAAAATCTCAAAAAAAAGTAACATTCTCCTTGTCAGAATTCCCCACTTATATTTTCTTTACTGTGATATCTTAACATTTGAATATGCAATTAAAATCAGATCTGAAAGACTTCCTATGGCAATCCATTGCCATTGGTCAAGGACAAATACTTTCTCTTGGTCTCACACAGCTAAGATGTTGCATAGTTCAAGAGAAATGAAAAGAGAACACTCCATAAAAGGTGACAGAAAATAAGTACTTGGATCAAAGCACGAAGAGAAAGATGACATCTTATATGCTTCCACAGTCCAGAGTCCTAGCGCAGTCCCTGACATAGAGAAGGGTCTCAATCAACACTCACTGGATGTGTAGATGAATGAATGAATGAATGAAAGAATGAATGAAGCAAAAAAAACTATCAAAGTTAGACTTCCTTGAGTAACTTCTTACCAACTAATGACTCTAATTTTCCACTGGAAGGGGAAAGTATTAATTTGGAATGGCATAGTGGTTTTCACCCAGGCTTTGGAGCAGATCTAAAACCCAAGTTCCACCACTAATCACCTTTGTGATGTTGCATGAGTGTCCTAACTGAGCCTTGGCTTCATCATCTGTAAAATGGTCATGATGAATACACTGACTTCATGGGCTTGTGAAGTGGAGTAAGTGAAATAAAGAGAAACAGTAGCACATGGCCTGGGAACAAGAAGCCCCTGATATCTGTGACCTTAGAATTTCTGGAGAGTAAAGAGAACTTAAAAACTCATTTAAGCCAGTATCATTATTAGCATCATGAGGCAATTTCTAACAAATGTACTCCTATGAAGAGAGGTCTCTTTTGGTCACCTCTCACGCTTAATCACTTAACTTTTATCTAATCTTTTGAGGTATGACCAGTGAAATGTTAAAGGGCGTTGAAAGTCTTTTTGGCTAAAGACAAATTCCTTTGCAGTAAATCCAACTTTATTTTATTTTATTTTATTTTATTTTATTTTTTTAGTGTTCCAAGATTCATTGTTTATGTACCAATCAAACTTCTAGAATACTACTATACTAAAAAATTTGGCAAATAAACATTTCAACATATAACTTCAGTGTGGTATTTTTTGAAATGCTCATTGTCTCAAGGATTGGTGAATATCTATAAACTGCAAGATAATTATTAAATACTTGGTTTACTGCTATGGATTTATGGACTTTAAGTTGCAAGAAATAGCTTAAGAAAAATAGAAGTACTGGTATATCTAACAAAAAATTTCAGCGCCAGATCAGGTTTCTAAGATGCTAGATCTTCAGGATTCTATCACACTTCAGCTCTCAGCTCTGACTTTCTTTTTATTGACTCAGTCTGAAGCAATCTTTTCCTCCATGACTGCAAAGGTCGTCACTAACAGATCCAAGACTACAGATTAACAACTTAAAAAATGAGTGGAAAGAAAGCACTTTTTCCCAGTTATGATATATCAGATTACTATTCACTAAATATTCATGATGTCCCCTTTGACTTTCATGCATGCTTTCAATATCAGCATTGGCCATGTGATTTGCTTTGGCTGATGGAATATTAATAGATGTGACTAACATGGGCGAGAGCTGCAAAGAGCTCAGCCACTGGGACCTGATCTCTTGCATTGTGCCTTCATTATTAAAGGACTATATTTTGAGTTGAGTAGTCATTGGAGGTGGAAGGATAAAAGACACATGGAGCAGAAATGGACTGAACCTTGGAGTCCAAGGTTGGACAAGGATTTGTCCAAGCTTGGAGCCAAATCCAGCTAAACAGACTCAAACAGTCAAATACCGGCCAGTCATCACAGTTCTCATCTACGTAAAAGAGAAATCAATACATATTGTTGCATGCAACTAACATTTGGGGTAGTCATTCACACAGCATTTATGAGGCTTCGGATAACTCATGCATGTGAAATTTCAAGATAATTCTCAGGCTTTAATCTCATTGGATCAGATCAGTGGTTCTCAAAATGTGGCCATCAACATATCCTAGGAGCAGCACTAGCATTACCTGGGAACTTACTTAAAATGGGTAAGTCCCATCCCAGACCTACAGAATCATAAACTCTGAGGGAGGGGACGAGCAATTTTTCTTTTAACAGCACTCCAAGTGATTCGGATTTACCATAAAACTTGAAAATCACTGACCTAGATCATATGTCAATCCTTAAACCAATCATAGTGCATAAATGACCAGGCCTGGAGCTGGCATGTGGATCAGCAATCTCAGAATTATCTAAACCAGTGGGGCAGCGCCTGAGAATGTGCATTTCTAACAAGTTCCCAGATGATGCTGATGCTGCGGTCTAGGGAGCACACTTGGAGAATCCCTGTTCCAGGCCAAGAGTGCAACAGGAGTGGCTCACTGGGAAATCAACATGCTATTAACAAAAGAAGGAAACAAAAGGATACCAGGCAGGGAACAGAAGTCAATCATGGCCACATTCTTCTTAAAAGAAAAGAGTTCTTATGGAAGAGATCAGACAACCCCTAGTACTCTCCAACCATTCTGCAGGGACAGGGAAATCTGAAGCCAAAAAAAGGAATCTCATCTGTCTTTTAGTTCATGAAGTTGATTGAGACATAAACTGATTTTTTTTTGTCTCTTCAATTTTGCTGAAATTCAATACAGATCTGAGAAATCAAATAAAAGACAGCAGTTTTTGCTACAGAAAGCCATGTATCATTTCAAATGTGATGTGAGTTGTCACACAAATCTTTCCTAGTACAATTCACTGAAGATAAATATAGTGCTTAAAGAGACAGTGTCTATACATCAAACAATTGAGTCATTTTGATCCATTCTAGTGAAATCAAGTTTCAAGCTTATAATTTTGAGCAATCCAAGATACAAAATAAAGTCATTAACTCTGGTTATTGCTGCTATTTTTAATATGTTCTTGAAATCTGGAAATCGATGAATTTTAGAACTTGAAGAACCTTAAAGATCATTTAACCCACATATTGCAAATCCCCAGACAGTGGACCACATACCACTCAGAACTGTGCTTTATTTGTCCTACACTCAGTGTTTTTTTTTTTTTAATTAAAATTATTGGCATATTATTGGTGTAACCACTGTGAAAAACAGCATAGAATTTCTTCAAAAAATTAAAAATAGAATTACCATATGATCCAGTAATTCCATTACAGAGTATTTACCTACAGAAAACAAAAATACTAACTTGAAAAGGTTATACCCCCCTATATTTATTGAAGTATTAACAGTAGCCAAGATATGGAGGCAATTCAAGGATCTTTCCATAGATAAGGAAAATGTGGTATATATATATATATATATATATACACACACACACACACGCAATGGAACATCACTCAGCCATCAAAAGAATGAAATCTTGCCATTGGCAACAACACAGATGCTAGAGGGTATAATGTTAAGTGAAATATGTCAGTCAGAGAAAGACAAAGACCATATGACTTCATTTTTATGTAGAATTTAAGAAACAAAATAAATGGACAAACAAAGGAAGAAAGAAACAAACAAAAACCAGACTCTTAACTATGGAGAACAACCTCCCAGATGGGAGGTGGCAGGCAGGGAATTGGTGAAATAAAGAAGATTAAAAGTACACTTACTTTAAAAAAAAAATTGCCATATTTAAAATTTTTCAACTTTTCTTGACAAGTTTGAAGACCTAACAATACACAATGTGGACAAAAGTCTGTATTCCTTCATGACAGGGTGTGTCTGCACTGAGTGTTGGCTTCCTCCTTCTGAAGGCGCTCCTGCCCCCTAGTGTGACACAGACACGCCACTCTCTCCTGTTTCAAAACCAGCCTGCTCCCCTCGTTTCCGAGGCCGGCCTGGGGCCTCTGGTACTTCGGTTTGCCGCCTCTCATCTGGACAGAGCCTTTGTTTATCCACAATGAGAACTCTGAAGTTCGTGGTGATGACCAACACTAATTCACACTCTCTCTTTAGTGACAAACCAAATTTACATCATCAGTTTTTCACAATTTTAGAAAGTAATTTCTCTTATAGACATTTATGCACCATAGAAAATGCAGACATTTGCAAAAGCTCACACTTAAATTCTGCTCAGTCAACGCTGGGATAGGTGGTTCCTTTCAGCATACGGCTAATTTCAGAAGCCTAAGGAAAACAAATGCATGAACCATGTGACAAAAGATAGGCCACGACAAGTGTAATGTGAAATGAATCTTATTTGGATTTTGTACCCTCAATACTTTCAACTCGTTTGGTGACAGTGGTTTTTTCCACTAAGTATAATATTTTTAATTCCTGACACCCATGAAGATGACTACTATTTAAGGAAAAAAAAAAAGAAAATAACAAGAAAAGCAGAAAATAGCAAATGTTAGCATGGATGCAGAGAAATTAGAAATTAGAATCCTTGAACACTTTTGGTAGGAATGAAAAAGTGCAGCTGCCATAGAAAACAGTATGGTGGTTCCTCAAAAAACTGAAAATAGAATTACAATATGATCCAGCAATTTCACTTTTCCACTCCTCAGTATGTATCCAAAAGAACTGCAAACAGAATTTCAGAGAGATATTTGCACACACATGGTCATAGCAGCACTATTCACAATAGCCAAGTGGTGAAAGCAACTCAAGTATCCATCAATAGCTGAATAGAGTTGTTGTTTTTTTTTTT
>CM052810.1:162139583-162352498 GCA_028533885.1 Nasua narica | reverse complement strand
AAAAAAAAATTCAACATTTTTTACAAATTGAAAAATTCATAGCATGTTGATTAACCGAGTATATTTTCAGAAGAACTGAAAATAAGCTTGTCTGGACAGAATGTTAATGAAGTGTTCTGCTGGGATCGTCGAGAGTGTGTGAGAGACATGTGGGCCGTTCATTCCATAAGCTCAGAGAGGACTGGGATCCAGTGTGTCTCAGAGATTCTAGGAGGCTCTTTATGCACTATTTCCTGAGGAACTGATGCAGTCACAGGACATCTATGGCAAAAACCCTGTATATAAGGACTATAGAAAGGAGTGCCTGGGCCCAAAGTGGTTTCCTACCTAAACACACACACACACACACACACACACACACGTGCAGACAGCTAACAAAATGAGTGAATCAAATCACACATGTACATTTCATGAATGGACTTTATTAAAAACAATGAAATTGCATGAAATTGACACCATCCTAGGAAATCCAGTGTATATACACTCGTTTCTATGGCAACCAGCAAACAGGGCATGGCCCTGATTCTCCAGTATAACAAATTTCTTACGTATTGGGATGATTCAATGTTCCTAAGCATCTCAAAGAACCTGATGAAGTCTCTTTAAAATATAAAACACATAAACTGAAAAAAATTATATATATAAAATACTTGCACACACTCTATCTAAAGCTGCTTGTCTTTCCATTTGTTCTCCTTCATCCTTGCAGTTCTGTGTTTTAGCAGAAAATGGGAAGGCAGATTGCACATGTAGTGGAGCTTTTTCTTCTCAAAGTTCTCTTACGTTTGTTAGCTACTTTTGCAGAAACTCAAAGATTTTTTCTTGTGCATGAGTTAGTTCAGCTAAATCATTATTTTGGTCTGGACACATTTTTGCACAGTGAGTTTCAACTAAAATGTGAAAAGGAAAGATCAGGATACCTAGATAGTAAGTCTTCCTAACCCTGGCTGTATATTAACATATTTCAAAATTATTATGCCCATGCCAATCCCTGGAGAATATCATTTAATTGCCTGATATTTATTAAAAATCCTTCTTATTCTTTTTTTAAAAAGATTTTTATTTATTTGAGAGAGAAAGCAGAAACAGGGGGAGATGCAGAAGGAGAAGCAGGCTCCCCACTGAGCAGGGAGCCCGACGGGGGGCCTGATCCCAGAACCCCAGGATCATAACCTGAGCCAAAGGCAAACAATTAACTGATTGAGCCACCGAGGTGCCCCTAAAAATACTTATTATTTTTTATTAATTACTAAGTGATACAAATAAATGAAACCTATGGAAAAATATCTAAGCTTGCCAATTTAGAGATTAATGTTTTTAATTAATCTCATTCTTCAATTTAGGAGTCCAATATGATTTAAGACCCCCAGCTGTGAGTTTATTCCCTGGAAGTTACAGGCAAAGAATTACCAGCTATGGGGAATAAGAACAAAAGAATGATTTATAGGTTTGTAGAATTTAAAAATATTTAATTTTAATTAAGTAAAGTATATTGGGTTCCTTTATTTTACAGATTTAAAAAGGAAACAAAGGAGACTCAGGTAGTTTCTGTGACTTGTAAATGCAGTTGTTGATGAAGCCTGCACTAGCGCCCAGTTCACCAGCCCTCCCTGTCTTATCTGTCTTGACTTAACGGTGATCTAGAGATAGAGGGGCCCCTCCCCCACAAATATTGAATACCTGTTCTTTGATTGATCTGCAAGCATTGCAGGGTGGGGAGGGATCTTTGATCTGCAAATCACCGTGACAGCTTTGCAAATACCACATCCACATAACAAGCAGCCAATTTTGCTTTTGCAAGAGGGTAAAACTCGAACACCCCATCCAAGACGACAAGTGGATTGCTTAGATTGTTATAAAGCTCACCAGTAATTTCCAACAAACAAAAGTTAATTTTGGTTGATAGATCCTTGCATTTCCCCAAGAATTTATTGCACTAGGAACTAACCAGACACATCACTTGCCTTTTGCCTAGCATCCAAACTTATCTAAACAAAACAGCTCATTGGAATAAGTAGTCAGACTCCTGAAAGAAAAGTGATGTCACTTGATTAGGGAAAGCACTTGTAAAAAACCTTTTAAGCCCAATAGTTAACCAGATGGTTCATTTTGTATCTCTTTAGATATTCATGACTGTGTCACCTTCAATGTAAAGAGCAGGCAAATCTCCATCGAAGTCTTCTATGATTCCAAGGATCAGTGGAATCATGGGGAAAGACAGTCTTGCTCCCTGTCTCATTTAGGGCACCACGGAACTCATTCGTGTCCAGAACAATCTGAGCTACTGAAACGCAAGGCCAAAGATACCCGAATATTGCTGAATTTGAAAACTGCAAGAAAAAAAATTAAAGTATGGGGACTGGGGAGAGATCGAATTTTAGGTCCCAGGGAGCAGAAATGAGGAAGTATAAAGAGAAAGATTGCAGGGATTGATTTTTTTTTCTTTGCCTTCTGCGAATCTTGATTTATTGAAATGACTAAAGGAGACTCTGCAATTTAAGAAAGAAATTATCGAAAATTCATTAACCTCTAGGTGCCTCGGTGGTGAGTCAGTTAAGTGACTGACTCTTGGTTTCAACTCAGTTCATGATCTCGGGGTCTTGAGATCAAGTCCTGTATCCAGCTCCGTACTAAGACTCTCTCTCTCTCCCTCCCTTGCCCCTCCCCCCATAGGTTCATGTGTGAGCGCTCTTTCTCTCTCTCTCATAAATAAATAAATCTTAAAAAGAGAAAAGATAGGAAAAAAAAAAAAAACCAAAGACTTCAGTATGGTTATTTCTCATGGAGAAATCTCTTCAATATGCTAAATTATAATTTCTTTGCCACACACCTAAAGGTAGTATGATACATTAAAACAGCTTTTCACTTGACCGGTGGGTATATTTACACAAGAATATTTATACACATAATATTCTTTCTTTGTCAGGTAAAAGTGTGCACTTGAGAGACCCTGTTCTCTGGACCTTCAACTTCCTGTGTACACATCAGATGTTGGCTTTAGAATAAGCACAGAAAATTAAACATTCCTTAACCCAAGAAGTCACAGTCAAGCTGAGAGAGAATCCTAATATTGAACAAGTCAGCATTTGGGAAATGTCCAACTTTCTAAATTAAGTTGCATTAGTGACACTCGATGATCAAGGGCAGACTCCTTGGTAGGGTATGAAGACCTTTAATGATGTGGCCCCACCCACAGGTCCAACCTTCTCTCCTGCCCCTGTGATACCACCTCCACTCCGCTCATTTCTCAAATCCAGCCCCAGGGTGGTTCCACAGCTCTCTGCCTTTCCACTTCTGTCCTCATCTACATGGAACATTGTGCCCCTTCTCATCTGATTTACAAACTTCTGCTCATCTTTCTGCCTGAACTCAGAGATTGCTTCTTCTGATTTTTTCCTTAATCTTTCCCAATTGTCTTCCTGCTTCATTTTCAGGGTTATCCTTACATCCTTGCACATGTTCCTATTAAAGCACTCATCCCCAGCACATCCCTAACCTCCGTAACAGTGCCCGGCTGGAAACTACAACAAATAATCCGAATTATAAGTAACAGTTTAGAAATGTGACTCATCTGAAGTCTGGCAGCTGTACCAGGAATCTGGGCGTTATAAGAGCTCATAGCTCTTGGGAGGCAGAGAAAAAAAATAATGGTTTAAAAGTGAGCTGGAGGGTGCCTGAGTGGCTCAGTCGTTAAGTGTCTGCTTTTGACTCCGGTCATGATCCCAAGGTCCTGGGATCAAGTCCCACATCAGGCTCCCTGCTCTTCGGGAAGCCTGCTTCTCCCTCTCCCTCTGCTGCTTTCCCTGCTTGTGTTCCCTCTATCGCTGTGTCTCTCTCTGTAAAATAAACAAATAAAAATCTTCAATAAATAAATAAATATATAAATAAAAGTGAGCTGGGGAACTGGAATAGGGTGAAGGACAAATTAGAATTTTTATGGGGAGGATGGAATGGGTATCACTGAGAAGGTCACATGAGCGGAGATTTGAAGGAGATGAGGAAGGAAGGAAGAGCATGTCGTGGACTAGCTCAGTGCCAGTGTGCCTGCCCCAGAGCGAGTGGGGTGAAGACAGTGTGAGTGGTGTCACACTGAGGCGGGGAGAGGGGGCAGTGCGTGCCTTTGTAAGGACAATGACTTTCATCTAAGGGAAATGGCAATGACTGTATGGTTTTGAGCAGAGGAATGAGAGATCTGCTTTGTTGCTTAGGGATCACTGCCGCTGCTGGGTTAGAACGTAGGGGCCCAAGCAGAGGCTCGGAGACAGGGTAGGAGGCTGTTCGAATAACCTACCTGAGAGCAGGTGCAGCCATAGAGGCTGAGCAGGGAAGACCTGGAGTCTGGGAAACCACGGCCCCAAAAGATGAAAAACAGTCTCAGAAGAGATTTGGGATTTTCCAAGCACGTACGTCCTTGGAACATACCTTGAGAACGTTGCCAGCTCTAACTTAGACAAGATATTTGGAAACTGATGTGTAACAATTACATTAAGAATACTAAAGCATCTCTTGTTTTCCTGTCAATGTCCTTCTCCGTAATTATCTTTTTATATTTACATTTTTACAATTTGACAGGGATATGCTATCAAACTACAGTAGTGCAGAGGTTTTTGTTTTGTTGTATTTTTTTTAAAAGACTATTTCCACCCCGCAGTCATAAGGGGATTGATTAACGCACACCACGGTGACCTATGTTCACAATGCTCAACTCCCAAATGTAAAATCCTAATGTCCCCAGGCAACACTTGACCTCTCCTCCTGCACCTCAGCCTTCCCAAGAAGGGTCAGCTGGTGTATTTCTTGGAACTTGGGTCCTGGCATGGATAGCTGTACTTGTTAAACATTAGAGATGCAGCCGTTGCCAATCTATCATACACAGGGGGAACAAGGGAGGCATTGCCCATGGTTGTACGTACATCATCAACAGTGATCTCAGATCCCCACACTCGCTATAAAACCAAGATTCCAAAAATCCGTAATCGAATATGCATACTTAGCAACAGAAAAGAGTAGCCTAGCCATACACACACCGGCGTGGATGAATCTCAAACGCATTATACTAACTGAAAGAAAGCAAATTTAAAAGTCTACAGGCTGCCTGATTCCATTTAGAATATTCTGGAAAAGGCAACATTGTGGGGACAGAAAACTGATTAGTGGTTGCCTGGACGTGGGAAAAGGGGTTAACACTTTAGAGTTAACACTCTAAAGGACTGGGAGACTGGTGGGTGGGGATCGAAGGGTTCAGTATCCTAGTTGTGCTGGTGGTTACACGACTGCCTGTTTGGCACACTGAAAACTGTATACTAAAAAGAGCGAGTTTACTGTATGGAAATTCTATCTCAACTTTACAACATTTTTTTTTAAAGAATGTGCACAGGACGAGCCTCACATCCAAGCCAAATTTAAATTTGAAACTTACTGGTAAATGTCTAAAACGATTTCTGTTGCTCAAGGAAGACATAAATTTAAAAAAATATTTGCATTTTTTATTTGTCGAGGGGCTCAGTCAGTTAAGCGGCTGCCTTCAGCTCAGATCATGATCCCAGGGTCCTGGGATTGAGCCCCGCATCAGGCTCCCTGCTCAGCGGGAAGCTTCTCCCTCTGCCCCCTGCCCCATGCTCGTGCTTTCTTTCTCTCTCACTCTCTCTCTCTCTCAAATAAATAAATAAAATTTTTAAAAAAAGTACAAAATACAAAATCTCTAAGATGGGATTTCAGGTCCCTAGAAGATGACCAGGTCACTGGCCTAGATGATTGCACTGACTCTGCCAGACTATCACTTCCTTGGTTTTTCCCTTGTCAAAGATGCCCCCCAAAAGTCCTAACTCATCTAAGTGGGTTACCAGGGGTATTAAAAAGCAAATTGAAAATCCCCTTGTGTGATTTTCGTATCACAAAATTTGCTTTGGCAATAGTACAGGATCCCTGGGCTTTTTGACCTGTGAGTAAATAATGTATCTGCAAGAGATTCTAAAGTCGTAAGACTTGGGACTGTCATGTGCTACATCTTCAAGACAGTGGCACATAATAGAAGTGTAAGGCAGCACGCCTGTCTCAGGGAAAGCCAGTCTAGTTGAAATGATGGGCTATCACATAACAAACAATACATGAAAATTAGCTGCTAATGGGACTCTGCAGATAGGCGACCAACGAGCTGGAATAAATATCGAAGGCTTGAATATGAGGTTGAATAATTATTGGAGGCTTCGGGAGGAGCCAGGAACCGAGCGAAATCTGGAGGATTTTGTGGAGACCATAAAAAAGTACATTTCTGGCAGCAGGAAGGACCGGTGTTCTAAAGACAGTCAAGAGGAAGAAAGGCAGGAAATGACCTGGCACCAAAATTGCCTTTCCGCTCAGAGGTAGAGAAGTGTCTTTTCCGCTATGGGGTAAATCTGGTTTGGAAGGTTTCCGGCACACCCTGAAACCTACGTGTGGCCTGTTTCCATTCAAGAGGGTTCAGCTGCCGAACATGTACTGCAGCCAAGTTGACGCGCACCACAGAACTTCCACATCCGGACGTCTCCACAGAGTTGATTGACAAGGTATGACTGACTCCCGTTATCACAGGCACAGGATAAGATGTTTTTGGTTGAACAGGAGGAAGAAGTCTCAATAACGTATTTGCTGAGTGCATAATGTGTAAATGCCAGTGTATAAGGTGCTCTGGAATAAGTGGCAGTTCCTCAATTCTCTGAGGCTCTCCCAACGCGAAGGGCAATTTTCAGAGGAGAAATACATGTTTGGGTCAAGATAAAGGAAACCGTAAGATATTCAAACTACTTTCTATCCTTTAGCACAAGAGGAACTTTCGTATTTAAATTTGAGTGTGTTCGCAGATGAAAGATTACTTTTTTTTTTTTAATGGAAGCTTGAAATTTGTAGGTACTGATCCTCTCATGTTCAAGACTGTTCTGAGTTCTATGTCCTGAAGCAAAAGATATATTTCCTTAGAGAAGAAGAAGAAGAGGAAGAAGAAAGAAGAAGAAGAAGAAGAAGAAGAAGAAGAAGAAGAAGAAGAAGAAGAAGAAGAAGGAGAAGGAGGAGGAGGAGGAAGAGGAGGAGGAGGAAGAGCAGGAGAAGGATGGGGGAGGGGAAGAAGAAGGGGAGGGAGGAGGAGACTCGACAAATGAAAAAAAGTAACGATCAAAGAAAAAAATTCTAATCTTTCAAAATGTCGCTTTTAATTATTTTCCATAAGACTCTACCCAGAATCATAATCATGGAGTGTGGGTTTGTTAAAAAAAAAACAAAAACAAAAAAAAACACACAAAAAAACAAGATAATACGTGCTGGTTGGTTGGTCAAGGGCAAAGTGTAAATGTGAATTAGAACATTGGTTCATCACATGACACTATCAGCTCCAGGAAGACTTTACTGTGGCATCAGCATGGATGGGCTGAATCCTGGCCCTGTCCCCACTTCGCTGTGCGCCTATGGATGGATTGCCTCTCTGCATATCAATGTCCTTACCCTAGAGCTGAGAATAATAACGTTTGCCTCCAGAGCTGTCATTATAAGGAAATGAAAGTACGAGGAGCTGTCCAGCTGAGCGCCTGGCACATAATCAGTACCAGTAAATCAGTGCTGTCTCCATGACAGTGTGAACATTTAATTTAGGAAAAGAAGGTAAGGATGAAATTATGCAATTAATACAGACCCTTTAATCTAATCCAATGACATGTGGAATTGATGAACAGACCAGCCATCCAGGAAGGGACATCGCAGAGCAAGTAAGCCGGGGTTTGGAGGTCAGATGAATTCAAAGGCTGACCTGATCCGTGGGGGCAAGCCACTGAAACTCCTTACATCTGGGTTCCTCCTCTGGAAAACGGGGCTGACGTGGGGATGTTGTGAGGATTATGTAGGAGGAAGAACAGAAGCTACTGAGGATAGGGCTGAGGCCAGCTAAGCCCTGGTTTATGGAAGACATTATTCATTAACTATAAGGAACTATTCAGGGAGCATAAATGTTCATTTCTGGGCAAATTTACTTTTTTTTACAAGTCCTGATAAATTGGCAAAAGTTCAAGGTGCATGTTCTTGGACTTCTGGTAGAACAATTTTATTAGCTTTGCAAAATAGCCTCTGGAAGGTTTTCCAGATCACTGTAGGCTAGCCAGTGAGTCCTGGATTGATTGTCATCTTTGCAGAGAATTACTGCCAGGTGATCGGGAGATGTAATGTCCCAGAAATAAAGTAAGCGATCCCCCTCTTCCTTTTTGTCAGAAGGCAAGATTGATGGGCGTAAAATTAGTGACATGTGCGTAAAGGAAGCTAAGAATCCTCTCCCGAGTAACTGACAGGGAAACGTACTGATGGTAGATACGGATCTTATATAGCCATAGAACCATAAAAAGGCATATTCACTCAACTCAGTTCTCTAAACTGATAGGAAAACTTGGGCCCAGCATGCAGACTGAGTGAGGAATATGCAAATTACATAGCAGTTGTCAAATCTGCCCTTCATGATCCTAGGGGAAAAACACCAAGGCTATTTCTAAAAGAAAAAGGGGGATAACTGTGATCTTCATCAGTTACACAAAATTATCCAGGTGTATTTCATTTGGAATGAAGGTAGACATAGATGGTTTCACACATTTCAGAGTTTTTGAAATTATATTGTTGGAGTGAGGTTCTTGAGAAGGTTGAGTACATGACACAATTCTTTTCCATTGGCTGTATTTAATTATTCTTATAAACTTTCTTCTGAAAAGAACTCAAACATGGAAACTATGTTTTTTTTTATTTTTTTTAATTTAAGTTCAATTAATTAACACGTAATATATTACTGGTTTCAGAGGTAGAGGTCAGAGATTCATACATCTTGTATAACGCCCAGTGCTCATTACATCATGTGCCCTCCTTAATATTCATCACCCAGTGACCCCATTTCCCCACCCTCCTCCTCTCCAGCAACCCTCAGTTTGTTTCCTGTGATTAAGAGTCTCTTACGGTTTGTCTCCCTCTCTGGTTTCATCTTGTTTCATTTTTTTGGAAATTATTTAAAAGACAAAATAAGAGACAACCTTAGAAGGAAAAAAAAATTAGAGTAAGTTTGTGGTTTTCCATTTAGTGGAAAATCTTTCTAAATCTTTTTAAAGGACCACTTTCTAAATCTTTTTAAACCGAGAAGTGGTTACATTTTGGAACACAGTAACCATTGTTGTAGGTTTCTTGAAATAGCTTTCACAGTTCTTAAATTTTTTAAAAAAGGTTTTATTTTTCAAGTAATCTCTATATCCAACCTGGGGCTCGAACTCACTACCTTGAGATCAAGAGCATGCTCTACCAACTGAGCCAGCCAGGCGCCCCTAGCTTTTCCAGATTTTAAAACAAAACATGATTAAATGTGGAAATGTAGAATTTTAGAACAACGTAGGACAAGATGTGCTCGTCCTTGAACTTGTACCAATTCTATGTTAAACCATTAGAGGTTCTCAAGACTGGAGATCTGTGTTCCTTAGTTGCCTTCCTTAGGAGAAGCCCACACCCTGTGTACCTGGGAATGTGGACTCCCCAGCCTAGTTTTTCTAATCTACTCCTGATTTCTGAGTCCTTTCCTAAGAGGATGCACACTTTTTCATGTGGCACCTGGGTGACTCAGTCGATTAAGCATCTGACTCTTGGTTTTGGCTTAGCCGCTGATCTCAGGGCTGTGAGATTGAGCCCCGCATCAGGCTCCCTGCTCTGCACAGAGTCTGCTAAAAGATTCTCGCCCTCTGCCCCATCCCCCCACTCTCATGCACACGCTCTGTCTCTCTTTCTTTCTTTCTCTCTCTAGGATAAATAAATAAATCTTAAAAAAAAAAAAAAAAAAGAGTTTACCCACTTTTTCTTTCCTGTTCTTTCTCTATCTCACAGTCCGTCTCTTCCTCCATAAACTTACCTGAAAAGCTCTGTTGTTTCTATGACACTAAACCACCTCCATAAAATTACCCACCACACTTTTTAGGAAATAGATTGAATCCATTTTGGAGTTAATTTGGAGAGTTTCACAGACTGTGAGCAAAAGAAAAGCACGAACACAATTTTAATTTCCACTCCGTTGATGACAGATCCCAAATGTAGAAACAAAATGAACTCGGGCTGGAAGAAATACTAGGCTTTAAACAGTTTATACTCTTTCCAACAGGTTTAGACTGGCCAAGTTATCAGTTCTGGCCAACATTATACATCTTCAAAGAGAATGCTTTGTAAATGTAATTCCGGCTGACTCTAGGTACCTTTGGACTTTTTAAAGTGATTTCGTGCAAACTATAATTAATAATAATAAAGATTATAAAAGTGATTTGTAGCATTGTGAATTAAACACCATATTAAGAATGAGGAATTAAAAGAACAAGTTTGGTATTTTTATGAGCAAGATGGGTTAAATGACAGATATATAAGCTATCACCAGTTATCTAATTATA
The DNA here is from genome assembly GCA_028533885.1 of Nasua narica. Lineage (NCBI taxonomy): Eukaryota > Metazoa > Chordata > Mammalia > Carnivora > Procyonidae > Nasua > Nasua narica. The sequence continues at coordinate 162,342,083 of CM052810.1, read as the reverse complement.
TATATGTATGTTAACGAACAGATTGTACTCATGCAGACTATTTATGGTTTCTTTTTTTTTTTTAAAGATTTTTATTTATTTATTAGAGAGCAAGAGACTGAGAATGAGAGGGGAGAAGGTCAGAGGGAGAAGCAGACTTCCCGCAGAGCCGGGAGTCCGACATGGGACTCGATCCCGGAACTCCGGGATCATGACCTGAGCCGAAGGCAGTTGCTCAACCAACTGAGCCACCCAGGCGCCCCTATTTATGGTTTCTGACCTTAAAAATATAATGGCAGCATTTTCTCTAAATGCACACTGCCAGTTCCCACCAGTTCTTGCTTGGACTTTGTGACATGGTTAACTTCTTACTCCTCCATAGAACATCATAGAACACAGACTGCACCCTCTGTATTACTCTAAAATTGCTATAAATGCTTATTTGCTGCTTTCTTTTTATATTTTTCATCACTGGTTAAATGAACTAATTCCTGTAAATTGCTCAAAATGGGGTCTGACACAGAACAGAAATTCAATAAATGTTTCTACTACTAATCAGACCCATTTGCCCCCCTCACTTAAGATTTTGTCAAAGCATGATTTTTTTAAATTTAGATTATACTATAGTTAGGGCTTGAGTTTCCGAGTCTTTGGCTCCTTTAATATTTTACTTTATTTTCATAAAAAGAAACTTGAAAGGAAACATGCCAAAGAAAATAAACTTCCATTATTATTTTAAGCATTCAGTCTTGTTGTTTAGAAATTATGGAAAAATATTATGACCTAATGGTCTAATTTTGTATAAAATATAAGTGCATGTATGTGTATATATACATTCATTTTATAGTGCATAGTAAAAAGTCTGGAAAAGGAATAGACACTAGATTTGGGATTAGCGTAGACCTATCTTTACTTTTTAAGCAATACAGTTCCATAAAAATTTTAATGTTCCAGTAGTTTATACTTTTTATAATCATAAAAACAATATAAAAAAATTTTAAATACTTGCTTCTCTTTCCAACTATATTGGTCAATACAATCCACATTTCCTTTAGATACCAGCACTACTGTATGTTTGTGTGTGTGTGTGTGTGTGTGTGTGTGTGCACGCATGCGCCTGTATACACATACAAATAGTACAGAACCCAAATCCCATGTAATAAAGGTGCAGAGATTAATGAGAAGAATGAAAAGTATTTTCCATCCCTTAATACCACCCTAACCCTCTTGTCCATTAAGGCTTGCTCCCCACCCACTTTCCTGAGACTCCCACCTGGCCTGGCCTAGAACACTTGGTCTCATCCTCTTGGCCCAGATCCTGCCTCTATCTCAATGGAGTTTGTGTTGGGAAGTGGACTCTGATGTTGGACCCTCGATGCTTCTCCATGCACTTGACTCACTCCTTCAGCTGTCAGACTTCTATGGGAACCCCGTCCCTTGCTCCAGCCTCATCATGGGACCTCAACTCCTGAGCCAACTCATTCTTCAGGGAGCAGATTTTCTGGAAGCGTGGTTAAATTCTTGGGGAAAAAGAGGAATTGAAACAGAATAACCTGCAACGCTTGTACTTTACGTAAATCCCCAAAGCCTAGAGAATGCCTGGCTTTAACTGGAAACACCACCTCTCGACCAAAGCTTGGCCAAGTCATGGGGAGGTCATGTCGGTGATAGACTTGAAATCATATGGAGATGTGAGAACAGGCAGTCATTGTCTGGTGTTGCTTTGGGACATCCAGATGGTCTACAAAGACCATCAACAAGAACAAAAGATTTTTAAAAAGCCGAATAATGAAGGGAACATGGGCATTCATTCCATCCTTAACACCTCCCCAAGAAAAGAAACAATTAGGAGCATGAGATCCACCTCTGCAGATTAAACCCAGTGACGGGAGTGGGTCATGGGGGGGGTACCCCAAAGTAGCAGGGGGTCCTCCAAAAATGGTCAAGTCTGCTTCACTAGGGGAAACTTGCCTCCAAGACTACCACCCAGACAGAAGGAAAGTTTGCTGACAATCTAGGCTCCCTCCCGAAATCCACGTCGCAGTAGATACAGTGTTCAGCAAGGGGCAAGTGCAATAATCAAGAAAAGTCCTATCATTCGGCACCTTGCAAAATTCAAAGGTCAGGTCACAAATTATCAGCAACTTGTTCTGATGAGGAAATCTTTTGCATCACTTTTCTAAACCTTTTCTGGGTCACAGACCTAGAATCCGATACCTATGGACATTCTTCCCAGGGAAATGTGCACATGAACATGCAAGTTTGCATTCCGTTTCAGAGACTTCAAAGACCCCTCTCCATCCTCTGCTGCTTATAAACTCAGGGAAGACCTTTGGAATAGAAGCTGAATCCCACTCTGCAAAGTTAAAACCCAGTGGGAAAATATCCTTTCGTGCTGACCATCCAAAAGCAAGGAGTTGTTAATACAGAATTTAAAAATAATCAGGAGGTAAATGATGACCTTTAATACTGCCTTATCAGATGGCGGGGTGAAGGTCATTAGAAATAACTCACATCCATTAGAAGTGATGTGTGAGCCACCTCCCCCCACAAAAAAGAAGAAAAAATGACTCACATCTTATAGTTCTAGCTTTTGAAGTTCCTAGCCGATAGAAATAATAATGATGGTCAAAGTAAAAATCATTATATACCTACCACAGTTCAAGCCTCAGGCACAAACTTTGTTTATTTAATAAGTAGTTAATGAGAATTTTAGGGGCCATTTTTTTAAGGGGGGGCAGGGACAGAGGGAGAGAGAGAATCTGAAGCAGGCCCCACACCCCAGCATGGAGCCGGACATGGGGCTCGACCTCAGGGATCACAATCTGAGCCAAACCAACGGTCTGAGGCTCAACTGACTAAGTCACCAAGTGCCCCTTAGTGGCCATTTTAAATAAGTTAGCAACATAGAGCTTAGGAGAAAACTTGACACTTAGCAAGTACTCTAGATAAATCAGCTATTACTGTTACAGTCAGAAAGTACAGCAGTGCTGATGGGTTTATTAAAAAAGGCCCCCTAAGACACCTGACGCGCCCCTCCCTAAAAAGCCAATGATCTGCCCCAGAAATCTGGATAAGAGCCTGATTTTCCCCTTACAGCTTATATTTTGTTTAACACTGCCAGAAAGCACATTTAGCATAAACATAAAAAAACCTGCTGAAACCCGGGATTGAACCAGGGACCTTTAGATCTTCAGTCTAACGCTCTCCCAACTGAGCTATTTCAGCTTGCTTAGGTGGCTTTTCCTGTGTAACTCTAAGGGAATAATATTTGTTTTACAACAGCAAAAAACGTCAATATTCAGGTTCAGCTGGAGGTAGACATTTAACAAATAGTACAGAGGTGAGGAGGCAGGGTCCCTGTTTCTATGCCTGGAGTAATAAATAATTTCACTTTTCTTGGTTATGTTTTTAGCTGCTCTGCAACATGTGTTTCCCACTTAAAAATATATCATGGGCTCTTCCCGTGTCAAAAAAAACAAGTCTTTAGATGGCATTTCCATCTAATATATGCTTAATTTCTAGAAAAATGGCAGCATGGTCCACTTAAATATTTAATGAAGTGTCAACCTCCATAAAAGCCATGTTCCCATAGTCACGTAGACGTGGCCAGGATTAGAAGCCGGCTGAAGACGACAGCTCTGAGGAGACCATGAAGGGAAACGGCAGACACACACAAAGGGAACAGGATAGATGACGTAAATTGAAAAGCTGTGGTAGCAGAGTGATGGGCTTCCACAGACGCCCGAGTCCTAACCAACCCCAGAAAACACAGTATGTTAGGGTAGCTGGCAAAGGAGAAGCAAGGTGGCCATGGAATGGAGGTTGCTCCTCACATGGGGAGAGGATCCTGGATTCTCCAGGTGGGTCCAAGGTAATCACCACAGTCCTTCTAAGTGAGACAAAGAGGCCGACAGGCAGAACCAGAGAGATGGCAGCGTGAGAGGAAGGCCACCTTGGCATTGCTGGATTGGAAGGGGAGCATCACAAGGAATGGGACAGCCTGGAGAAGATGGAGAAAGCAAGCAAGCAGACTCTCCTTAGAGCCTCCACAAAGGAAGGCAGCCCCACCGACATTGTGGTCTCACCCACAGACGCTAATTTTGGTCACCTCGCCTCCAGAACTGTAAGATAATAAACGGGTGTTGTATTCAGTCACTGAGTCTGGCTAATTTGTTACAGCAACAATCAGAAACTACTGTAAGTGCGTAAAAAAATGTATTTATTAGTCCCCAAGGAAGGAACAAATGTGCGACTCCTCTCTTCAGCGCTACACCGCAGAGGGGAATCGGAAGTGGCTGAAGAAGGTGTGGCTGGTCCCGCTGATGGTAGAGAGGGTCTCTGGGCTGTCAGGCCAGAACTCGTCTGCAGTCAGCGACTGGAGGGCTGCGGGGCAGGAGGCTGTCCACAGGGGTGCCCACAAATTCCCTGGGGAGTAAGTACCAGTGAGTCTTCTGCAAGCCCCTGCAGCTGTGCTTTTCTCTCCCCCCCCCCAAGTTTTTATTTAAATTCAGCCATTTTGACAGGTGTGAGGTGACATCTCATTGTAGCTTTGATTCGCATTTCCCCGATGATGAGTGGTAGTGAGCATCTTTTCATGGGTCTGTTGGCCATTATGTTTTCTTTAGAAAAATGCCTATTCATGTCTTCTGCCCATTTTTTAACTGGATTATTTTGGGTTTGCTGTGCTTTTCAGTGAAAGAGAGACCCTTCCCCCGACCATGCCTGTGCTGTCTCTCCAGTGCCCTCTATTAGCAAGGCCTAAAATCATGCCACCTGGTAAAGGAGATATTGTCATAGGGGAGCTACAGTATCTCCAAGCAGGACAAAGAAGAGTGGAAAAAAATGCATTGATTGCTACCGGTAGAGTATTCTGATTCTGCTTTTGTAAACAAAATGGTCTATGTGATATATGCACACAGATATTATAATAATATTTGTTCACACTTATTCTGTATTTACTCTACATATCAGGAGCAACTCTAAGTATTTTACATGTATTAACTCAATTGCTTTTTATAATAACCCTCAACTGCCAAAATTATTAATATCAGTATTCTGTGAATGGAGAAGCTAACATACCATGCTATCAAATAACTTGCCCCAGGTCACACGGCTAGTAAGTGGCAGAGCAAGAATCATTATGGCTTCGTAAGCATCGAAAAAGAAACAAGAAAAAATATATATATCTATTAAAAAGCTAACTGAATCTTAGAATTTTAGAATGTATAATATTAGAAATTCTGATACCTTAAATGCTTTATTTTATGCCTCCAATGAATTCTACAGTTTGAAGGTAAGTTATCTTTGGTGGGTTAAAGTCTCAGATTCTTTTACCCTAAATAATTTAAAAGCCTGTAAACTCAATAAAGAGGGAAGGTAGGGTTGTAGCTAAATTCCAGTATTGGTATAAAATAGATTCTCTGTGATTTGAAATAGGAGACTGAATTTAAGTTCATTTTTTCTTAGATACTTAAGTAGAATCAGTGTAGTAAGAATCTGGTAACTCATTTCCCTGGGCCTCAGTTTCCTCAACTGTAAAATAGAGATGACACCTGTCAGGGCTGAACTGTCCAAGCCCCCCAAATTCAGATGTTGAAATTTTAACTCCCAGTACCTCGACATGTTACTGTATTTAGAGAGAACAGCTAAAGAGGTCATTAAGTTAAAATAAGGCTGTTAGGGTTGGACCCCAATCCACTCTGACTAGAGCCCTTACAAGAGAGACACCAAGCTTCTGCAGGAGGGACCAGTGACAAAGCAACAAGAGTGCAGCCTCTGGCAAGCCAAGGAGAGAGGCCCTCAGAGGGAGCCAATGCCGCCTGCACCTTGATCTAGGACTTGCAGCTTCCAGAACCGTGAGAAAATCTATTTCTGTTGCTTAAGGCCCCCATTCTATGCTACTTCATTATGGCGGCCTCAGTAAACTAATACAATACCCAATGCACAGAGTAAAGAAGGAGATTAAGCAAGGTCATATATGTCAAAAGTACAAGATAAATACCCAGTGGTAATGGTATTGGGAACAATACAAAGATGTGAAGCCAAAGACAAGATTCTAATTTTTTTTTCAGATTTTGTTTTTAATTTCGAGGATTGACTCTCTGTTAATCTCTTTGTTTTGTCCAGTAAATTCTTGTAGGAGAAAAGAAGCACACTTCTGTCCCAAATGCAAACCTCCTGGTTAATATTGTAGGTGCTTTGGGGATATAAAGCATTTTCCAAAGTGCCAAAGTCTTTTGTCTGAAACTGAGGGTCTGATAATCAGATAATCACTGTAGTTACAATTTTTTTCTAAAACAGTTTGGTAGAAAAATATACTTTTTAATAATAGAACATTGCCTCAGCTCCTGGTGAGGCCTAGAATCATTTCTAAATGTTTCTTTGGAATATAAAACTAAAGCATTCTATGTCAGGATACCTTCAAGCTGTGGATACCAGACATTAGAGTTTGAGAGGCCTAACCCTTTGAATGAAAAATAAAATGACAAACATTTTTTAGCAAACCTCCAAATGTTGTGGAAAAGCAGCTTTTATCAAAATAAAAAAAAAAAAAAAAGAGAGAGAGGTCAGAATGAAGGACTAAGGGTCTTTAAAACAAACCTTCTCCTCAAATCTCTGACATTTCTCTTGAACAGCTTTGCTCCTAGAGGCCTGTTTCCCAGAAGCAGTTTCCCTCAAGCTAAGCCACAGTGGTTTACACTTCTAACAACCATAATGTTTGGGATTTCTTTGTCAATCAGCCATCTTTACCAATGCATCCAGAGACGGATGGCCATTCCATTCATCCCAAAGGAAGTGAAACATTGGCTCTAGGAGGCAAAAACCCGAGACTCTAATTTATTATGACATATTCTCCACTGAGGAAATTAATTCATGGCATATCAAGTATTAGAAATTCTGATGTTCACGTATTAATAGGAACTCATCAAGTATTAGAAATTCTGATGTTCACGTATTAATAGGTACTCTTCACAAAGCCTGCTTCCATCTGCCTCATAGTCCTGTGTATGTTCTTCCAGGGCCTCCGTCCATAGTAGGGATCGCCTGGGAGGCCCTGGCTGGAGCCTGGAAGACTCCAGGCTAGTCCGGGCAGTGATGGGGGTGTGAGCTGAGACCTACAAGGTAGGCCCCTCCTGCTGAGGTCTTGAGCCTTGCTCCATGGGAAGGCTCACGCTGGGGACACAGCTGCCGTGGCCCCATTTACTTCCCTACCCAGGCACCGCCTCTTAACCCTGCTGGCTCCCAGATCCTCCAGACCCACGTGGTCGGGCTGCAACCACAGCTCCAAGAGCAGAACAGTGGGATGGACCAGAACTGTCTGGGCTTCCAAGGACTGAGCTTCAAAGTTTGAACCATGTGACCATTCCACAACCTGAGCTGGAATCTGACTCAAGGTCCATATACCCTTCACGCTAGGAAATTCCAGATTTCTCCAGAACATAATTCACTCCTAGAAAGTGGAGGAAGTACCTTTAGAAGCTGTGTTTAGTATTAATGGTTGTCGCTGCTCATTGTGGATTGGCCGTACTAAATACGGGTTTGGTTGTGGTGAATATGACCTAGTCATGGCCTTGATGTCATGTCTTTCACACAGCCAAACAAAGTATCCCTTGGCCTCTGATTACATTCTTACCTCCCACTGGCCATATTGAAATCTTACAATCAAACATCTCTGGTCCTCAGTTTCCTTAGTTCTGAACTCCCGCCATTCAGATCCTGGCTAGGTCTGACTCCTAGCATTCTGTGGGTCATTAGCCATGGGGTGGGACAGAAGAGACCAGGGGGCAGAGGGGTAGTTACGACCTTCAGGGAGCAATCCTCAGGACTCAGGATGGTGTCCGGGCACCTGAAAGACTTGTAGCTTCTACCAACAGCCTTCATCCCCATGCAGTGTGTTCCCCCGGTACGTTTTTTTGTGGCTGCTGACTCACCACTGACAGACCGTGTATTTTAAGCAAACTTCTCATTAGAGGTCCTAGATTTACACCACTGCATTTACAGTTGATGGAGATAGAAGTTCTTTGTGGCACAAAACAGAGCATTTCTCATGCTCTGAATCTCATTAGAATGAGCCTCTAACAGGCTCCATAGGACCCTGGTTTCTAATACATCAAGTCAAGTGTTAAGGAATTCCAAAAAAAATAACTAGAAACTACGGTGTAAATACCAGCCTAAGTTAAAAATTGCTTCCACCTAGGGAGTTTTAATTGATCATGATATTGTTTTAAAGTTTATAACAGTTTTGGGGTGACTGGGTGGCTCAGTGGGTTAAAGCCTCTGCCTTCGGCTCGGGTCATGATCTCAGGGTCCTGGGATCGAGCCCCACATGGGGCTCTCTGCTCAGCAGGGAGCTTGCTTCCCTCTCTCTCTCTGTTAAATAAATAAATAAAATCTTAGAAAAAAAGTTTATAACAGTTTTAAACAAAATAACAAAGAATTTCATCTGATTATGAAAAAAAGCTGTCCATCACAATTCTGCCATGTTAAGTGCCAGAGTGATTGCTTAGAACAACTGTGAAGTGCCTTGGGAATGATCTTCTAAACTGCAGTTTCCCCCTCCCCCCACCCCCACTGTAGACTTTCTTAACTAAACTTTGTGAGATTCTAAGTTACCCCTAACTTGCGCTATACAGCTGATCCCAGCATCCAGGTTATTTCACAAGCCTCAAAAAAACCAGAGCAATACACCTCCCCTTTATTTTTTTTTTATTTTTTTATTTTTTTTTAAGAGAGAGAGTGAGAGAGAGCATGAGAAGGGAGAAGGTCAGAGTGAGAAGCGGACTCCCCATTGAGCTGGGAGCCCGATGTGGGACTCGATCCCGGGACTCCGGGATCATGACCTGAGCTGAAGGCAGTCGCTTAACCAACTGCGCCACCCAGGGGCCCAACACCTCCTCCCCTTTATTAAAAAGATTTTATTTATTTATTTGAGAGAGAGAGCACAAGCAGGGGGAGGAGAGAGAGAAGCAGGCTCCCCGCTGAGCAGGGAGCCTGGTGTGGGGCTCCATCCCAGGACCCTGGAATCATGACCTGAGCTGAAGGCAGACACTCAACCAACTGACCCACCCGGGTGTCCCCACTTCCCACTTTTTTGCCAAGATCTAGAACCTTCAATTTGACCCTTGGTTAACTGTCAGGTGACCTTTGCCACCTAGAAAGCAATATTTAAGGAAATGACCTCCCCTGACTCTATCTACTTCCTTCCCCTCCACACCAGTGAATTTGATTATGAAAATTAATCCTTGGGAAACCAAGGGAGGGACAAAACTATAAGTAACAGCTGACAAAGTCAGAACACAGGGTTTCTATGTCTCAGTGACTTCCCACACTAGCAAAATGCTCATTTTCCAAAGTAGATTTTCAGAAGGTTTCAGATGTGCCCCTTGACCTTTCTTTAGCATTTGAAATAACAAATTGCTTCTTAGGCCCTCCCTTTTTTTCTTAACCCCACAGTCCATTAAAGGATACAAGGACAGGTAGCCTTTGAGGGGCTCATTTGCAAGACAGACATGTAATCACTCTTTGAAGACATATTGAGAATCGTTACTTTCTATCCTGTGATTATATCTTATTTTCTTCTTCCACAGTCTTCTCTTCAATAGCATTCTCTTATTTTATGAGGAATCTCTTTTACTCTCATTTAAAGCCACACTCAGAGGCAATCCACCATCCACAAGACTTTCATGTGCAAGAGGAAGACCATCTCCAGTGGAAAAGATCCTTGTGCTCAGCCCATGAGAGATTCCTAGAACCACATCATGGTTTCCACAGCCCACAGTCCTCATGGTTAATATAAGAGAAATACTGTGGATTGTCCCCAAGGTTGTCCCCTTTCCTTTGGTGCCTTTTTCTTCTCTAAGAGGCTTTCAGGTGCCCCTCTGCATCTACTCTCACTTGCTGTCCTTGAGCTTTCTGCTGTGGAATCCAACATCTCTTTCTCTGATCTTCACCTCCCCCCACACACACCCAGATCAAAAGTATCTATTAAGGCTGGGACCTTACATGACAGTAATAAATTATCAAAATTATTTGGTAGTGTTATACCTAAGTGAGTTGCCTCAAGGCAGTCTTAGCTAAGGGAAAATGTTGGTAATGGTGGAAAATTGAAGTTCATGTCAAGTTTTCAGGACTGAGACTCTGTATTCACACACACACACACCTTGGCTTACTTGAAAACTTTAACTTGATTAAACTTTAATCAGTTTAATCAGATTCTGGGCTTTTCAGCATCTCGACCATGACCTTGAAGTCTGTCTCACCGTTTCTTGGTGCTCCCTATTATGTGCCGGTGGAGAATTTTGAATTGTTGCAAGGTATTCTGGAATGTAGAAAAAAAATTACACAAAGTCATTTAATATGATTTCATTTTGATAATTCAAGCACCAGAACACCAGAACAATGCAATTTTTCTAAGTGCTCTATGACCTCCATTTTATAGAGAGATCTAGAAATTGAAAAATTAAATGACTTTTGTGAGGATTGAACAAAAAGTCAATAATAGAGCAGAGAGGTACAGTCATATTCTGCAAGTCTTGATCTATTAATCAACTGGGACACAGCTCTGTTCTCTAGATGAAGCAGGAGAATAAAGATTCAGTGTGGGGACATTTTAGGATTAGAAGAGAATAAGCATGTAATAAAACTACAGAAACTGAAAATACCCTGCTATCCAATACTTGTTCGTCAGTGAAACATTTCAAAATTATAGCAATTCCCACCTAAAGTGCAATGTGAGATTATTTGCTTCAGAAGTATTTATCTGATTAGAAGAAGTGTCATGCCTTTCTCAGTTTAATGTGAATGATGGGTGTTTAGTCACATACAGCCCCAAATCCCAAGACAGTAACTCTATGTAATTTATCATCAAATAGTTAATTCTTACACGCTATGGAAGAGAGAAGAATCAAAAGGCATCTCTGAAATTAGAAGGTTATACCCATCAAAAATAGGAACTTTTCTTTTACTTCTTTGGAAATTCTAGATGATGATTTACTTCACTGTTCAAGTCACAATTGAGATCACCCATTTTGAAGCCAACCCAGTCAGTTGGCTTTATAAATGGATAAACAACTATCAGCTGTGTGTTGTCTGGGTATCTCTCACGAAGTTGTATCACACAGTGGAGTTGGGGTAGACCCAGCTTAAGTTGGATGACCCTGTGAGTGATCGAACAACAAGTGAGTCACCCACTTACAGAAATATGTTTCTATATTAAATGTATACTCACCAGAAAAGTCAACTTTTGCTTGAATTGGTACACTGTTGCCCACAGCTGCAGATTGGGGTATTTTATACTCAACCATACTCTGAGGGATCCTGCCTAAGAACCATCAAATGAGACCCACGTATTGTTGCTAAGCGCCATTTTCACTGCCATGATGGTTGGGAAGTTGGCAAGGATGTAATGGGGGATAGAGGTACTTAGGTCTCTGCAATTAAAACACAACCACACTTTCTTATGAAAACCACTTGATATAAGTTTGACTTTGAAGCCAAAGAGCAAAGGTTGAAAGCACACTGAGAATTTTACTCCCTTTCCACTTGGAACATTTGAATGAAAGTGGGCAGAAGGACGGTCTGGTTAACAGCGAGACATAAATGCAAGCCAGCAGCAGAAGGAGGAGGAACTTCCATTTCTCATCTCATTTGTGTACATCCTTCCCATCTTGGGCACTTGATGGGAGCTCCAGACACCCTTCCATCACAAGACAGCCTTCCCTTGTGCACTGGGCTCACCAGCCCACTGGGCCCACTGACTGCACTGGGCAGTGAGCTACTGGCCTGACTCCAAGGGTAGCTCTTATTAGAAAGTAATAAGCTGGCATTGCTTCACTACTTTCTGAGAATTTAGAGGATCCATGGTTAATCATGTGGAGGGTATTTTCCAGTCTTTTTGGTTTGCCTGCTGGATCCAGATAAAGCCAATATGAGCTTGAATTTCCTAAGTTATAAGGGAGACAAATAACACTTTACCATTTTGCTGCTTTTCAGTGAGGTTTTCTATAAGCCTAAGGAAGTGTGTTGTTTGTGTTAAGTTGTTTTTAATCCTTAACACCACACACAAAAAATACCCTCTCTCTTTGCTGGAGATACTAATTTCAAGGAACATAATGCCCCAAATGACTGAATGCAGACATCAAAAATGGGCTAAATACCAAAAAAAGCACTTTACAAAGAATAAATATGCATGGCCAATGAACATATGAAAAAAAAATTGAGTCCTACTACTAATCATAAAAATGCAAATATAGTGATGATTTGGTTTTTTTCTCCTATCAAACTGTTGAACAATTTGTTTCAATGATAGTACTAAATGTTGGCAAAACTAGATGAGGCAGACAATCTTGCGAACTACTGGAGAGAAAAGAGTAGGAGAACATTTCTGAGAAGCATTAGGCCTTCTAGAAGGCAAAGGAGCTTTTGACCCAGTATTTCACTGCTAGGAGCCTGTGACAGAGAATAAGCTGGCCCCAAATATCTATTCTCCCTTACTTCTCTTAGAAAAAAAAAATTTCACCTAGGTTCATAGAGTTCACCTAGTTCATTAAAACTACATTTCCCAGCCACAACAATGTTATTAAAAAAATAAAACCTTAAATACAGTTTGTTTTGAAAAAAATCCTATATATTCAGCCACATGAAAAAAGTAAACAAATGTAAGCCAAAAGTTTAGCAACAAATATCTCTAACGAAAGTCAGATTATGAGTAACATTTCTTTCTTTCTTTATAATCTTCGGTACTTTCCCCCAAATACCAATTTTAAAACCAGAAAAAATTATTAAAAAAAAATGCCACTAAAAAGTGGAGGCTTATAAGGCTCACAAATGTTACGCAAGTGCGAAGATGGTGAGCGTCCCTATCGTATTACTTGATAATCATTACATGTATCATATTACATAATAATTACATGACAGCATGACAAATAGCAGCCCAGGACAAAGTACCACATGCTAAACATTTTGCTTTTTAAATATTTATTTAAAAACTACTGTTTCAAAAATAAATAGTGATTTCTTCATCACTATCAGCTTACAATCCTCATTCTAGATATAGAGGCACCCTGAATAAATGATGGGGGCGCTGGTTCGCATTGCTTAGGGTCCACTCTAGGAGGTCATGTTTAAAAAAGCACGGAGGCACCCAGGTGGCTCAGTCAGTTAAGCATCGGCCTTAGGCTCATGGCATGATCTCAGAGTCCTGGGACCAAGCCCCACATCGGGTTCCACACCCAACGGGGAGTCTGCTTCTCCCTCTCCCTCTGCTACCCCCCTCAAAGGAGCTCATGTGCTCTTGCTCTCTCAAATAAATAAAATATTTAAAAATATTAAAAAAAAATTAAAAAGAAGCACAATCCAACAACCAACAGCAATGAAAAGAGAAGTGTAGGCTTAGCAGGTGCACCTCAAAGTACATCAAAGGGGTTAAAGGGTTCAGGAGCGTCCCTTCTTCTGCTTCCTAATTCTGTTAAGGAAACTCTCATAAACAAAACCCTTACTGTCCTCTTAGCACCAACTCAAGCACCATTTTTTCCCCACTCACCAGAATTTTTTTTTTTATGTGTTTTTAATCTCCTTCCCAGCCAACATGGCCTTCTCCCCCTTCATGATTAGAAGGTACAGCAGACAATGGGGAGAAAAGGACCTGGCTAATAAAGGATTTTCCGTAGCAAATAGGGAAGGGAGGAGTACTGTCAACACTGAGGGCTAAGGAGTTTTGTCTCAGCAAATAATGAGCAGTTGCACCCCAAAACAAGTGATTGGATCCCTTTGATGGGTTACAGATTAATTATATGGAGAGTATTAGCTAATCACTGTTTCTGACTTCATCAATACAAGCTGTGAATTTGGTCAATACAAGTCCTTCCCTTTTTGAAAAATGTCTCAGGACAATATAGGAAACCTAGTCTTGAAACTTTTTATGTAATAACAAAATTCTGACAACACCCACACACAAATCACAATTTCTAATGAAGAAATGTAGAGCTAAGGAAATTACTGGACTGTCACCACATCATAAAATAGTTGGTGACTTAGAATTCCAAAATTACTTTTTTTGCAGCTAAGAAGAGACCTATGCTATTAACCTAACGTTATTAATAGTTTTCTGCTCTTCAACAGTACCAAGAATTATGACTCATATAATAAAGATATCATTTCACTGACATTAATGGCATTCTCAGGGTTGTAGAAAGCATTGCATGTTCCTTTTAAAATGAGAGTAAAACTCTTTGCACCAATTTTTGATCTTCTTAAAACTTTTAGAAGTACCTTATAAATTCATTTTGTCTGATTGTACATATATGAATTATAAATAGGGGGGGAAATCGCACTTTTCCATCATACAAAACACAACAATACTAAGTGGGAAGAATGTGATGTTGAAGAACAGCTAGGTCTCCTTCTCCTGTCCCTGAGTTGCCACTGCAAGCCAAAATTTGACATTTCACTTAACAATGACAAACTGTTTTTAATAAAATGGTCGCTACTGCCTCCGAGTGGTAGGTCATTTTCAGAGTTTAAATTTCATTAATTTCAAGTCCTATCAGCCTAAAAGGAGAAAATTTTGAGACCAACAGGGTATATATTGTTTCAAGTTTAAATTCTGAACATGATATTGTAGTTTAAGGACATGAAGGGTATGTTTTATTTAGAAAAGTGTGCAAACAACTCATAAATGTGTGAGGTTGGCTGGCTTTGTCCATAAAACCTATGTCCCACAGGGAAGCAGACAGAGGGCTTTCATTTCTCACTGTTTTCCAGGTAACGCTCCTTGACATCCATGTTTTGCTAGTGGCACTTTCATGTCAGGTCATCAGAAACACAGAGCCACCAAATGTCTAGAACTCATCACTCATGAAATGCATCTGTGGAGAGAAAAGCATTATTTTAAATCATTAATGCATCAGAATAGAATTGTCTGTTGGCTATTTCTTTTTCTTTCTTCCTTCCTTCTTTCCTTCCTTCCTTCCTACCTTCCTTCCTTCCTTCCTCCCTCCCTCCCTTCCTTCCTTCCTCCCTTCCTTCCCTCTCTTTCTCTATTTCTTTCTTTCTTTCAGATTTTATTTATTTATTTGTTGGAGAGAGAAAGTGAACACAAGCAAGGAGAGTGGCAAGCAGAGGGAGAAGCAGACTCCCCCTGAACAGGGAGCCCAACAAAGAGCTCTTTCCCAGGACCCTGGGATCTTGACCTGAGCTGAAGGCAGACACTTAACCCACTGAGCCACCCAGGCACTCCGTTTGCTATTTCTAATGGTAGAGAGGTGGTACAGTTTAGTTTGTCAAAAATAAAGATTTGGATGACAGTTTTAAGATTTGGAGGACTTAACAAGGACAAGAAGTGACGTGGCAAGCAACTATTCCCACAAGGTGCATAAACTTGTTGAAAATTAGCAACCAACAATATAGTTTGCCCAAATCAAACTCTACATAATTAGTACATTGGATTTTGGATGACATGGTAGATCAAAGGCACCTCTACCTTTCTTCCACTCTGAAATGAACCAAACACACAAAGGAAACTAAATAATAATGGCAACTCAGTCTTTGAGGAAAACAGAAAACACTAAATATCAAAATCATGGAGAGAGCTGGGAACTTTGGGAAGAGCTGTCAAAGCACAGATTTCCCCAAAATGATGAAACATCCATGGGACAAGCCAAAGACCTCTTCTGTGGAACAAAAAGATTTATTTGCATGGGCTGAGCTGGGGGATACGGAAGACCCCTTGAGTCCCACTAGATTCCATGGGGTGGCAGGCAACAGTTAACAGTCAGAAAGCAATGAAGCAGCCAACCCAGGTATTTAGACAAACAAAATGGATCTAAAGAAACCACATACACAAAAATGAAGACTAAAAAATGATAGAACTCAAAGAATGAATCCAATGATTCTTTCTACCTTTCTTTTTCTCTTTCCCTTTCTTTCCTTCTTTTCCTTCCTTCCTTCCTTCCTTCCTTCCTTCCTTCCTCCCTTCCTTCCTTCCTTCTTCCCTCCCTCTTTCTCTTTCCTCCCTCCCTCCCTCCTTCTCTTTCTTCTTTCTTTCTTTCTTTCTTTCTTTCTTTCTTTCTTTCTTTCTTTCTTTCTTTCTTCCCTTCTCATCCTCATTTATTGCCCTCATACCAGTCTACTCCTTCGGTGTCAAACTGGGAGGGGCAGATCAAAACTCCCAGGCATCCCACAAAGTAGGCAGCTTTTCTCAGAGGCAACGTTTACCCACTCAAAAATTCATCTCACATTAGCAGTAAGGATTCGGGCATTACTCTGAATCCTCATTTTCCTTACTCATAAGTTTAAGGCATCTAATTGTTGTTTCTTTAAATACAAAACAAAATTTTAAAAAATCTAGAAAAACCATCATCTAATCTGGTAGTTCCCAACATGGGTGATTTTGCCCACTCCTTCACCCAGGGGACATTTGGCAACGTCTGGAGATAATTTTGGTTGTCACAGTTGGGTAACAATGGACGCTACTGGCATCTGGTAGGTAGAGGGAAGGATGCTGCCCGACATGCCAGGTCAGGTCCCAAGACCAAGAACTATCTGACCCAAAACATCAGCAGTGCCTGGGCTGATAAACCCTGGTCTTGTCTGATCATGAGAAAGTATGGGAATTACAGATAAATAAGAATGAGGATGGAGAAGTAATCTGACTCAAAGGCATTTGAAAAAGTATAGAACACTTTACTCAAATCTAAGCCAACCATTTTAAGAATCTGTATGTAATTAATGATTTTCTCAGAAAATGTGAGCTACTAAAAGAAACTATAGAAAACATAGAGCTTCTA
This sequence comes from Nasua narica, assembly GCA_028533885.1. Taxonomy (NCBI): domain Eukaryota; kingdom Metazoa; phylum Chordata; class Mammalia; order Carnivora; family Procyonidae; genus Nasua; species Nasua narica. The sequence goes on along the minus strand of CM052810.1, from coordinate 162,325,317 downwards.
ACCAAATCATCATGGAAGAAATAGAGGAAGTTGCAAAAAAAGAAAACAGTGAGAGAATGAGAGAGAAATCCATCAACTTTTTAAAGAACAGATTATTTCAATATAATTTGAGTTGTTCCAGAGCGTATAGTAAGGGAAAAAAAATCATCCTTTTCTTTCTTTTCATCAGAGTTGACAAATTAATACCAAAACCTGACAAAGAAAACCCATGGAAAAGAAAATCATAGGAGAATGTCAATTATAATTATCAATGTATTAAAAGAAAATATTAGCCAGAAGATTCTATTAGTACTTTAAAGCAATAACAATGGTTATTGCTTATAACAATTGCTTGTTATTAACATACTGGTTATGGTTAAAGCAATGGTTCCCAGTGGGATTCATATTGATGATGAAAGTTTCAGTATTAGGGAATCCAATATAATTTACCACTTTAATAAATCTTACCACAAACTTACCACTTTAATAAATCACAGAAAAATAACATGATCATCTTCATAATTTCTGAAAGGCAATTGTTAAAATTCAACATCTGAAAAAACTTCTATCTCTGTTCTTCAAAAAAAAGAACATATAAATATTTTCATGTCATAATTTTATATACCATAAAACTTTCTCTAAGATACACAGACACGTATATACAGTTATGTTTAGTTAATTATAAATATATGTATTAGATATATGTTTTTCCCTAAAGTGAACATAAAGAAAAGAAAGCCTCTTTCCCAAGATAGGTTATTCCAAATATCTCATAGCCCAGGATACAGAAATTATTTCAGAAGTGTGTACACAACTCAAACACAACCAAGTAAGAGCCTTCACTAGAATTGTAGGTTATATTTGCAAAGAGGCTTTTTCTGTCATTAGTATGACTCTAAATTTGTGACCTCAGAGCCCGACTGAACTTTCAGAGGTGTGAAGAACCCAAAGGAATGTACTCACAAAGTTATTAGGGTTTTGGTCCTACAAAATAAGAAGGATATGAAAGGGCCGTAAGTTAAGCATTCAACTCTTGATTTCAGCTCAGATCATGATCTAAGAGTTGTGAGATTGAGCCCCACACTGGCTGTGGAGTCTGCTTAAGATTCTTCCATTCTCTCTCCCCTCAATCCTTCCCCCCCACTTCTCTTGAAGAAGAAAAAGGAGGAAGAGGAGGAGGAGCGGGGGAGGGAGAAGAGAAGAAGAGAAGAGGAAGAAGAAAACTCAGAATTAAAGTAAATCCAATCAAATGTTGAAAGCATCTGGGTAAGAGTTTATAGCTCTAATCTGATTTCAGAAATAAATAATGTGTAATTTGAAGAGGGCTATAAGGCTGGCTTTTGACACACACAGACTTATAGTCTCTCTTGGTTCAGCAGCCATTAAAGAGGGCTCTGTCTGTCCCATCTGGGTGGTGAGAAACATACCCTTCCAGCATGCTACTCCAGATCTTATATCCTAAGGGTTCAGGTTGTATGCAACCATTAAATATGGAAAGAAAATCAATCTGTACATATTAGATACTTTAAGCATTGGTAATGCTTAAGAGAATCTGAGTACTTAACAGATTAACAGCTACTCCAAAGTAAAAAGGCATTTGGGTAATTGATTTAGACTTTTTTGCATTTTTAGGATGAAAGGAACAAGAAAAGTTGACTAATGTTGTAAACAGTGTAAGACCATTTAGGAAAATTTATGACTCTCTCCATATGTACAGTTTTAATGTACTTGATTTATCAGAGTAGTATCTAAGAACTTAGAAAGCTTTGTTTGTTAATTAGACATTTGAAGGGCTTCAAAGAAAATTAAATATATTAAATTTATAAATGCAGTTTAAATGTTTAAAGAAATTTTATTAGATTATACAAACACTCTTGAAAGTGACTGTTGAAATTTCCTAGCTTTATAAATAGATGATAAGATTTGTAATTTAATTTGTAAAGCATAAAGAAGTATTAGGCTTCTACATTTATAACTTATTACCATCACTAATGTGACAAGAATGGAATTTATAACTTATTGAAGTTACAAATTTTACTAAAGTCACATTTTAATTTTGTATATGTTGATTAGTATCTGAGTAATCTTGTTTGAGTACAAACTATCCCCTTGATGGCATCAAACACTCTGCCCTTGGAGATCAGAAGCACCAAAGATCCACTAGCCTGGAGAGCCCTGGGGCCCCGGGGCCATTTGTTGCTAGAGAGGAAGTCTGCTCAAGAACAAGGCCAATCAATGCAAAAGGCACCAAGAGCTGATATGATGATCTCCTTAAACCTTTGTATCCCACCATGCCTGAAGTCTTACTGCCCTGAATTTTTGTGAGTCAGTGCATCCTCCTTTATGCTTAAATTAATTTAAGTTCAGCTTTTCTCATTTGCAAATAAAAGCTCAAGTGTTTGCAACTCAGAGGATCTGCCCTCTTGTGACCTCCTCTTCTCTCCCAGCTTTGAAATTGACAGATGATGTTAGGGCAACAAATCTTATCTAATCTGATCTTATGGGTCAGTTTATCCAGACAAAGCTAAATTGTTTGTAGTTGATTTTTCATGAGATTAGAAAAGAATCAGGCAAGTTAAGCGCTTTTTGTATGTCAAGTCAATGGAACTCCTACAGCTGAGAGGGTGAAGAAGACAGGACACCTGACAGGGAAACAGTGGATAAATTGACAAATGGAAAATGGCCATGAATTCTATACAATTCACAGAAGAAAACTGACCCCACACTAGTATCAGAGAAAAGCAAATGTAAACCAACCTGAGATACTATTTTAACCCATCACATGGTCAAAAATGCAACTTGGATAAAATCATTTGTTGGTGGGGATATGGGAAGACAGAAGCCCTTGCATACTGCTCGGAACCATGGAACCATGGCTTGAGTGTTCATTTGGAGAGCAATCTGGCAGGGTTTTGTGAAATTAGGCACACCATTACCCTCAGACACAGTTTTTCTACTCCTGTGTCTATAGCCCCCCAAATTCTCTCTCCGATGCCCAAGAGACCATACACTAGGGGGTTGACAAAAGTGTTGGGGGTTCCAGGAGTTAGAAGCCACAAAGATATCAGGGGCACCTGGGTGGCTCAGTCAGTTAAGTATTTGCCTTCAGCTCAGGTCATGTTCCCGGGATCCTAAGATCGAGCCCCACGTCAGGCTCTCTGCTTGGTGGAGAGTTGCTTCTCCCTCTCCCTCTGCCTGCAGCTCCCTCTGCTTGTGTGCTCTCTCTCTCCCTCTTTCTGTCAAAAAAATTAATTAAAAATCTTAAAAAAAAAAAAAAAAAAGAAACCGCAAAGATGTCCATCAAAAAATCTGAAAGTAAAGATAAGTAAAATGTGTACCAAGCATATACCAAATCACTACGTGGAAAGAAGGAGAGGGAAAGGAAAGGCAACGTGGACAGATCTCAAAACCACAGGTGGCTGAAAAAAGAAAGTATGAAACAGAATTGATTTGGGGCACAATATCTTTTTTAAATACATTTTCTAAAACAGAAAGCAATACTATATGTTTATCATGGGCACACATATAAAGAAACTTATTGAAAGTCATTTGGGAAAGAATATAGTAAATACATCAGACACAAGGAAGGGAATGAGACTGGGGACCAGGAGGGAAAAGAGAGGAAAATAAAATAAACTAAAATAATATAAGAGGGACTGCAGGAGAGAATGATGGTGATGATATGCCATGAAATTAGGAGCATGATCGGCTCAATTCTATGTACCTAATAGATCTTCTTGATCATAATTTGAAATTGAAAGAGGAACAAACTGAAAGCCAGTGGAAGCAATATTTCCCCCAAAGGAAATGTGGGCACATAAGTTCAATGGAATGGCCGGCAAGCACCACAATTTACCGTGGATGCTAACCATGGAGTAAAATGTAAGTTTATGAAATAATATTTTGTGGCCATGACAGAGAGGAAATGGAACTTGGAATTACATAGAAACTAAGATTGCAACCACATAAAAAGGAGAAAAATGCATGAGAGCACCAGGAAACAGAAAGTTGTGTAAGGAAGGGGATGAGGAGCCCCTGTGAGAGAGGAAGATGAAGAGAGGCTCCTCTACCACCCTCTACTGAGTGGTCTCTTTGACTTTTTCCCCAGGCCATGAACAATCTGGCCTCACTTCTTGTTGTCCCCTGGTAGATACCCCAAGACTCCAAACATAAAATGGCAAGATACAAATGAAGGTGTCACTAGCCCAGGGTTACAATAGGTGCCATGGCCTGCTTGAATCCAGGGTTCTTGAACCTTGGGTCTTTGTGTCACTCTTGAGATTCCTTGGGTTCCATTGCTGTCCATCTTTCTCTGACTTCTCCGCCTCCGTTTCTCCTTCCTCTCACTCCTCTAATTCTTCATTATCTGTCTGATTATTGACCACATACACATGCTGAGCTTATAGAAATTTCCAAGGCTTCCCAGAACAATGAGACGGTTGACAAGTTCCCTGCTTCTGAAAGAGCTTCTAATTTAGTTGGGAGCATAAGAGCCCCCATGAGATGTCTTGCACCTGTGCAGAGCATCAGAGGAAAGTTTCATACAAACCCTAAGTGATACCCAAGTCTTAGGGCATTTAGAGCCTCTTTGGACAGTGAGGGAGAGATTTGTCCATCTTCTGACCAGGTAGGAATTCAGTCCAGGGCTTCAGGAAGGTTGAAAGGTCATCGAGAAGGCTCAAAGATCAAGGTGGTCAAGAAAGCTTTTCATGGCACAAGAATTTATTCCCTTTTGACCACTCAATTGCTAGCGTTTTTTTTTTCAGAGCTAGAAGCTAGAAGGAATGTTGTAATTATATGGAATAAGAAGGTATGATTATAGAGAGGGCCTCCAACATACTATCCCAGCACTAACCCAGAAATGAGTAACCATAACCAAGAAATCGACCTTGCTCTGACAGAGGGACATGCTGGATGAGCAGGAACATGGATGCCATGTCTTCTGGAGGCCCTAATGAAGCTGCTACCCAATTACCATCACAGAGTAACTAAACTAAAGGGTCCCCATCTTCCCAATGCTGCTCCCACACAGCTTCCAGTGAGCCATGTTAAAACAGGAAGTAGTCATTTCAACATTAGTCTCAGGATGTAATTTCTGGGATGAGTCCCTAATGTTCCCCCCCCCAACCCTGAAGAGGAGGGCTAGTCCATAGCTGCTTAGGGTGCCATTGAAACTAACAGTTCAGACGCCCTCATGTGATCAGGACGTTCTTCCTTTAAATGCCAGGGAGCTTATATATTCTAGGTTCCTGGCTTATTCTTTCCTTATCTAAGTTATTGCTGACAATATCTGATGAGGGCCTAGATTCATCTTTCTAACCAATAAAAACAAAAAGACCTGAATTTGCCCCCCTGCAAATACACACTCCTTCCGTGCTTGACCAAGAACGTTTCTGTTGGGACGCCTGGGTGGCTCAGTTGGTTAAGCAGCTGCCTTCGGCTCAGGTCATGATCCCAGCGTCCTGGGATCGAGTCCCACATCGGGCTCCTTGCTCAGCAGGGAGCCTGCTCCTCTCACTGCCTCTGCCTGCCTCTCTGCCTGCTTGTGTTCTCTCTCTGTTAAATGAATAAATAAAATCTTTAAAAAAAAAAAAAGAACGTTTCTGTTGAATGTTAGTTAACGACATGAGAAGTTACGGGTGCTGTAGATGAAGGACAGAGGTGAGGACAGGGCTTAAATCAGGGTTCATGAAAGACCAGGAAGAACTATTGGAAGGACAACAGGCTTTCATGAAAATAGTATCACAGCCACTCAAGGGCAGCCTTCAAGAAGCATACAAATCACAGAGACAACTGATGAGAAAGAAACGGGTGAAAATTGCACAGGAAGTAGATGGCATTTCCATCCATGATCTTCTTATTTTGGGGGGTGGTGGGGAAAGCTAGTTTCTGAAACATAAAAAAAATGGTTCATTTTCATTTAGAGTCAATGTGAAGTTTTTCCTGCTAGTAATATTTTGCTTATTTTAATTTCTAGTGGTTGGGAATGTTCTCTCTGGATAACATTTACAAAATATTTAGCCTGATTTTAGTATAATTCTCTCATCCAATAAATAAATAAATAAATAAATAAATAAAGTGCTACATCAAAGCAGGAGGCAGCTCCAATCATCTCTGACAAGGAAACTCAGAGCAATTTTTAGTATTTCCCTTGAAGAGATGTCTAGGACAATTTGGAGTTCCTACAGTTTAATCTAACAGGTGGCCAGATATTTTCGGTATCTGGCCCCAAAGCTGCCAGATTCAGTTTATCTGAGAACAAGTATGGCTAGAGATTCTAGAAACACTGGCCCTTTTCCTTGGCTTCTAATGGTTTGGGATGGGTTTCCTTGCCCACTTAGGCTAATGCAGATTTTTTTTTTAAATTTCAGCACATGTTTTTGTAAATACATGTAAAGCAACCAAAGAAAATAAAAGAATTGATCAAAAGCAGAGGAGGGAAGCTAATCCTTATTTAAATGAGGCATTACATAATCAGCTCCCGGAATAAACACACTTCTATCTCTGATCACAAGGTGGCAATAGCACCCTACTCATTTAGTATAGACGAAGCCAATTCGCTGGGCATTTGCAAGCTCTCATTAAAAAGGTGAGAGTGTATATTATATTGCAGGTGCGTGACACCTTTTCCCTGTTCAGGCCAAGATTTTTGCAATGAAATTGAATGAACTAGATGAATATTCACTGCATGTTACTCTCAGGGAAGTCCAAGGATTCTGTCTGGGCTTCAGTGTAGACCTCCTAGCATTACTTCAACACACAGTCTAGGCTTCCAGAAAAAGATGGAGTCTTGAGTGGGGCCCCGATACCACCTGGGGTCGTATTGGCTTGGAGAGCTCCAACAGGGTATGGTTTGGGAAGCTTCCCAGATAAGAATAGTCTGAAATGCACTCTTTGTGGCAAATTACCGCAATGGCAGGGGTTCCTTCAAGCCAGCCTCATTCTCGCTGGTTCTCACAGACAATGACAGAACCTCAGCTGGCCTAGCTTGAACCCGACTTCCCTCCAATCACACTGCCTCCGTGCTGCCCGTGCTCGGACTCTTCAGACTCGATATCATCCCTGACTTGTGGCTGTGATACTTGGAGAAATGGTTCGGGACTTTCAGCCCCGTTCGTTCCCTCTGGATGGTAGCTCCTTACCCACTTCCTTCAATGTCATGCATGCTTTCTCCCTGGGTTGTGTCTTTCTGCCCCCACCCTGCTCTTTAGATGGGGACAGTGGCATAGCCCACCCACTGGAAGCCCATCAGCTAGCTGAAGCCAAGCCTTAATTTTTACATTTTTTTATTAAGTGCATCTCAATGTGAGGCAATTAACTGGAATCCTTTTCAACAACTACCAAAATAGAGTATCATTAAGAATATATATTTCTTCTCTTTCTAAAAAAAACCTTTCATTTATTTATTGGTCAGAGAGAGAGAGAGCACAAGCAGGGGGAGAGGCCAGCAGAGGGAGAAGCAAGCTCCCCACTGAGCAAGGAGCCCGATGCGGGACTCAATCCGATCCCGGACTCTGGGATCATGAACTGAGCCCAAGGCAGACCAGACATTTAACCAACGGAGCCGCCCAGGCGTCCCAAGAATATGTATTTCTTCAACTCACCTGGCCTAGTGATAACCTAGTAGATAGCATGTCTGTTTAGCTCAATGAAATTTTGTGTGAAATTTTGTGTGTAGGCATTTTTCACTTATTCAGAGCATAATCTCTCATTTTTCCCTCCAATGAGAAGAGAATACAGACCATTGTGCGCTCACCTTCCTTCTCACTGAGCTCATTCTCTCTAGCGCTGTTTTGTTTTAAGATTTTATTTACTTATTTGACAGGGAAGAGAGAGGTCACAAGTAGGCAGAGAGGGAGGCAGAGAGAGAGAGGGAAGCAGGCTCCTCGCTGAGCAGAGAGCCCGATGCGGGGCTCGATTCCAGGACCCTGAGATCATGACCTGGGCCGAAGGCAGAGGCTTTAACCCACTGAGCCACCCAGGCCTCCGAAGCAGACGCCCGAACAGGGACTTGAACCCTGGACCCTCAGACTAAAAGCCTGATGCTCTACCAACTGAGCTATTCGGGCGGCTATGTTCTTTTAATTGCTCCACGCCACCTCCCTTAAACCACTTCTGGGCCCCTTTGTGGTTCTCCGGAGTCACGGCCAGTTGGTAATCCTAATTTAGAAATTTACCGGCAGAATGTTCTCAGGCAAGTGACCTAGCCTAGCTAAAACAGTGCCAGCTCAAAATCTTCTGAGCTCATACGTGTGGCAGAGGCCAGGCTCAGAATAGGTGTTTCCCGTTCACGTTTTTACTATTCTCTGTGGGTCTGGTGGTAGTTTCTTCATACGTATTAAGCATGTCTTTTTATTCTGGTGCCTTGACATCCGGGGACTTGCGGGGCCTGGAGAGACTCTGCCCCTCTCAGGGCTGACCAGTTCCTAGCGAGAGTTCAAGACTCACCTGAAACCATGCCTTTCACGTGTAAACCAGCCAATCCAGAGCCCACATCCCTGCTACCTCCTTTCCTGGCTCACACACGGCTCTCCCAGGGGGCCCTCATTACTCCATCCTAATGACCCCGGAGACTGGGACCCGACAGCTAGATTAGCCCCTACACTCTGAGCTTGCTGAAGTCATTCAAAGTAGCCACCCTAAAACTGCACACCCTGCCTTGCTTGTTCCTCCCCACCGAAACCACGACAAAGGCTCTTGCCCACACTTCCCCCCTCCTCTCTCTACTCTCCCGCCCCCCACCTCTGGGGCTTCCCCACACAGCCCTGCATCACATGGCATGTCCCTTCCTCTTGGGACATTCTCTGTTCAGTGGCGATCCTCTCTGGGCTGTTGGTCTCACCACCCCTGAACAGTAATAAAACTTACTTTAAACATATTTTAACAAAGTTCAAGGCAGCCTTAAAATATTGATCTTTTCCATGTAGTTAGAATAAAATCTAACACGATTGCCAATATCAGGTGTAGAATTACTATTTAATGTCTGTTGTGAAGCGAATACCCTATTGTGCAGTTTGGGCAATACAATAATTTAAAACAATCTTTCCCTTTCCCCATTTCACCACCTCTTAGAGGAATGCAATACAAGCGCGACATAAAAAACAGAAATCATAAGACAGACTGTGATCGTGGCAGTTACGGAGGGACAAAGAAATCACGGGAGGGCAGTAAAAGTGAAGACTTATTCGAGGATGAGATTGCCACTGCTGATGGACCCCAACATTTTTATCATAACTCTTGTGTAGTCTGCCTTTCTTTATTCTATACAACTAAGCCTTCCCAGCATTAATGTGGAGACAGACTTAAAAATCCTTCTTCAAAAAGACCAGCACTTTCTCGATTAATTCAAGGAAACTCTGCTCACCTGAAAAGATTTAGATGCTGTTTTGAGGCCAATTTTGAACTTCACAGCACAGAGCTCCTCCTAAGATAGAAATGAAGTGTCAGAACTTGTTTCTATGTGGGACACTCAATTACAGGTGTGGGCACCGTGTACTTGGCTGGCAACTCGCCTGGGCTAGTGACAATTGAGTAGACCGCCTGTCTGTTTAGCATAAAGTTTACCTGGCAATGAACATGAGAAGTAGTTAGAGATCTTTTTAAATCCCTCCATTTTGTCATTTGACTGCCTCTGTGGATTATCTCTTTTCTCACTTAAGGGTGATTTTTATGATGAATAGAGTCTTACGCAGAGGCCAGAATTCACTTAATATTAATGTCAGTGAAGCATCTGGTGGTCCCTGTGATGCTGGGGGTAGTCTTACATCTTAGGTAAGATGACTGCAGAGATTCCCAGTGTAGGATTTCCAGGTGGCCCGCGGAGGCGTCTCATGGAGGCTCACTCCCCATGGCAAGCGTCCTTCCTGCCTTGTCCCTGTTTGCTGTCTCTTCCACTTCTTTGAGGTCAAAATAACCCTGATGGGGGCGCCTGGGTGGCTCAGTGGGTTAAAGCCTCTGCCTTCGGCTCAGGTCACGATCTCAGGGTCCTGGGATCGAGCACGGCATCGGGCTCTCTGCTCAGCAGGGAGCCTGCTTCCCCCTCTCTCTCTCTGCCTGCCTCTCTGTCTACTTGTGATCTCTCTCTCTCTGTCAAATAAATAAATAAAATCTTAAAAAAAAAATAATCCTGATAGGACACAGCTTTCCACTGACCCTTTCCTTCTGCGCCCAGGCAAATGCTCCCGAGGTCCCTGAAACCCCTCTGATGCCCTGGGTGAAAGAGAAGAGTTTCACCTATGCCCTCAACTCTGGGGGCTACCTCTGGGAATCTGTCCTAACAAACACACAATGCCTGTATCCCATACACACCATGAGACCCTGCTTGCACCTGCAAAAGAGAGACGTAGCTTCCTTGCCTCTCTCAGAGAATGCTGGACGCCCGTGTCCAGGACTCTTCCGCAATTAGTAACGTAGGACCAAAGTTCGTGACTGATTAGCGGTTTTTTTTACTAAATTAGATTTCTGGAGATTTCAATCATACCCTCACTAGCTATCACTTACATCCTGACCAACTCCCTGAACAAGAGCAAAAAGGAAGACCCTGCCGCTAGCAGAATGGAAACCTCCCCAGACCTCAGCCCCTAATGGCAGGCTGGGATTTGTGTGCTGAGAGCTCATTTTGGTTTTTACATCCCTTTCCTTGTCCTTCTAACTGTGGATATATTTTATTAAGAAAGAGACAAGGGCAGGGGGTACTTCAGTGGCTCAGTCGTTAAGCGCTTGCCTTTGGCTCAGGTCATGATCCCAGGGTCCTAGGATCGAGCCCCGCATCAGGCTCCCTGCTTGAGTCTGCTTCTCCCACTCCCACTCAGTGGTCATGATCCCAGGGTCCTAGGATCGAGCCCCGCATCAGGCTCCCTGCTTGAGTCTGCTTCTCCCACTCCCACTCCCCCTGCTTGTGTTCCCTCTCTTGCTGTGTCTCTTTCTGTCTAATGAGTAAATAAAAGCTTAAAAAAAAAAGAAGGAAAGAAAGGGACGAGGAAAGATGAAAAGGCATGAATAGAGGCACTTGCATCTACATTTCTGGAGTGCAGAATAATGCTGTGAACATTCCTGGGAGTGTCCGTTAACAACTGCCAAGCCAAACTAATGAGGCAAATAAGAACGTTATGTCATCACAAATATTATTTTATTTTATTTATTTGAGGCGGAGAGAGCACAAGCTGGGGGAAAGGGCAGAGGGAGAAGCAGACTCCCCACAGAGCAACGAGCCCAACGCAGGGCTCGATCCCAGGACCCTGAGATCATGACCTGAGCCGAAGGCAGAGGCTTTAACCCACTGAGCCTCCCAGGTTCCCTTCAAATAAGGTTTCCATAGGTTTATTCTTCAGCACTACCTACTTGTTCATATTCTTTCTGGAGTCAAAGTAAAAAGATTTAAAACCATGTGTTAGATTTATGGTATTAACTTTTTAACAATGAATTTTGAGACCTTTTTAATTTTCTGAATCATGTGATTATAACATGTTTATTATGCCTTGCTTTCGCCAAACACACACACACACACACACACACACACTACTTAATTTGGTGGGAGCGGATGGTGTTGAAATGTGAGCATGTCTGTGGACACAAGGACATCATCTCTATGTGTTTCTATGAAAAGCGTTGAGAACCATGATGTATTAGTCTCCTACGGCTGCTATAACAAATTTTCACACACTTAGTGTCTTAAAACAAACACGGATTTCTTATCTTCTGGTTCCAGTGGCCAGAGTCTGAAATGGGTATGACAGGGCTAAAAGCAAGGCGTTGGCCAGCTGGCCCCTCCTGGGGGCACCAGGAAGAGTCCATTTCTTTGCCTTTGCACCTTCTGGAAGGTGCCTGCTTTCCTTGGCTGCTGACTCCTGCCTCCCTTTACATCACCTGGCCTCCCATGTCACATCATCTTCTGCCTCCCTGTGGTCCAGGATCCCTCTGCCTCTTTCCTGTAAGAACGCTTGTGATCACATTTAGAGCCCAGGTGGACAATCCAGAATCATCTCTCCACCTCAGGATCCCACCTTTCTCACAGCTGCACTATCCCTTTCACCACATCCAGCTGGACTTCACTGATGCCAGGGATTGGGGGCGAACACGGTCGAGGCAGACCGCACACAGTGAGGTCACGTGGGGCCAGGAGTTCGCGTCAGCCGGCCCGGGTTCTACCTCCTGGTTGCCCCAGTTACTTTACTCCATTTGCTTCCATTTCCTGATTTGTTAAATGCAGATAATAATAGTATCTCCCTTGTAGAAGTCAGTGAGTTAATATATGTAAAAATCTTAGAATGTGAATTGTACGCTTAAGAAGAAAATCTTAGAGGGACGCCTGGGTGGCTCAGTTGGTTGGGCAACTGCCTTCAGCTCGGGTCATGATCCCAGCGTCCTGGGATCGAGTCCCGCATCGGGCTCCTTCCTCGGTGGGGAGCCTGCTCCTCTCTCTGCCTCTGCCTGCCTCTCTGCCTGCTTGTGTTCTCTCTCTGTTAAAATAAATAAATAAAATCTTTAAAAAAAAAAAAAAAGAAGAAAATCTTAGAAAAGTGCCTCAGACATAGTGTGCACTCATGATGATTACTATAATCCTTCTAAAGACCTGCGCATCCCATGGCCAGACGCACGCGCATGCGTGTGTGTACACACACACACCCCAATCTCATTGTCTCTTCTTCAAGGGCTTTATCTGAGTTCCAGGCCCAAAGCCAGGGGGCTCTGGCCCTGATCCCATATTGGCTAAAAGCCTCATACCTAAGATGCACAAGGTCCTACACTTCTCTTCAGGGCAACTCATCCACAGGACGTCAGGGAACTTGGTTCAGCTCTTGTCACACTAAATAAAATATCAAGTCCTGTTGCCGTGGCCACTGGCCACCAAGAGCAAGATCCTGAGCTGGGTCCTGTCCTTCATTGTGTTCCTATGGGTGGCTTCTGTCTTGGCAGACTCACCCCTTTCTTCTCCCTCAGCTGTCCCCTGTCACTGACCAGAGACACACGCTCCTTTCTTCCTGCGTTCTCCTGTGATGGAGCTGTCCCCACAGTGACTCCCAGCTCCCAGAGGTGCTCCCTCATCCTGGGCAGCACACCTCGCTGGATCTGTGTGTTTGTGACCCAGGGATACTGAAGCAGAAACTACGGAGCCATTGATTCCAAAAGGCAGAGCCTTCACCTTCGTGTAAAAGCTGAGCTTTGGCTCCTCTTAATGAATTTAAAAATCTCTCTCATGGTTGCCTATTCCTGGACCCCTCCCCTTCACTCCACTGGGAGCCAGGGAACCCTTCACAGCCTCATGTGACAGAGGAGAGGATGCTCGTTTATTTCACTACGCACCTTGCTATTTTCATCCAGTTCTGTAGGCTTTCTACAGAAGTCACCTTACAAAACCTAATGCAGGCACAGAAAATATCATCTTAATTTTAGCACGACGGAGGACAGAAATATGCCTGGATTACAACTTCGTGGTGCCCAATATATTAAATTTAACCCACTGAATTTACAGGAACACATTGCAGACTGCATACACACGGCCAGGGACCCAGTCATGCTTCTGCCTCCTTCCTAAACTACGCTCACAACAAAAGGGAAAAAATTGTCTCTCGTGAAGTCAACTCCAATCACACCCCACTGGCATATCTCCTGTTTCTCTGCAAACGGCAAATATTCCCCAAGTCAAATTAGGTTTTAAATGACCCCACCCCTGAGACTTTCGTGGGTGCGGCTGAGCACAAACCCTGGCCCACATCAGTGTGGTGAAAACCATGAGGAGCTGAGCATCTCCCCGATGGTAGATCTCGTGGCTTGACTCCCAATCCAGTTTTCATTCCTGAGGAGCCCTGTGTGGGGGTTTGTGCGGCAGCAGCGACAGCAAGGCCATTATGTTTTTATGCTTTTGCCCTGGGAGAACATTTTTGTGGTGTCCATGGGGCCCCTGGAAAGCTCGCTCATTTAGCATAGCAATGTGCAAAGTAATAGAAACCTGGTTCTCTGGTGTACACTGAGTCCTTGCTGCAGAAATGTGGAAACTGGGGCGCCTGGGTGGCTCAGTCGGTTAAGCGGCTGCCTTCGGCTCACGTCATATCGGGGTTCTGGGATCGAGCCCCGCATCGGGCTCCCTGCTCAGTGGAGATCCTGCTTCTCCCTCTCCCTCTGCCTGCCTCTCTGCCTACTTGTGTTCTCTCTATCTCTCTGTCAAATAAATTAATTAATTTAAAAAAAAGAAAGAAAGAAATGTGGAAACTGGGCTCTCTTAAGACTGCCGGAGTCAAGCTAAATATCTCTGGCCCCACACCAGGCACATGTCTCCTGAGAGTCTAGCCCTGTGCGGCTGGGTGGTATGGGCTCAAGCACGTCTTGTCTTGTCGAGAGTGGTGGGGAAACTTCCAGGCACACATGGGTGGTCACACACCAGCCCTCAAAGCTGTGGGGGCATCACGGCTGTCATTTAATTATCTTTGTGGCTGTGAAGTGTCTCAGTAGAAATTACTCCATTACTACTCCTTTCCCAATAGGTGTCTCAGACTGACAAGGCAGCTGCTTGGGCAGCAGAGCATGTTAATTATTACTTTTTTTTTTTTTAATTAGATTTAACACAGTCAACAGCAAGGGTTAGTCTCCTGCTTTTCAACCTATTGAAATCTGTTTAGCGTCCATCTGAAGCTTCCTTTTCATGCCTCCGTTGTTCAGGGCCAAGTTAAGGAAGTAAGAACGGGGGGAAGTGACTGAGTTGAGAAAGGAGAGGTAGATCCAAAAAAAAAAAAAATAGTCAAAAAGTTGCTGGACACACAGTGACTGCTCGCTTCACCTGTAATTTGAGATGAGAAACATATCGGGAGGAGGGGGGAAAGCCAAAATTATTTACAGCTAGACAGACAATGAAAGTAAAACCAAAACTACACAATATGTATTTATATGTGTCTTCGTCTTCTATTAATTCCTAGGTTGCATCTAGCACGATATTTGGCACTTAAATTTCCTTGCTCTGAATTAAAGGGCAAAAATGATAACCCACAATCAGGAAAAAGAGGCTTCAGGGAGTGTGTATTTTAATGAGGGACAGAGATACGTGCAAACTCAACATGAATAGGGGGGTTTGGAGCAGGACTAAATGTATGGAGGAAGCACGAAGGGACACAATCCAAGGAGATCAACTCTTTTGTACCTTTATTCAATCAACTAACATTCACAGAGTGCTCTGGTTCAAGCACTCTTTTAGGCCTTATGAAAACAAATAGGACAATGACAGGCAGGTACTAACTCTAAGGAGGTTTTATATGTGTGTGTGTGTGTGTGTGTGAGAGAGAGAGAGAGAGAGAGAGAGAAAGAGAGAGAGAGAGAGAAAAGTAGGGTGGGCTAAGGAAGGGTGCCCGACAATGCAAATAACAAATGTGACCTTATTTGGAAAAAGGGTCTTGCAAATGTAATTAAGTTAAGGATTTTGAGACCATTCTGGATGATTCTGGTGAGCCCTAAATCCTATGACAGGTGTTATTATAAGAGACAGCCAGAGACATAAAGAGGAGGAGAAGGTGACTGAAGGTGGAGGCAAAGATTGGCCTTTTGTGGCCGCGAGCGGAGGGACACTGCAAGAAGCTGTAGGAGGCAATAAAGGATTTTCCACTTGGGCCTCCAGAGGTGCTGTGGCCCGGCCAACACCTTGATCTCAGGCTTGTGGCTTCCAGAGCTGTGGTAGTATCACTGCTTGCTGCTTTAAGCCCCGATGTCTGTGGTCATTCGCACAATAGTGCTAGGAAACTATCACAGGCTCTGGAGGAAACAAAACAGACTGACGGAAGCCACCTGCTGGATGGTGTCACGTTGTCAAAAGGCTAGATCTTTGTAAGCCAGAGGTGACCAGGAGCCGCTGCGGGGTTCTCACAGGAAGCATGCAGGCAGGCTCTTCCTTAGCATCTAAGTTTGGGCGGGACTGGACACCTGTTTTTGTTGCCTGCTGACATCTCTTCTCACTTCCTCTAGTAGGAGTCCTTCCTGTGGGAACCCTTTATTTCTTTTATCTTTTTTTAAGATTATTTGAGATAAAAGAGCTCGCGGGTGCACACATAAGCGTGGATGGGGGTCGAGTGGGAGAAGCAGAGGGAGAGGGAGAAGCAGACTCCTCACTGAGCAGGGAGCCTGATGGGGGACTCGATCCCAGGACCTGGGGATCATGTCCTGAGCTGAGGGCAGACACTTAATTGACTGAGCCACGCAGGCGCAGGACCCTTTCCATGGTGTTCATATGGGGCTGCCTCCCTTCTTCTTGTCGGCTCAAAATCTCATTTCCATAAATAGACTCAGAACCTCGGCCTCACCAATCAGTGAACGCCATCACCCGGGCTCACTGATTGGTTCAGGGGTGAGCATGTGACTCAGGACAGGCCAATCAGAGGCCTCTCCAGGAATTTTCTTCTGAGGCGCTGGGGAAAGACTTTCTTCACTAGGGAGCCCGCGGGTGGGTTGTGGCCATGTTGCTGCGGTTGCCTGACAGTCTCAGTCGTGTGACCCGACAGCTTTACTGTTTCCCCCTTTTTGTTTAAAGGAGTTCTCGATCTCTCTTGCATATGAATGGAAGGGTTCTAATTCAAAGCCCTGTTCTGGTGACCAATGCCAGACTACATGTTGGATTCTTTTTGTCCAGCCTGGACAAAAGTCTAGAGGACTCCTCAGAAGGGACCCTGCCCCCTTCTGTGGCTCCCATCCTGCTTCCTTCTCAGCGTGGGAACGGGCAGGGGGCAGGTCTTACTGCCACAGCCATAAGGGAGAAGAAAGAAGCAATCCAAAAGGAAAAGAGTCCAGTGAATCAAAGCTAAGAAAACTTCAAAGAGACACCAAACCTCCGAATGAGTAGTTTTTAACATCTTTGTTTACCCCTTTGAAAATTCAGTTCCCTAACACAGTGCCCCAGTTTTGTACTTGGCCTTAACCCCTATTAGCGCTTCACTCTGTATTGATCTCAGTTATTTGGTGTATAAACAAAACTGATGCTGGCTGAGAATTCATTTATCAGAAGGCTGGGGAACTGGGCTCAGAAAATGCACAAGAATAATAGGAAGGTGAACAGGCAGAATCACAACCAAAATCAAGCCCCAGAATCATTCTGGGATAAGGGCTCAACCGAAGACTGGACATTACTTCTCCCCAGGACCAGAACTCTGCTGCCTGCCCTCTCCCCATCCCCACGACCCACCTAAAGGAGCTTCCGCATCCCTGCTAAGAGCCTCAGAATTCCAGAGGAGGGCACGTGCTTGGTCAGGTCTATGTTGCATGTCCCCTCACTCTGCCAGGTGTAAGGCACCCCATTTTTTACAATGCATGGCCAAGCTCTCTGCATGTGGAAAAGCTTGCAGTGGGTGTTAGGGTCGTTTGCTACCTCCCTTGTGTTATTGGTCCTCCTGCTATGATAGGGCTCCCGGCCAGCATGTGACCGGTCATGTCAAATCCATTGGCTACCTTGTTATGCTCTGAGGTGCCACTCTGCAGTACAAGTTTCATTTCCTTCAGGAAGAGAAGATGAAAAATGAACAGCAAAAGCAAACAAACAAACCCCCACACAACGTGGGTCGTGTTTGGGTGGTTTTGCCTCCTACCGAGACGCCTTTGGAGGAAATTACATGAACATAAGTTAATTTAAAATTATCTCTTTGTCCTCTCCTGGGGTGAAGTAGAGAGGAAAAAAGAGGTTGGAGCTGACCCCATGGCAACCAGATCACCACGATAGTGGCCTCTGGTGACAGAGTCGTGATAGGGGACACAAGGTAAATATTTGCACCCCTCGTTAAAAAGTCCTGCTGAAATTCAGTCACACTTTAGTTCTGTGACTCAGCCCGTTGTGCAAAGCAAGAGAAAACTCAGAGATGCAAATGCCATCCTGTCAGAAGACAGAAAAAGGACCACAACTGACGGAGGCTAGCTTGCATCGACCACAGTCTACAGCTGCGGGAGGTCAAACAGCCCTTGTGATGAGACCAACAGCGTCACTTCTGCTGCGACGGTCCAGTGTGGCTACAACTCTTGAAGACAAAACCTGCTCCTTTGAAGTGAGGCTCGCTGGCCGAGGCACAGGGAGCAAGGTCAAGGTCCCGGAGACAGTGGCAGGAGGTGCCCCGCAGCTGAAGACCGCGTCCCTGGAGTCGGGCACATGGGACAGGACGCGTTTGTGGAGTGAATGGAAGAGGCCAAGCCTCAGGAGTGAGTTGCAGGTAGAGCCCGGCAGCACAAACAAGGATGGAAAAGCAGTGACACTCCTACGCTAAAGGGGACAGACCAGATGAGGCCGGAGCTGTCGCCAGCTGGAATAGATCTGCAGTCAACGGGTAAATGAGGAAAAGTACAGCCCTGAGAAAACAGAGAAAACACAGATGAAAAGAGGGGCTGTCCGGAGGAGACCCAGCACTTAGGACACAGGTGGAGATGAAATGCTTCTTCTCTGTTATGAACGGAAGGTTCGTGTCCCCCAACATCCATGCGTTGAAGCTCTCATCCCCATTGTGATGGTAGTTGGTGACTTTGAGAATTAGGTCATGAGGGTGCAGGCCCCAGGAATAGGGTTAGTGCCCTTATAAGAGACACAGGAGACCTCTGCCCTATCCCCCACCCCCCACGTGAGCGCGCAGCGAGAAGGTGGCCTCCTGCAAGTCAGGAGGGAACCTCTCACCTGAACGAACCCCGTCACCGTCTCGGTCTTGGACTTCCCAGCCTCCAGAGCCGGGAGATACACATTTCTGTTGTCGAAGCCCCCAAGCGTATGGTATTTCGTCATAGCAGCCCTAGCTGCCTAGGACAATCTCTCACCCCTGGCATCTAGGGAGCAGAGGTCTCGTCTGTGTTCCTGCGCCCTGCTGTGCATTCATTGAGCAAAATACGTGTAAAAGCACCTGCTCTGGTCCTGGGACTGAGCTAGCAGCCGCGCTCCAGAACTGCTTCAACAGGGTGCTATGTGGTCAGGGGTCCTGCAACGGGGATTTTAACCCGAACCCTAAATGATGAGAAGGAACCCCCGCAGGCGGGTCTGGGCAGGTGGAATGAGTGGGGCATACTTCAGGAGCAGAAAGGAAACTGAGGCAGCGTGCTGTTGTCCAGATGCATGGTGTGGAGGCAGCGTGGGTCCCAGACAGAAGCTGAGATCTCCCCGTCTGGTACCCCCCTTCGAGGGGCAGGAGGCTGGAGGGGTTATGGGCAGACTCCAGCCCCACAGCCAGTGTTCTAATCCCAGCCATGCCGCTGACTCATTGTGCAATTCTGGTTTAGGCTCTTGACCTCTCCGTGCCTCAGTTTACTCGATCGTAAAATGGGGGATAATTATAACGCCTACCTCAAAGGATTGGTATAAGGATTGAAAAACTTAGGAGAGCACCTCTCATGTAGGAAGGCGGCACAGGTCATCCAGAATCTCCACATTTAATATCACCGACCCTCTTTAGAAGTATTTATTGTCCTTAAACACCTCAGAAACATCTCCGGCAGACGTGGGACGTGTAAAAACAATACATTTCCTCTCACGCTAAGTCGGAGACCTTGGCGTATCTTCAGCAGCCTGGATAGAGTCTCTGGAATAAGTCGACTTTTAAATGATGTATTTGGAAATAAAGTTTGCGAGGACTGAGTTCTTGATGACACAAATCCCATTTACGTGCTGTCCGGGGCCGTCAGGCCCTGTTGTTTTCCTATCCCATACTACAGCCAATTTTTTCAGTTGCTGATTGTGAGAAATGCACCAGAAACATCTCAGACCTCAGAGAAAAGTCAAAAAGTTAGCAAAAGGAGAGAGCCCTTGGTGGAGAGACCAACATTTTTCTAAGTGATGTGGGCCTCATAGTCCTAGAGCAGAGTCCTGAGCGTGAGTTGGAAAGTGGGGAGTGTTTCCTCGGAGTCCGTTTACAGTCTCTTCAGGAATACTGAGAGATGCCTCCAAGACAGAGTATTTCAAAACCGAGCAAAGAATGAAGAGAGTATCAAATCCGTGGATAGGGCACAGGTGGGGTTGGGAAGGGAGGATTCGAAGGAGGGAAGAGAAAAGAAAGGAAAGGAATGGAAGGGGCAGGGAAAAGAGAGAGAAGGAAAAAAGGAAGGAAAAGGGAGAGAAAGCAAGCATGAGTGCTTGAGAAGATTCAAGAATGGCGGACAGTATATTAAGTTATCTCAGGAATTTCTGAATAGGTTTTATAACACGGAGATGAAATTTAGGAGTTTCCAATGAACAGAAAATAGGTTCCATTCTCCTCTCTTTGGCTTCCCTTCCCCTTTCCCCGACTCTCTCTGGAAGGAAGAAAAAGGGGTGAGCAGAGTGTTGGGGCCATGGAAGGACCAGATGGCCTCTACAAAGCCCCATCAGAGCAGAGGGTGGATTAGGGAGCAGCTGAAGCTCCTGCCCACCTCCTTTGTAAATCAAGGCCCTCCCCTTCCCCCTTCCCCATGGCCATTCCCCCCTTCCTGTCCCCAAATCCCCTGCTCTACTTTCCCTAATGGACAAACACATTCGAAAGTTTCCAAACGCTATCATTTCTGTTAATGTTAGTAATGTCCAAATGACACTAGCAAGGAAGTATGATACGCTATTAATAAGGTTAAAAATAGCCAAACAACTGCCATGCAGCTGATTTTTAGTGTACCTACAAAGAAATACAAAGTAATCTGATTATTGAGAGTCCCTCTGATTTAAAAAGTGATACGTTTTGTATTTTTAAAAATACAGCATAAATAAGTAAAGAGTCTGGCAAATTTGATAAACGGGATTAAACTAGTTTATAGCTTACTCCAGCTACATGCAGTCTCTTTTGAACTCTAGGATATATTCGATACTTTCCATCCATAATTTCCCTCCTAGATATGTGAACATAAATAAATGGCACACTTGGCAAAAATGCTTACAGAGCTGGGCTTGCTTTTTTTTTTTTTTAATTGAATCATTGATTTTACTAAAAGTTATTTCAAAAAGAAACCCTCCTGTTGGCATGACATTTTTAAAAGACCATGGGTCTGAAGAACCATTTGTAATAATAATACTATCTTACATATTTATAGGGCTTAAGAATATCCAAGTGCTTTCATGTGCGCAATCTTGACTCTCTTAACAACTTTTGTTACAATAGGAAAGGCAGCAGAGGATCAAGGACGCTGACAGTTCAAGATCCCATAAGTTGCAAATTTAAAAGCTGAGGCCCGAACGAAGTGGGGCCTTTGGCACCATGACCCACTAAAATGTCCATCCCACCATGTTGTAAATTGGATTCTTGAGTTGAGGAGTAGAGTTGGTGCCATTTTAAGAGTGTATTATTTTACATGTCAATTTTGTGAGGTGCTCCTTCACATTTTCCAGTATCCTTCATAATTTCCATGTACTTATAGTCTCACCCATGTATTATGTTAAAGAATTTAGGTTACCTCAAAAAAAGTGGGGAAGAAATTTCAGAACTGCCCCCTTTCCCCGCTGTGCTTTTCAAAGCAGGTCAATAGTTCCATTTAAATAAGACTTAACATTTTTTTTTTGAACTCTTATTCTAAAAAATCAAACCAAAATTAAGTTCTTCATTCTACTTCCTAAAATCTAACTCTAGTCTGAGGGGCAGGGAGAGAGAAAATGCGAATGAGAATATACTGATGTCGTGAGCCCAGAAAAATAAAATCAACGTAGAAGTCTCATCTTTGTCGATTTGCAACCCTCTTTCTTTTCAGTTCTTCAAGCTCAGCAGAGCACTCAAACTCGGGTGAATGTCCCTGACCTAAGACTCACCCTTGGGCCTGAACTCATCTTCCTTCCCAAGTGGGTATACTACGTATCAGGGTCAGTAGAAGATCTTATAATTTATAATCCTCTGTAACTTCTGTCCTGGAGAATAAAGTTCATGGGGTCAAATAACCTTATAAATGAACTATAACACAGGGACCTCAGATATTTTTAAAATGTGTCTATAGACCCAACAGAAAAATACAGCACATGAGCGACGAGAATTTGTCCATTATGGTTATAAGCACAATTCATGATATGGCCAGTCTCCACCTGCTTACTACAGCCTGGTGCAGCAAGTGTGAAAATCAATTGTGGAAAAGGGTCCCAGAGGAATCAAGTTAAGACTTCAACATATTCTCGAGTGTTGAAAGAATGGATTTCTACTGGTGAGACCATAAATACCCTTTGGGTTTGATGGCTACGGATGGTATGTGGACCATACATCAATGTCTTATTCAAAGGGAGGTGCTCAATAAGTACTTGCTGAATGAATGACTATATAAATGGATGAATGCACACTGCAAAGAAATTTAGGAATTTGAACATGGCCAGAAGAACGCCAAGTCCTGCTCTAACAACCCTTCCAATCCAGTCTTCCTGCCACGTTGGGTAGAGATCTGGAATCATCCAATCAATCTATGTTCCTCTCTGGTTAGAAACAGGAACCACTGGCCCTTAGGAATAGTGCAGAAACTGATGAGAAATGGAGGAGCAGGGAAATCCTAGAATCTTGTTTTCATTTTTCACCTGATCTCTTGACTTCTAGTATTTCTGCTCATTAAACAGGAAAAAAAAATTAATTGTTGGTAATTTTCAAAACACTTGCATGTGAACTCATCTTAGATGCAAACAACTTTAAAGGCAAAATCACCAGAGGCTATGTGGTGTACAGCGCCTCGTTACCAAAGGAGGTCACATAAAAATTAAAAAACACTAAAGAATAAATAGTCCATGTTGTCCAGGGGGATGAGCTATGCAGCCCAAGTAAAAATTAAAACCAAATTACATCCACTCATCAGCATTGCATAACACAGCCGGCTCATTTGCCCACGATGCAATTATTCCTGATAGGTGCTGAATTCAACGCACCCAGCTGGGTTAGTGTGTCTCCAGGGACACAGGGCCTCAAGCTTTTTCCTTATGCGTTTACTGTGTTCCCTCATAACCATGAAGGCAAATAAACAACGCTTCACAGCACCGTTAGACTATGCACATCTCAAATAAAAGCAATACAGATCTGTGCATGGTTAACATTCAGGCCCCCTCACGTGACCAGGAAACCGATTCTAGGTCAGTGCTCCATTTCTAGAACACTGTATCTGATCTTGTGTTTTAGGAAACCACATTTGTTTTAGGCTATATAAAGAATTCTTCTTTTTCTTCACCCTGGACTGGCAGGTGAAGGGGACATTTTGAGATTATCCTCCTCGCACCAAGGTCCCTTTGGCCAGCAAGTAACAAAGAATGGGTTCCTGCCTTAAAGATTCTATTGTTCTTGGAGGCAGTCGCCCCTAAGGAGGAGTCTGGCAAGCACGACAGTGCCTGGCTGGTCTGGAGATCCCTTGAAAAGCTGCTCAGAGAAGATTGTCGGGGTTCAGAATTGATCACGGTGTGGCCTGTGTCAACATTCGTTTCTGCCTCCAGCTTCCCAAAGCTGTCTTGTGGGCTGAGGACTTTTTCTCTGGCCCCAGGCTGGAGGTGGGGAGAAGGCAGACGCATCCTGACGCCCGTGGCGGAGCTCCTGTCCTGGGACGAGCAGCCAGGGCTTTTCCGCGAGGTGCCACTAACGCGGTCTGACACAGGGCTCTCGGCAGCCTCCGGGCACCCCAGGGAACCTACCCTGAGCCCCCTGGCTCGGCTCCTTCGGCATCTCGGCTCCAGGGTCCTTGTGCAGACTGGGATCGGCCGGGATCCCTGGAGAAGTGTGTCGGCTCCCGAGGTGCCACTCAGAAAGGAAAGCTCGCCGTTCCTGACACCAAGTCCTGGATTCAGCTGGACCTAAGGGGCAAGGGGGAAACAAAGTCAGCAGATGTTTTCCATTAACTAAGTGCCGAGAACAGACCGTGTCCCATCCATCCTCTGCCACCCCGGTGCCCACAGCAGACTTTCAATAAAGCCAGTTGAAGGGAAGTAATAAGTACAACCTAGTCACGAGTTCTAGCAGCAGGAGCTCCAAACAGCTCTCGCTCTCAGACTCCCTAAATGAACATCTGACAAAGCGAAGAATCCGAGCATCAAATGCCACAACACCGTTCTCGTAGATCATGTTGTTCAGCTGATGCCCGGATGTTCGCAGATGTTCTTTGGTGGCCTCACCTGAGGCTACAAATGGTGTATTACCAACTATGTAAAAATAACAAATATCAAAAGGGACCAAGAGATAAAGATTGGAATAAGAATTCAATTTTCCAAAGTCCTTTTATATCATGCTAATGGTATATATCTTGGACTATTACAAGACATGGGGGCAGTCCAGGAGACTAATAATTAGACACCTTTTAAGTCAATATTCTTTAAGTGTAGGGGCACTATTTATTTCTAGTACAGGCTATATGTAGTGGCATATGGAAAAATATCAAGGAAAGGAGGGGAACTCCCTACATGGGACCTGCGGTGTCGTAATCCTTAGCAGTTCCATGCTGGTTTCAAACTTAAAGACCCTGCTCAGCAAACTGTCGCCCTAGAGTTAACTGCTCTCTCTCTCTGCACAATGGAGTTCACTGGCCCGTCTTCCGTCCTGGGACTCCTGGGAGCCTCAACCCCTACTCCTTACACAACACTCTCACCAAGCAGATTTCTGGAAAAGACAATTTTCCCTATCTGGTCAGTAGTCCTTAGAAATTGGTATCCAGGGTCCACTCCTCCTGGTCCAAATATCAAAAAGAATGTACAAAAGAACCTTAACTGCACTTACTAAGTGAAAGAGGCCCATCTGAAAAGTCTACACACTGTATGATTCCAACTATATGACATCTGGAAAAGGCAAAACTATGGGGACCATAAAAATGTTAGTGGTTACCAGGGGTTGGAGGGGAGGGAGGGATGAGCAGGCAGAGCACAGACGATTTTTAGGGCCGTGAAACTACTCTGTATGATACTACAGTGGGGGATACATGTCATTACACACTTGTCAAAACCGTTCAAAGGTACAACATCACGAGTAAACCCTAATATAAACTATGGACTTCGGGTGATAATGATGTGTCTACGCAGGTTCATCAATTGTGGCAAAGGCGGCACTCCGGTGGGATGTGGACAGTGGGGGAGGCTGTGCCTGTGAGGGGTCGGGGAGCATATGGGACTCTCTGTACTTTCTGCTCCATTTGGATGTGAACCTAACACTGCTCTAAATTTTTTTTAATTAATTAAAAGAAAATTAAAAAGTGGTATATATTTATCTCACCAGGCAAGAAGGAAAGCCGGTCTAGAAATGAATATATTATGGGATGTGTTTATATACGTGATCCACGTACACGGCCTCCCCTCAATTTTCTCTCTCATGGTGGAGTAACTGTCACGAAACTCAAAACGGAAAAAAAGCTGCTTCCATCAATTCCTTTAGCATCGAAGTTGGCAAATATTTTCTCTAAAGGGCCATACAATCAATATGGGAGGCCCGGTGGACCTACAGTCTTTCCCTCCAGGACTGGACTCTGCCACAGAGCAGCCATGGACAATGCGGTAAGTGGGTGTGGCTGAGTTTCAATCTTGTGCAATTTTTGTTTGAAGATTTTTATTTGTTTATTTGACAGAGAGAGAGGGAGAGAGCACAAGCAGGGGGAGCGGCAGAGGGAGAGGGAGAAGCAAGCTCCCCACTGAGCAGGGAGCCTGACGTGGGGCTCGATCCTGGGGCCCCGGGATCATGACCTGAGCTGAAGGCAGACGCGTAACTGGATGAGCCACCGAGGCACCTAACCTTGTATAATTTTCATGTGTCGTGACATTTTTTCCATGACCATGTAAAAATGGAAAACCTAAAAAAAATAAAAATAAAAACATAAAAAATAAAAATGGAGAACTATTCTGAGCTCCCAGGGACCTTCCGCCTCTGAGGGACCCAAGGTAAAGTGAGCGCTCTTTCCTGCTCCATTCGGTTCTCCTGCTACATCAGCTCGTCAGCATCAACACCTCCTTCCATGTCAACCGGAGTCCAAAGATCATCACTTCAACCGTTTCCTCACCAACACATCCAACTGCCCTTTACCACTCCTTTTCTGTCAAAGCCTCCCTCAAGACCTCCCAGCTCCAGTTCCATCTACATGCCCACATTTCCTGAACTTGTACCTTAAACTTCAGGCTGTCAAAGAAATGCACATGACTGTTCAGAGTGGCATCACCATAACGGTGTGGTTTCCAACTTTGCTGTCTCCCCCGTGTCCTGTTTCCTTAGCCACCAGTCCTTTTGCCACAGGCAGCTGTTTCAAACTTTCTGAACCGTCCTCAAACCTTCAGTGGCACAAGTTCCGCCCAACCCCTCAGTAGAAGGTCTCACCATCTAGATTACAGAGAAAACAAAAGCCATCATCGGCTAGCAACTCTCGGTTGCTTGCCACCCGACACACCTGCAATGTCACCATCCTCTCCACAAGGAAAGGGACCAGTCCGTGTGCACTGTGAATTCCATCACCTCCTGCCCTCCTGGCCACCCCAACTTTTCAATGATTCATTTTCTCCCATGTTGTTATCTTATTTCACCAATCTTTCTCTCTTCTTGGTGCTCTGCCTATTCCTTGGCAACAGCAATTAAACCTGCTCAAGTCTATTTTCAACAATGCATTCCTTTCCCTCTCTCCCCTCCAGCTCCTCTCCTCTCCTTCACAACCAAGCTTCGCTATAAAATTTGTCCACACTCATTTATCCTAACTGTCCCCCTCTTATTTCCCCTACCTGTGGCACTGACTCTCCCTCCTACCAGTCTACTGAAATTGCTCTTGCCACAATCAGCTTCCTTGTCATTCATTGTTACTTGGGCTCTGGTTGAATGTTCAAGGCTGACCTTTCTCCTTTACATTTAAAGGCTTCTTTTTAAGCTTCTAAGTCAACACATTCTTCTGGATTTTCTCCTTCCTTTCCATCCACCACTTGTTAGTTTCCATTGCAGGAGCCTCTTCTCCTGTCAGTTCATCATATGTTGTGTTTCTTCAGTGTTGACCTGGGTTCTCTTCTCCTCTTTATACACCCTCCTAGGGCAATCTCAGGGACACCCATGCCTTCAATTGCTATCTAAATCATGAAGGTTCCCAAAAGCATAACTACAGTTCAGATCTGTCTTTTAAGCCTCATACTTGTCTATCCAACTACAGTTCAGATCTGTTTATGCAACTGTCTTCCAGGAACTAGCTACTCAAACTCAACATGTCCAAAATTGAACTCATTTTCCTACTCATGCTAATTCTATTCTGTTTAGTCTTTTCCTTTTCTTTGAACACTTTATCCCCATGTTAGTCAAGCAAGAGCATCATTTTCCCTTCTTCATCCCATGTCATCCATTCCCATGGACCCTGCCTCCCAAAGAGCTTTCAGATATTCCTGTGTCTCCATGTACAATGGCATTAACCCTAGGTCAGGTTCTCAACATCTCTTGTCTGAATTATTGCAATGGTCATATGATGATGGGGCCCCCATGGACACTCTTACCTCTCTCTAATCTCTTCTCCACTCTACTACAAGGGGAGCTTCAGAAACAGTTTTCATCATGCCTCCTGCCTGCTTGAGATGGCTCCCTACTCTTCTTGAGATAAAAATCTAAATCCTTTAGTATGTCTTATCACACCCCCCACAGTCTGCCCCTTCTTCCTCCAGCTTGGTCATTCGCCACTTCCTCCCTTTCAGCCACCGCTTGCCAAAATTAAACTTATTGGATATTATTTGCTCTTTTCCAGTGCCAGTGTTTGTGTATACTATTTCCTCTGGCTGGGATATGTCTCCTCTAACCCTTTTTCCTAAAACCCATGACCACCTCCAGCTTCTACGTGATTTCCTCTTAGAAGCTTTCTTGATATTACTGAATATGGATGGGGTAGGTCCCCTAAATATTGGCTCTGCCACTTACTAGTTATTGCACTTTAGACAAGTTACCTAATCTTCCTATGCCTCAGTTTCTTCATCTATAAAAGGAGATAATCATAAGTACGAGCATCATAGAGCTGTTAAAAAGGGTTAAATGATAACAGTTCCTGGGACATAATAGTGCTAAATATGAGCTGGTCATTATCATAGTAATTAGTACTGTTACTAGCTTTTCTAGCAGCCTGTACTACCATATCATAGTAGATACCACAATGTTATGCACCTGCACACTTACTTATCTATATCTTCCTCTACACTTGCCATCTGGAAGAAGGATTGTATTCGCCCACTTCATTGCTTTATCTACAGTACCTAGCAGAGTGCTTAGCATGTGGTAAGTAACCACTAGATGTCTTTTGGATACATAAGTTTAGCACCAAAAAACTATAAATTTTTACATGTAGAAATGTATGGAAATGTAGAATCGATGTATTGGACCCCTAATTATTTGGCATTAAGTGGTTATAAAGTCTTATCAAGAAAATTCAAAAAGGCTTTCCTCATATGGTTGGCCATTTCTGCAAACTTTTTAAAGGAAGGCAATGTCAACTTTTCTTCCTTAAAGAGAGGTCTAAGATCCTTAGATCACATAGCAAAAGTGAGTGCAACATTATTAATGTAGAAATGCAAATGTGTGCAGTTAGAGTGAAGGATTTCTAGGAGAAACATAATGCTGAGTGATTGAGAGAAATCCCTTAAGGGAGAAGAAAGCTCCTCTTGCCAAAAAATAAAGTGAAACAAATTTGTAAGAATTCTGATCATTTAAAGCTCATCTTTCCAAAAAACATTTGTAAAATGTTACAATTTGAGAGCTAGCTTTTTCAAATTTCAGGGAACACTAGCAGTTATCTTGATGAATAGAAAGATCATTTGTCACTCATTTGACTCTAAACACTTGGGAAACAAGAGAATATACATCACTGAAAAACAATGAAGCTGTTTAAGAAAAGATTCACATCATGAAGGGAAAATAATATTGTCTCTTACTAGAAGTGATTGCAAGAGATAGCAAAAGAGAACTTTTCCTATCCTGAGAAAGAAAATTAAATGGAAACAAAGTATACAGATAATAAGAAATCCAAAAAAATGCCAAACTTGCTTACCTAAGAGTTCAAACCAGTTCCTTCCAAATAACTGATCTTTAAATTAAAGGTACTTACTTTACCTGATTAACCAAAGCCACTGAGGTTATCCAGCTTTTCTGTAAGAGTGTTCTTTCAGGGCAGCATAAACCCAAGCATTGAGTGAGAAGAGCAGGGATGGGAGAGTGTGTGTGTGTGTGTGTGTGTGTGTGTGTGTGTGTGTGTGTGTGTAGGGGGATACATTAGGGGTGGGTATGGAGAATGGAAAAGAAACAAAGAAAGGAACAGGAGGGAGGAATAGATTCTAGGTGTGCACAGCTAAGAGACTCAGAAATGAGAAAGGACCCTCAAGAAACGCTACAGAAGAAAATGAATTACTTTCTTCATGAGAGGCTACGTTCTTTCGTTTTTCAATAGCTTGTGAAGAACATAAGGACAAACTTAGCTTAATGTCCATTTGCTGATAAAATGAAAAGAACCACACGCTTGCTTATACCAAACTAGCTTCTGGAATATACACCTTTTCCAAAGAGAAAAGACTTATTTCCTGAAAACAAGCAGTCAATCAACCCGTGCTTCAGAAACAGCTGTCTACCTACTAGCCTACTGGAAATAGACATTTATAGCAAAATACTGAAAAGAGGTAGAGAGTCATAAACTCCAAAATTATATGGTGCAAGAATAAGAAACTATGTAATCAGTTGTGTGCTACAAAAATTTCCTTGTAAAATATACACCAAATGGGAATGAGTTGTGCACTTGAGCTTCATGGCAGATTTCAGAGCGAAATTGATATTTGAGCAGAGCCTTCAAGGATGGATAAGTAAAGAGGAAGAGAAAGACATCCTTGGACAAGGAACAGTTGGGGAAAAACATAAATGCAGATACCCATAAAATGGAACATTTTCAACCTGAATGGGAATGAAATTCTGACACACGCTACATGGATGAACCTTGAAAACATTATGCTGAGTGAATTAAGCCAGACGTAAGGGTAAATATTATATGAGTCTACATATGGGAGGTGCCTAGGGTAAGCAGATTTATAGGGACAGAAGGAAGAATAGAGCTTACTAGAGCCTGGGGGGAGGAAAGAATAGTTATGGTGTAGGGCTGTGGTGTAGTAGGTACAGAGTTTCTAGCTGGTGTGATGAAAAAGTTCTGGAAACAGACTATGGTGATGCTTGTGCAACACTGTAAATGGACTTAATGGCACTGAACCCAACACTTAAAAATGGTTCCAGTGACAAATTTTATGTCTATTTTATGACAATAATAAAGAAAATGCCTGGGTGCAGGAGTGAGCCTAGAATTCTGGAAAGAAAGTTGAGATAGTCATAAGTGTAGCAGTCGTTTAAAAATTATGAATATATTCGTCTGTGATGTGCTGGATCAAATGGGATCCCTGGAGCTAGAGTGAAGAGTTAGCCTCTGCAAAAAGAGGCTTTAATAGTGACAGTGTTTCATAACCAGAGCAAATAGGAAGAGAGTGACCAGAGCTGGAGAAGACGGGGGAGATGGTGACTTAGGTTTTGCTCGGACTGAATGTAAGATGAGGATGAGACATTATGTTCAAATCGTCTCACAGGGAGCGGGAAGTAAGCTAAATAAATAAATAAGCTAAACTCAAGAGCTAGAGATACAAACACAGGTGTAAAGAGAACCAGATGATACTAAATCCACAGGATGGTCTGTATTTCTTAATCTTAAGGAAACCTTTCGTGGAGGACAGCGGTTCTCAACTGGGGGAAGCTTCACCCCCTAGAGGCACTTGACAAGGTCTGGAGACATTTTGGTCGTCACAACTGGGGTGCGGAGGTCATTGCTACTGGCATCTGGTGGCAGAGCCAACGAGGCTACGAACATCAGCAATACACAACAGTCCTCCATGACAGAGAATCATCTAGTCCAAGATGTCAATAGCACCATGGAGGAGCAAACCTGACTCAGGGACAGGAAGAAAGAGATGAGTCCTTGGGAAGAAACAGCAAAGGGACAGCAAGACAGAGAAGAAAACCGCTTACTTAAAGAGCTGGTTTATGGAAGCCCACAGAGGAGAGCCTTTCGAGGCAGGAGCAGTCGACATTTACTGATGCTGGTGGCCTTAGAGCAAAAACTCTTCCAACATCTGTATGAGTGGGGAGGACTCAGGGCAAATGGCAGCCCCCAAGCCTGGAGAGACACCAGTCAAATACAGGGAATCGCAGCTTCTCCGAGCGGAGACTCATAAATGGAAGCCACAACAGGAACAAACGCCAGGTGAGGAAAACCTCAACCGTGACTGAGGAACTGTGGAAGGCTCACTGTGGACAACTCCGAGGGTTAAAAACTCCAGGGGGACCCAGTCACAGAGGGGCCCTGCAAGCTTGTGAGATTTCCCTCCAGGAGCTTGACTAGATGCTCGCAACAAATATTGGAAAAAAATCTCTTTGTGCTTCTGGAAGGGAAGGAGAAAAAGCACCACTTGAAAACATGCCAGAAAACTGTGTTCTTAAAAGGCCTGCTGTCAGAGAAAACTAGTTAAGCAGAAGCTAACTTGAGCCTGACTGACCTGGGGGAAGGGAAATACTCAATTCCAGCCCATTCTAGTCATCCTCTCCTGCCAAAGGAGGGAGAAAAAAAATTAAAAATACTTGTGAATTCACAGTCTAAGGCATAAACTCACTAAAAGATTGTGTGCAGTCTAATCGAAGAATGCTTCCCCTCCCCCAACTTCTCACCACCACATTACAAAAGGCCTATTTTCAGCACTTCCTTTCACCTGCTACATCATGTCTAGCTAGCAAAAACAAAAACAAACAAAACAGAGCAAAACAAAAAACCACAAGGCACACTAAAAGGTGAAAAAAACAACAACAACACAATTTGAAAACACAGAGTAAGCATCAGAACCAGGCATGGCAGAGTTGTTGGAATTATCATGCCAGGAATTTGAAAGAGTTATGATTAATGTACTAAGAGCTCTAATGGATAAAGTAAACAGCATGCAAGAACAGATGGGCAATATTAACAGAGATAAAAACACTAAGAAAGAACAGAAACACTAGAAATTTAAAAAAAAAACCAAAACTGTACTAGAAATCAAGAATGCCTTTGATGGGCTAACGAGTAGACTGGACGACTGGACACGGCCAAGGAAAGAATCCTGAGCTTGAGGTAGCTCAGAAGAAACTTTCAAAACTTAAAACCAAAGAAAAATAAAGACAAAAACCCAGAACAGAATACCCAAGGACTGTGAGACAGCTTCTAAAAGTGTAACAGACGCATAGTAGGCAGACCAGAAGACAAGAAAGAGAGAAAGGAACAGAAGAAATATTTGAAATAACAATGACTGAAAATGTTCCCCCAAATTAATGTTGGAAACCAAACCACAAATCCTTGAAGCTCAGAGAACACCAAGCACAAAAGTTCCACAAAAGTTACACCTAGACACATAGTTTTTCAAACTACAAAAGTCAAAGATAAAGAAAAAAATCTTAAAAGACACCAGGAAAAAAAAAAAAAAAGACAAGAGTGGGGCGCCTGACTGGCTCAGCAGATTAAGCGTCTGGCTCTTGATTTCAACTCAGGTCATGATCTCAGGGTCGTGGGATGGAGCCCCAGGTCAGGTTCCTCAGTCAGCTCAGAGTCTGCTCCTTCCTCTCTCTGCTCCTTCCCCCACTCACGCTCTCTCTCTGCCTCTCTTTCAAATAAATAAATAAAATCTTTTTTAAACATCCAAAGTAAGCAGAAGGAAAGATAATCAGAATTAGAGTAGAAATCAGTGAAATCAGTAAATAAAATCAGTGAAATCAAAAGCTGATTCTTGACGAGCTGTGAGGATTCTAACTCAAGTACTAATTGTAGAGGAGGTGAGCCCAAGGACCAGAGGAAGGATATGCAGGCATGAGTTCCAGCTCATTCAGCAGAGTAAACTGGGAAGAGCTGCCAGAAAGGATGGCTTATGACCGGTGTCTGGTGTTGAGACTCAGAATTCCAGGTTGTGCTGAGGTTGGGCTCATGTACTGGCGCAACTGAGCCCTCCTGTCCAGGTCTATGAACAAAACACCACCACCGTGGGGCAGGAGGCAGAGATGCATGCATCTTGGAAAGCAGTCAACCCCTGTCAAGAAATACCTGGAAGGTGAGGCCCCAAGGGGCTGAGAGGGAAACCCCCTTCTGTTGCTGTGCGCTTGGCCTGGAACACCTCCTAGTGACGGGTATGGAGAGCACAAGGAGGAGACCTGGGAAAGGACCTCAATCAAGGTCACATCCCGGTCAAGGAGCTCTGAATGGTGACACTTGAGGTCTTATAAGTTACCTTCCTTGTACAGAACATTTTGTTGTTTTCTCACTTCTATCCCCAAATTTTCAGAAAGATCTTGTTGAAAATTACAGCCTGGTTTCAGTAGCGTTGTGGAGATGTTGGCAAGGACATGCCCATAAGTGCAGGGTGGTGGTGGCCACAGTTCCCGGTGAACACGAGGCGGCCCTACAGCCCATGCCGATCTCCCAGGAGTGACTGGCAACACCACCAGAAACCAATGGCCTGGTGAGGAGAGCAAGATGAAAGAGCTTTAGGGTCGTGTTCTAGCGCACCTGAGAAATCACATCTTAGGGACTATGGCATGCCAACAAGTAACACACTGGCTTCTGTGTCATCGTGATCTTTGCCTGCTTTTGGATGCTCTTTTCTCTCACATTCCTTCACTCATTCTTCTTCTCTTTCCCCACTCCTGGTGGACATTTTATACGTTCTACCTTCATCTCTTCTCATTCTACATTCCCTTCCTTGATAATAGCACTTCTTTCCAGGGCTTCAACCATCATCCCCAGCCTCTGTCCCTAGTTCGAGCTCCAGCCTTCAGAGGAGGCTGGCTCGGGAATGTCTTCACCCAAATGACCTGCAAGCATCTCAAACCCAATGTGTCCAGACTCATTGTCGCCTCCCTCTTTTGACCCCTACACCTAATTCATTTCCAAATCTGTTAAGTCTACCCCTAAACTACAGTTCATATTTAACCTCACACTGCCATTGTGGGTCCCCCTACTCAAAACTTTGCTGGCCCCTGATTGGATGACTGAAGTCACCTCTGGATCGGTCGGTCTAGTACTCATCCAATCTACCCTATGTGATGGTACCAGGTTAGCACCCTAATGTGTATACTACAGACTCTCCTGTCGCCCCTTCTCTAAAAACATTAATAAATGCCTCTCTAATGCCTATTGTAGATCCTCCTGCACCCGTACTCAATGGGCCAAAAATCATTCTCCTAAACCCATATGAACTCTCCAGCTCTACCCCCTTGTACAGCCTGGTTCAGTCACCCTCCAGGTCACACATCCTCCACACAACTTTTCCAAACTTGGTCAAATTAACCCTTTCTGTCCCTGCACTCAAGGTGAAGACAGGGCATTTACCATAGGCCACTTGGTGTTCTGGGCACTTGTGGGAGAGTCGGGCCTCCCATCAGCCCAACACAGAAGAACACCTAACACGGAAGGCAGCATGACATCACACTGAACACTGGACCGAAGGGTCACAGAAGGTGGCTGTCTCATCTCCCACAGGGCAACCGTGGGAAAAACACAGGGACAAAGGAGGACTGCTAGAACGGGGAAGGGAAGAACTGACCCACTGTGCTTTCACAGCCACTAAGAACTAAGACAAATGGAGAACACTCAGGAAGAGTATTTGGTAAATGAAGAAACACGGACATATTTGATCATTTATTGACACATTCATTCATTTACTGAGCATCTATTATGTACCCTACTTTCACTCTCATCACAATAGACATTCTAGACTCAGAAGTATCAGACCGTCTGCACTGACGGGAGGTCACATGGGAAAGGAATTGTTCTCCGCGGGCATCTGGCGAGACAGCTGGTGGCTTCTCACCCACGCAGACAGTAATCGCATCGCTTCTGCGTGCTCTCCTACAGCTTCTACTTTAGAGAGCCCCTCCATTCACATTCTCTTTTGTCATTCTCATAACAAATTATATGTGTCAGCACCACTCACCGGCCCCATCCGTGACTGCTGATTGCAGTAAGGATAAAAGAAAAGCTCTTAGCAAGGCTCTGGTTCATTCACACGAGAATGTGTTTCCTCCCGTGTGCCCGACACTGTTCCAGGCACGGGGAATGCAAAAGTGGGCAAAGAGCTGCCTGCCCTCAGGGTGCTCACCTCCCAGTGGCTGGCATATTCCTGGTGATGCGGTCTCCAGCCACCTGCTCCTCTTCTTCCCCGCACCCCTTCTTTCCACCCCAGCCACACAGAACCTCAGGCGGTTTTCTGAACATGCCCTGCTAAGGAAATGCCACGCCACACCGCACCCCACCAGACGGCCACCTTGGAACACCTTCCTCCCTTCTCTGTCTGGTTCCTTCCTTCTGGGCTGGCCAGCCTCGGCAGGCCCAGATAAAGCTCCTCAGAAAGCTTTGCCCATCGCGGGCCCTCATCATGTCTCGCACACCCACACGCGTGTCCCTTCCAGCCCTGAGGAAAGGTTATTTGTGGAGAGGTTAATTGGTAGTTATGGCTTTCCCTTGAATAGGTATTCTTTTCTTTTCTTTTCTTTTGGTCAACAGCTGTCATCTGGGCCACCCCGCGTTTGTTCCCCTCCTGATCTTCCCTGGGGCCCTTGCCCTCCCCTGGGACTCCCAGGAGGGTCTCCACAGACAATTTAGGTGCGGAGGGCTTAGCCTCTGACTCAGAACTACACCAACCCACACCATCCCATTCCCTTGGAGGCAGGAATTGGTTTAGAGCGGAACGTCTGATCCAAGTTGGTTGGGTTGATCTAAAAATAAGAACAGTTACAAATGTGCCCCCTGCTGCACACACATATTAAATGTTTGTTTGACAGCGAGGTTGATTTTAAATGCTGGAGATTGACCAAGGCTGAAGGAGAAACTTTAGATTCCTTGGAAATTGCTGAGTTAAGTAAAAGACACAGAAACAGTGTCTGTCCACCATAGGTGAACAAGAAGATAAATAATTTAGATATCTTTTAATATAGAATCAATATGATCCACATATTATTATTAATAACTCAAAGCAATGACAGTAAGATTAATCCAAGGAAAGACTATTCATCTCCTACCCTGTTACTACTTTACCCAATAGGTCTTAAAGGGGTTTCTGACTATTTCTCAAGGACAGAAGCCACAGAACATTTTTCTGTGAGTATCACACACCTCCCCCTGCCTGCACTCACTTACACACGCATGCACACCCACTGAGCACTGGACGATGATGTGTAACTGCATGGGTTTGGGTGCTGAGTAGACACTTCACTACCTGTGTCTTGTGTCTTAGGCAATTAACTGAGTACCTCGGTTTTCTCATCTGCAAAGTGGGAAAAATTGTGACTGCCCAGGTTGTTGTAAGAATTAAAGTTATCAATGTAATAACACTTAGTCTAGGTCATAACAGATAATAATAACTAAAATTGCATTCTGAGCACTACCTTAAGGTCTTGAAGCATTATATCGTTTTGTGTGGATAACAACCCCCATGTTAGGAAGATGTTAATATTACCACCACTGTGCTGATGAAGGAGTCAAGGCTAGGCCAGGCAGCCACTTGGGGCAAGGCTCAATGGCCAGGGAACATTCCACGAGAGATGGCACATTACAGTAGCGATCACGTGATTGTGCCTGGCTTACATGGGGTGCTTACGGAAGAAGGCTTCTATATCCAGGTTTTCTTTTTAAAGGAGTTCTAACCATCTAACTTGATTTGGGGGGAAAATTGACAGTGATCCAAGCTGCTTAAACATTAAGTCAACAGGGAAAAAAAATTAAGCCAAGAAGACTGCAAATTGAACATCGCCAACCATAATGACAACTTCAGCTTCCTTAGGCTAGATGGGAAGAGCTTACAATCTCCCTGAATCAAAGCATGGGCAAAGTCTTTGCATACAGTCTTAAAGGACAATCCGAGAAACGGGGTGTCATTGGATTCTACCGCAAACCACTTGTGTAAGCTACACGCTCCCAGGGCATAAACTCCATTGTCTGTCAGATGAGGGGATTTTACTACATCAGTGACTCTCAACCCTGACGCCACATATTTGAGTCATCCCAGGTGCCCCCAGGGATGCCAGTCTAACTGGCCTGGGGTGCAGGCGTGGTATGGGAATTTCTGCAAGCTTCGCAGGGATTCGGATGTGCAAGCAAGATTGAGAACCACTGCGTTAAATTACCACAAAGGCCCATCTCAGATGTAAAATCGCACAGTTCCATGTGCGTCCACAAAGAGCAGAGGCAAAACGAATACCTGAAGCAGGATCTTGTTGCCATCGTAGTCCTGTGTCTGCCACCTGGTGCGGCTGATAGGGACGCACGGATGTGGTAGAAGAGGCACTAACTGGCCGATCTCTTGAACCTTGAACTGCAGCACTGAAGACTCTTTGGGGTCCACTGACATTCCAAGGGGCAGCTGCGCCAGGGAGAACTGCAGAGCAAAGCTCTCAGTGGCATAGAGCACGAAGACACAGGAGTTGCTCTTCTGCACGGTGGCTTCCTTCTGGAGGATCAGCTCATAGAGTCTGATGGCATCCTCGTAGTTATCAAAACTGCAGTAGAGCGTCACCCTTAGGATCTCAGTGCCGCAGTGCACCTGCCTTACACCCCACACCGGCATCTGGCTGTCCAGACTGTAGAACTCCTGCTTGGCAGGAAGGTAGGGACACGGCCTCCCCTGCACGCTCGGGGCAGGGTTGCCCTGCCACGGCCAGTGCTGGAGGGAGTCAAGAACCCGGAATAGTCGCTCCTCTCCCAGGCTCTCGTGCAGGAAGAGCAACACAGACATCCCCGGGAACCGTGAGCGCTTGGAGTGGCACTTGTCATAGTATTTCACTGGACTGACCCGCTCGGACACCAGAAAGGGACGCACGTCCGGGCAAACACAGTCCAGGAGCTGATCCAGAGTTTGCTGCAGAAGCGAGCCATGTCCGGAGTTGGCGAGGAGGTGGACGGTCATGGCCAGAGGCTCCGGTGTCCCGTCCATTCCAGACTGCCCGAGGAGGACAAAGGAAGCAGGCGTGGGGGCCCCACCGGCCAAGCTTCTGCAGCAAAGGAAGAAGCAGGGAGTCCCCCACCCGCCCCGAGGAGCCTTCAGCGGGCCGATTCAGAGCCAAGTTCCTAACCTGGGATTCAGGTTGGAATCGGCCAATTCAGAGATTGGAATTCAGCCAATTCAGCCAATTCAGAGCAAAGCTCCTAACCTGGGCTCCTGGTTGCCGGCGGCCGCACAGCCAGACCGTCCACACACACTGGGGCACCAGCCTTGGGGTCAATGTCATCCAGCTCACGCATAACGTCACTGCGCGTTGGGCTTGTCCAGGCACTCCCCCGGATTTCTGTTTGACCTAAAAACCTATAATCCTGAGAAACACCCAAGTGGGTGGTTCTTAGGGACGCTCAGTAAAGGAAGTGACCAGGCAAAAAGGAACATGAGTCGGCCCTGCTGGGCTGATAGCAATCTGTTTAGCTGAAAAGACATCCATTTTAGGGACCCACAATGGGTTCTGATTTCCTCCTTACATGTCTCTGTGTTTACAGCAGGCTGCCAGGCCACATGAATACAATGACTGCTTTCAAACAATTCTCCAAGCTTGTCCCCTTGCCAGGATTTCCCCCCTCCTTTGTCTTTTTATTTTGTTTTAGGACAACTGATGCTAAGGCACTGAAGAGAAGATACTGTATCTAAATAATACTGAGTGTTCACTGAGAATGATTTGCTCTGATACAAAGCCTCAGAATGTGTACTGAAATGTTGCAAAAAAAAAAAAGATGTTGCAAAAAAAAAAATCTGTTATTCATACTGATGCTTCAAAAAGAGCCAGAGCTTCCCGATATCAATGGTATCATTGCTCAGGTCTATTGAGGATCTGCTAGGCACCACTCATAAATGGTTCTAAAACTTTACATAAATGGATTTAATCCTGCAGCAAACCTATGAAGAAAAGACTATTTTTCCCCAGATGACTGATCAATGACCCAGGGCTAAGTAACAGAAAAGCTAAGTAACGTGCCTAAGGTCTCACAGATAAAAAGTGGCTGAGGGAAAATTTGCACTCAGGAACGGAGAGGTGCCCCAGAGAAGTGAGGATGAGGTGCCTCTCAGGGACTTGGAAGTCCCAGCCTGGATTTTCTTCCTAAGGAAAGGGAAAGGACACCAAAGAAAATTCTCGTTGAGGACATGTATTGATCCTAAAGCCTCGGTGTGCTGTTGAATCTTAAAATGAATAATCTTCAATAAAAATGTTCGAGCTGTAACCCTAACACCCACCCTAATGTGTTTGAAAAGCATTTGCTATTTGGATAGCCGCTGCCGGGAAGGTACGAACAAGCCCGTTTTCCTAAACGGGACTCTTAAAATAAGCTACTTATGAATGCTCATAAATGGAACACGTTGGGACAATCTTTTATGACTTAGAACGCACTTTCGTGATTTCAAATCTAACTTACCTTGACTTTTACTTTATGTAGGCAGATTCCTTTAGTAGTTTAATAACCAAATCTGAAGTTAAATATTGTTATCTATGGACAAGGATCATTTCTGTTCAGATTCCTTTTCTAAATCAAACCTACACTTCCAATCATTCGAGGTTCATAAATCCTGTACTTTTTGCATTAGAGATATATAAATCTAGTTGATAACAAATGAATTGCTTTTTAATTACCACAGTCATTAAATTCATTTAGCTTCCACTTTCCAAAAATCATTAGTTTTTTTTTTAAAGGCATGATGGCTCCCAATCTTTAAAAAAAAAAACAACAACTCTTAATTCATGTTACACAGTAGCCATTTGCAGGCAATAACCTTCTCATTTCTCAGTAGGACACTCTCCCCTTTTCTCTGTCCTTCCACTCACAGAGCTGTATTCAGGCACTTTAGACTTCAGACATGGTTTTTGAAATATCCTTTGCAATTCTGGAAATAACTCTAAAGATTCAAGGAGAAGAAAAACATACCCCTGAGACAAAGATATTAACTTCACAACATTTTGCACAAGGCAAGTACTGAAGCCCATATATAGGAACAGGTTTGCTTCTTCGTGTTGTTTTAATCTTTTATCCAGTGCAAAAACATACTTTTTTCCTCTTGAGGTTGTCATTTCTGTCAGGACTGAAAAGATTTCATTAATCTGAAGACAGCCAAAGCGCCAAGAAACACAGGGGTGAGGGTGGGAGGGGGTGCCACGAGTCTCCTTTCTGACTGGTTGCCTTTGCAATTATTTTTCTGGGAACAACCTGAAATACTGACCCTCAGAGTAACTGCCTCCCCCCCACCCCCCACTGTAATGGCCAGACTCTCAGCTCGGCTCGATTCCACTCTGCTCTTTCTTTTTGCAAGCTGCTTCTGGCGAAGGCACAGATGAATATTATACGAGGGGAAATCATTAGCTTCGACTCCCAGCACCGGGACAGCTGACACTCCACTATCTACCTTACTCTTCTTAAACTTGGCAAAGATGCCCGGCGATCTGTCAGTCGCCAGCCCCTGGTGGTCAACTCCCCCTGGCAGAGCGGAGGAGGGGTGACAGGTAGTACAAGGAAAGGTAAGAAATCAGCGAGCTCTGAGGACTTGCTGGAGCCCATGCACAGCCACCGGGAGCTGCACTGGCTGTACATTAATATATCAGGATACATTAAAGCTCTGACACTCCAATGCCACTCCAAGAAAACTCTGAGAAAGTTTCATCTCTCTTTAACTTAGAAAATGTGCTTATTTATCCCACATGTTGAGAGCCAGGCACTGTGCCAGGAGCAGAGAAGAATCACCGGGTTCCATCTTGGAGGAGCACCTAGACTAGTGTCATCAGCCTCCCTGGAGAGGAGGAGATGCTCCCAGAAGGAAGGAGCCAGGCAGCTGAGGAGACTTGGCTGGGGCGGGGAGGGGGGTTGGTCCCAGGGAGAGGAAGCTGATGGGGACTGGCCATACCTGGAGAAGAGTGTAGGGATCGTGACCCACTGGCCAAACAGCAAGCAGTTCAAGATGGCTGGAGGATGGGGACAGAGAAGGAGGAAGGTGGCAAGAGGCTGGAAAGGCCGCCGGGCCTCACAGGTCAGCCCTGGGGGACTGGGTTTTTTCTGATGGGAACAGGACCATGGAAAAGTCGGCTTGATTGAGGAAAACATGGACAAGAGTGATAGATGGAAAGTCAAAGTCAACGGAACGCCTTGTTGGTTGGCTATGGGCACAAAGCTGCAGGGACGGGTCCAGGAGGCCTCCCAGGTACCGAGGTGAGGCTATTCATCCCCAGATAAGGAATCCTGGAGAAAGAAAGCAGCCAGGAGTGAGGATGAGGAGTGTAGGTGGGACATGGTGAGCGTACATGCCTGCGGGACATCGGAGTGGCGATGTGAGTGGCCAACAGCCTGCAGGGCAGCAGACCAGGGAAGATGCGCTGGGGACTATTGCTCTTTGGGTACAATGGGAGGGCAGGTGCTGACCCAGTGGAGAACAGATGATGAGGAGAGGAAAGGTAAGAAGCTGGGACTCCGGGGTGCCCAGTGTCAGGAATGAGTAGCATGTCGATGGCATCCAGGGAGAAGTGGAGAGCGAGTGTGTTGTCTGAACCTTGTGGGGGGTCTTAGGTTACAGGATTTCAGGAAGTGGCACCAGCTACACAAATACCCTAACTCCGAGTTTCAGAATCACTCTCCCTTCTGGACTAAGCAAATTCCAATGAAGCAGCAGGCAGACCTCAGCACCCTTCAAACCTCTGTTCCCCTTGTTCCCCAAACAACCTGACTCCTTGTCTGATACTCAGCTGCTAACCAGAAGCCAGCACTGCAGAGCCCGAGGCAGTAAATGGAGACACGTGCTGGTGAAGGGCCACGGGCCATGCTCTGCTCATCCTTTAACCCCTGACGGCAGCCTGCAACCCTGTTCCCGCACAGGAGGAAGTGCTAGATAGATCTGGAGTGAAGAAGGCATTTGGCGTCTCTGAAGGAATAAGAATTCCAGGGAGCTTAAGGGACTGTCCAGGTGCTTAGTGGTAGAGCCCAGATTTCTAGTTTTTAAACACTTTTTAAGTTGTTATTTATTTATTTGATAGAGAGGAGAGAGATCACAAGTAGTCAGGGAGGCAGGCAAAGAGAGAGGGGGAAGCAGGCTTCCTGCTGAGCAGAGAGCCCAATGTGGGGCTCGATCCCAAGACCCTGGGATCTTGACCTGAGCCGAAGGCAGAGGGTTTAACACTGAGGCACCTCAATTTCTAGTTTTTAAACTATGCTTCCCCACCACTCCTAAGAGGAGCCATGCACAGCAGGTTTCATTACCTGTGTCTATTCAGATAAAAGCCATTCAAAGTCACAACACACAGCCAGCACGTAACAAAGGAAGAGGAAGGCAGGAGGAATGGGCATTACTGTTTACCACCTGTTTCCTCATCATAGGCATTCCTGCCCCTGTGCCAGTCCTGTACTTGGCTTTCACCATCCTGGCCCTTCTCCCAACACACACACACGTGCACACATGCACAGATGGGTATGTGCATGCACATGCACTTGCAAACGTGTTCACACACATGTGCACACACAAGCATATGTGTACACACAAGCATGTGCACACACAGATGGACATGCAGGCACACACATGCACACATGAGATGCACACACAGATGGGCACATGCACGCACACTTGCACACACGTGCTCACTTGCACGTACGCACACACGTGCACACACAAGCACGTGCACATACAGATGGACATGCACGTGCACATGTGTGCACATGCACGTGCACACACATGCACACACGAGATGCACACAGATGGACATGTGCACACACATACACTTGCACATGCGTGCTGACATCTGTGTGTGCACACACATGCACACACACAAGCACGTGCACACAGAGGGACATGCATGCACACATATGCACACATGCAACACATGCACACATGAGATGCACACACAGATGAGGATGTGCATACACATACACTTGTACGCACGTGCTCACACACATGCATGCACAGGCACACACATGTACACGTGCACACACAGATGGACAAGCACGCAGACACATGCACACACAAGATGCACACAAATGGACATGCATGCACACATATGCACACACGCACACACATGCACACGAGATGCACACACAGATGGGCATGTGCATGCACATATACTTGCACGTGCGTGCTCACATCCGTGTGCACACACATGCACACACGAGATGCACACACAGATGGGCATGTGCACGCACATACACTTGCACATGCGTGCTCACATCTGTGCATGCACACATATACACACACAAGCATGTGCACACACAGAGGACATGCACGCACACATATGTGCACACACACGCGTGGCAGGCAAATAATAGAGGCCTACACACTCCCACCCCCTCTAGGCTTCCCCCTAGGAAGTGGCCACGGCAAGTCCCTTCTCCAAGCTGTTGTACCTCGTAGCTGTAAGCGTCTTTCCCAGTTCCCCAGAGGCTACCCCCATCCAACCCAAAACAATGCTATCAGGTTCCTATTAAATTGCCATCTGTTTCCCCCTTTTCCCGGACAATGCAGCCCAGCAGCAGCCTGTGAACTGATACCCTGCAATTTCACAGATGCAGTAAAGAAGGCGTGTTTCCTCCTTGTTCTTTGTTGTGGCCTGTGGCTGTGACATCATTTCCCGTGCTGACCAGTATTAGTTCATGGCTGAACCACTCAGTAACTGGGTAAGGAGACAGAGAAGCTGAATGGAACAGCCACGTGCCAGAGACCAGGCCACTCCTCGTGGCCCTGCCGCCCACCCCACCAGGCCCTGAGATTCCTAATCCCTCGAGTCTGGTCTCATCATCTCCACTGAAAATAAAAAGTAGCAATGGTGGTAATTGACCTAACTCTCTCCATAGATCAAATGAGCTAAAATACACAGGGCGTAGAGATCTCAAGGGCTCTATTAGAGTAATCATCTCAAAGTGAAAGATTTTATATTTAATATTGTTTTAACATTGTTTTAACCGCTCCCCTCCCCAAATAATATCCAGCAAATGTAGTAGGGAAGGGGCTCAATAAATTAACATACATTATTTTAGTGGAATACTGTGTAATTAAGTTGTTATAAACGATGAAAGAACTTTTGAGAAGAGGTTAGCACTAGCTAATAAGGCTGAAGAAATATATAGCCTCCACTTCAGCATGTCCCCTTCCAGATACAATCTGTGGAGAAACTGTCTCATGTGTGCACAAAAGAAGACAAATTCAAGAATGTTTTATAGTTGCATTGCTTGAAATAGCAAAAAAAAAAGTGGGGAACCACCTAAATGCACCACAATAAAAGAATGGATAATTAATTATACCATATTCTTGGAGTAGAATATACTACGTTGAGGGAAATGAATGAAACTGAGCTACCCATTTCAGTTTGAGTGAATCTCATGAACATAAAATTACAAGAAAATGCACATAGAATTATACCTTTAATGCAAAATCTGGAAATGCTTAAACACTCTCCAGTGCTCATAGATATAGACCTAGGTAATCAAAGAACAGAGAAATGCACGGGAATGAGAAATACCAAATTCAAGCTGGTGGTTGCCTCATCTTGTGGTGGGTAAAGAGGGGAATGGGACCAATGTCTTCACGGTGGCAGGTGCATGAGTGCTCATTGTATTATTTTTAGAACTTTCTGAAGTATTTCTTAATCATCT
This sequence comes from Nasua narica, assembly GCA_028533885.1. Classification (NCBI taxonomy): domain Eukaryota; kingdom Metazoa; phylum Chordata; class Mammalia; order Carnivora; family Procyonidae; genus Nasua; species Nasua narica. The sequence goes on along the minus strand of CM052810.1, from coordinate 162,280,833 downwards.
TAATGAGATCGTATACTGACAAGTATATACTGTTCAACAAAACAGAAGCATATGCAGCATATGATTCTATGTTCTGTAAGAACCATATATGTGCATATGTGTTTGTGTGTATGATTGATAAACACAGAAAAAAAAGTCTAGAAGGATATAATCAAGCTTATATCAATAGTGTGTCAATAGCGGACACCTTTGGGAGATGGGGTTACAGGGTTTAGAAAAAATTTCACTTCTTTATATATTTCTGTATTATTTGTATTTATTACAAATACCATGTACCACTTTTATGGTTAAATAATAAATTATGTATGAACCAATTCAAATAACACATGAACTACAGCCTTGTAATCCATTCTTTCAACAGATGTTTATTAAGCATCTATTATGTAATTCAAGCACTGGGCTAGATATTGGGGACCCATGACCAACAAAAATTAATACTGCCCTGGTTCTCATGGAGCTCATATACTGGTGGGAGAGACCGGCATTAATCAAATAATCACCCAATGAAATATAAAGTGCTACCTGTGTTAAATGTTACAGACAAGTGGTGGACAGGATTGGAGCTGCTCGGGGAGGTCAGACAGGCCACCTCAGCAGAAGGTTGCTCTGTTGTTTGAACAGGAGACGTGGGAAGGACATTCTAGGACAAGGACCAGCATGTGCAAAGGCCCTGTGGTAGACAGAAGCATGGTGGAGTGAAGGACTGGTTTATGTGGCTGGTGGTACCATGTGTTAACATAGAAAATTCTGGAAGAAGAGCAGGTTTGGCTGGGATGTGGCTAGGAGGTTTTTGATACATGAGTTCTGGGAAAATGTCCTATGGATTCAGAATGTTCCTAGCAACCCAGAGAAGAAGCAGATCCAGACGGTCACTGGACAGATGACAGTAATTCCTAATACTTACTGAGCACTTTCTATCACATGACATCTTGATATGTAAAGCCAAACAACCTTTAATTATTTGGCATTTTTGTTGTTGTTGTTGTTGTTGCTACAATAGTGATAGAAAAAAACCCTATATTTTTATATGTATATAAAAATTTTATGGAAAATTTGGGGTTCACTGAACTGGGGAAAATAGCTCTGTGCCCCCTGAGGGGCTGAGATCACATCTATGTGACCTTCCACTGTGCCCTGCACAATGTCTGACACCCAGCGGGCACTTTACAAATGTTTGCTGGCAACAGCTATTGGCTAAAGGTATTTGGAGAGGTTTCTACATCACACACACACCATTTCCACTCCTCTGATGGAGAAATGTTTGCTATTTGTCAACAATTTGGTGGTAGGCCAACTGTAATTGATAAGCCAAAGCCGTCTTTCCTCGTTAGAAGTTTAAGAAAGAACCCCAAACAAAGCAAAACAAACAAAATAACCAGCATTTGCCAAAAAAAAAAAAAAAAAAGGGATGATGACTGTTGTTAGAAACTCTCACCTTAGTTTTAGACAAGTCTCTTTCCAGAAGGACTCACACTCATGAAGTGACACGTCTGTAAATTGGTAAGGATGACAGCTCACTTTGAACCATCCATCATTTTTAAACATTTTACTAACATATAATGCATGCCTTTAAAAATAACCTCGAAATGGGCAGATAACGTAATCCCACGCCTCGAATTCTCCCAGAGATGATGTTCCATCAAAAAGTCTGGCTTTAATTACTATGTAGGTTACAAATAGAGATGGATATTCTCTCTCATGACAAGAAACACCGCTTCCCATGCCAACCTAGAAATCATTAAAGCTCGCTCAGCAGAAAGCCGGCCAGGCAATCAGACCGAAACCAACGTGCCTGGACCGGCCCGGCGGCCCTGCGAAGCTTAGGGCTCTGCTGTGCTCGGCAGCTGTTCCTCGCTTCTAATGTGCCTCAATTTCCACTTGATATTTATACCCCAGCTGCTGCAAAGGGCCGCGGCTCTCCCGACCAGAGAGCAAAAATAGAAGGGATGGAGAAATAACCATACACATAAATAACAAATCTGTTTTGAAACCACGAAGCAGGATTTTCAGTCTGTTTCACTTCATAAAAGAACTTTGACAAGACCCAAACTGAGGTTGCGGTTTCTATGGCTACCTGGTACCAACGTCCTGGGGCTGAGTCTTTTCCCCCTTTGTGAATCATTCTGAAAAGGTTTCCAAATCCGTCTGCGGAATCTATTCTGTGGGATGACATGAGAGAAAAATAAGGGCAGCTCTTGAATTGCACACGATCGAGCATAAACAATAATATTGCTCAAATACCGGACTTGAAAAGTCGAGTTGCAACATCAGGAAGAGAATTGGTCTGAGAAAGGAGAAGCCTTGACTTGGACTCTCACTCTGTTATGGGCAAGGATAAGTGTCTTTGCTCTTTCCCCAAATGGGCTGGCTCCATCCATGGTCCCCGTGCGGATTACAGGGATAAGGGATCTGTGTGTGCCTGGCATAGGGTTGATGCCAATAATGCATTCTTTTTTTTAGTGCCAGCCCTGAGTGCGGTGCATTTTCAACAATTCTGTTTAGTACTAGCATATTTGCTTGCTCTCTATTGTTTTTAATCCAACCAGATGTAGGCAACCCTATGGTGACACACATTTTAACATAAATGTATTTGGATTCACTGATCTTCATTTAAAAGGTGAGTCCGTCCAACATGAGGGAAGCCTACAGCACATAAAATTACCTGTTTAGCAAAGCCATATTTAAAGATTAAAAACAGGAACCTCCTGACTCACGGCTGCCCAACCATCACAAAGGCAGGTGCCTATCAGGAGAGGTTATTTATGGGCGGAGAGAAGAAACAAAATGAGAACATTGAGGTAGCTATTAACATGATTAAGTCCTCATGCTCAACTCCTGGATGGGACCTTAGATGTCTAGTCCACTCCTCTTGACTTTTGAGACTGAAAAAATATTCAGCTAAGGAAGATGGCTGGGTTGCGTCAGGTCACCCGGTTTATATAGTTCACTTGGAATTAGAACATGGTCTGAGGGATGCCTGGGTGGCTCAGTCGGGTAAGCGTCTGCCTTCGGCTCAGGTTATGACCTCAGGGTCCTGGGATTGAGTCCCACATCAGGCTCCTTGCTCAGCGGGGAGTCTTCTTCTCCCTCTGCCTGCCGCTCCCCTTGTTTGTGCTCTCTCTCTCTCATCCTCTCTCTCTGACAAATAAATCAATAAAATTATTTAAAAAAAATAATATGGCCTGATGGATGCACTTTGGTTCACAAGTGTGGGAAAAGATAACCTCTAACCCGAAATAGTTAACTAGTGGGTACTATTTCTAAATACTTCCTGTAGGAGTCATAATTTTTAAATGGCAGTTTCCTTTCATTGTGAATTAAGGGCTCTTTCCCCCTAGTACATGTGCCCGGTAAGGTTTAGGATCCCTGGTTCTTGGACGGATTGCTCGTACTAATGACAGAATGATAATTCTAGATGAGCGAAAGGTAAAGAAGAAAGCCAGAGGCAACCAAGTGAAAAAGGGAAATCCAGTCAACATCCTTCCACTTCATACACTGGAAAGGGAGATGCTTTATAGAGTTGTCAGGGGATGGGGTACCGTACAGAAGGCAACCCGCTTATAGAGATCATTGGCTGTTGGAAAACTGACCTGAGAATCAGGGGAGGTAGAAAGAAATCCCAGCAGACATCCATAGAAACTAAGCACCAAGTCAGTGAAAAGCAGCCACTGACTCAAACTCAGGGAACTCGATCACACAGATTCTGCCATGGGACGATGGTGTCGAGCCACATTCAAGTCCAAGTCAGGATTTAGTTTTGGTCTTTGTTTTGTTTTCTTTGCTCTTGAGGTTGAACGTCAGTAAACACCAGATCAAAAATATCAGTTATGGAATGAAGACACCTGGTTTCATTAGGTTGGCAAGACTATTTTGCCCGTTGTGGTTGGCTTCTTGTTTAGCAATTAATAAAATGAGACTAATTGTTGCAAAATAGCAGGTTATTTCTTCACCAAGTCAATGAGGTAGAGGGAGTGGGAGGGACTGTTCTAGATTGAGAAAGACTTAGGAAAGATAACCAGGGCAATGTGTGGACCTTGACTGATTCAGGTAAACCAACTGCAAGTGACATTTAGGGACAACTGGAGAAATTGGGGGGCAAAAGGTGAGTATTAAATTCAATTAGTGAATTCCTAATAATTTTGTTAGATATGATAATAGTTTTGTGGTTTGGTAGGAAGATGTCCTTACTTTTTAGGAATCCGGAGTTCTTATTAACAGGAAAAAAAAATGCCATGATACTATAATAACTTTAAAATATTTAAGTAAAAGTAATAGAGGAAATAAATTAGTTCAGAGATCTTGAGATTTCCATAGGGGCAATAATAACCATCATTATGACCTCCCTGGTCATGTCTATCTATTTCTATCTAGTGCCAGAGAAGCTGTATTTTTTTAATATATATATTTCTTAAAAAAAAGGAAACACCTTACATTTGGATATTAGGATCCTTTGAAAGTAAAGATCACTAACTTTATAAAGATAAAATTTTATGACCTTTATATCTTTATATCTTTATAATATATATGTGTTACTGTTAATTTAAAAAAGGGCTTTAGCAGCACTTGGCCCTAGCTGTGGGATAGTCCAAGATAACAGAGTTCCGAGCAGTAATAATACACATGATGGAAAAAAAGTTAGGGGAACACGGCAGTAAATTAGAGAGTATATTTCTAAAATGTTAAATGATCAGAAAAATCCTTTGTTAGCATCTCTTATTCCATTCCTATGTTGGGCCAGTTATAGGTTATATGCTGGCAAGGGGAGAGGGGCTAGAAGGTAAGGGATGGTCTGATGTGATTTTGAAAGACCAGCTTTCATCATTTTTTTTTTTTTTAAGATTTGTTTATTTATTTGAGAGGAGGAGAGAAAGCACGAGCAGGGGGAGGGGCAGAGGGAGAAGCAGTCTCCCCACTGAGCAGGGAGCCCATGGCAGGGCTGGATCCCAGGACCCGGGGATCGTGACCTGAGCTAAAGGCAGACCTCTAACCGACAGAGCCACCCAGGCGCCCCAGCCTTCATCATTCCTGATTTCATCCATGAATATTTACTAAGTGCTTCTGATGTGGTGAGAGCCATGCCCAGAGCCAGCCCCCGACTTCCAGGCAGGAGGTGTGTTTAAAGCTGGCACCCAGACCCTCCCGTGGGTCCTCGGGACACCTTGAACTTCCTCCCTTCCTGGAGCACAAGCAATGCCCTCTTTGTACCGCCCTGAAGTTGACGCCTGGAATTTGCCAGGGAAAGCCCCAGAAAAATCACGAGGCCTATTTTCGATTCTCTGTTAACTAAGAAGAAAGTCACCGTCATGACGGTAATGATGATAAGCCAGCCCGGGAGGGGAACCGAGGTGGTTGGTGACAGGTTGGTACTGAAGCATCTTCTCACATTGACCCATTTCCTCTCATGATAAATCACCCAAGTCTGAGAGAGCTGGAGGTGAGAATTCTCCGCTGGCACCGGTGGGGAATTGTTTTTCTCGTGTTTGGGAAATCATGTCCTCATGAGCACCACGTTCTTACAAAAAGAGCGAACATCACTGCTCCCCACTCTCTCATCTCTATTAATTTCATCTCTTTGCTTTTACAGAGACTCAGAAGCTGCGTGAAAAGATTACTATAAATAGCCTCATCAGAGGATCAACAAACATGCTTTAAAAAAAAAAAACAACTCTAAAATAATTGTTCATTTGCCTGGTAATTAGTTAACACCCTAGCATACCTTCAAAGGAGAGTGTGACACATGCACGGTGATCTCTATCTGTTAGCAAAGTAAGCCCTGGAACAAAGGAAATTCAGAGCTAAAGGACTTGAAACCTCACCAGGACTGCTGCTTTGAAGATAGGAATATTTATGCCAAGCTTTGTGACTGTGGAGCTACTAAGGCTTATCAGTCACCACAAGGGCTCCTATGAGGTCTAACCAGAAACTTCCAGCCTCCATGGATATATTGGATTCCGTGATCTACAGAACACAGAAGTCTACGTCAGCGCTCTCTCTCTGTGTAGACACACACATGCACACACAAAGATGTTGTTTCCTTGCTATTAATCGCCACAATCAAAACTGTGAAAAAAATCCTCACTGTGTTCTGTCAACACAATTTTGAAACTAAACACTTGAGATGCAGATGGAAGAACCCAAAATACTCAATTTACTCAGAGCAATCATGTCCTACCTCATTAAGAATAAAAAGAACTACTTTCCAGAAAACGTGTCAGCCCCTTGTCAGGCCAATTGTTCATTTTCCTTCAGGTTCAAAATATTTTTATCTTAAATGTCAAAGGCTCTCTTCCAAAGATGTTTACCCAGTCGCCCAAATCTGACAGGATGTGCAGCTGCGAACGAGTTGGTGAAGTTCAAAAGCTTGAAATCCTGTTTTCAGACTCGACACACTAGATTTTCTGGGTCTTTTGATACGGCTTCCTTTCAACTCTTTTAATCATGCCCTAAATTCTTCAGGCACCCTGGGACCAGCTGGAGTACAGGTATCTATTCAAAAATTGTAACTTCTCACTGATGCAAAGGAATGCTCTGGGAATTTAAACTAACCCACTTCCTCCACTTTCTTTCCAAATTAAAGCTCAGGAAACCAGACCTGCATACTAACATTTCTCCCTAGAATAATGAGGAAGGATCGTCTTTGGGTCTTTGGCTGTCCATGCTTTGGGACCATTTTTTTTTTATGTAAGACTGCCCTAGAGGGAAGCCAGACTGGCTACCGGTAATACACCTCTTGGAAGGGATCCAGCATGGGCCTGAGTCATACCGCTTTGGTCAAGAGTAAAGTCGAATGCCAAAGAGGCATTCGAAAATAAAGAAATAAAGTAATAACCATGGGAATGCAGTTTTTCTGGAAAACAATTGCCCCATTCATTATCAAGAGGTTTAAAAACATGGCTACCGGGGCACCTGGGTAGCTTAGTCGGTTGGGCATATGACTATTGAATTCGGCTCAGGTGGTGATGTTAGGGTCATGAGGTTGAGCCCTGCTTTGGACTCCATGCTGGGCTTGGAGCCTGCTTAAGATTCTCTTTCTCCCTTTCCCTCCGCCCCTTCCCCTCTGCCCCTCCCCCAGTGCCCCTCCCCCACTCACACTTGCTAGCGCATGCCCCTTTACTCTCTCTCTCAAAACAAAATGGTGAATATCTTCTGACTCGGTAAGTCTCCTTCTAAAAAGCTATTCCAGGTAAATGTTGGAAACTTAGACAAACATTTGTGGACAGGGAAAATCGCAACATTGCAGATATGTGAAAGTAGGGGAAAAATAGCCTAAACTTCAAATCGACTAATAAGCTGGAGTGCATCTACACACCAAGAGCAGAGTGAAATAAATCACGGCACTCTCATTTGAAAAGCTTCTTTCGAATAATACCTACTGATGTAAAGCTGCTTATGTTAATGTTACATTTTAAAAGCCAAGGTGTACTATCCCATTTGTAGTGTGTTTCTTGATGGTAGAGGAATAGTCATGGAAAGAACAGGAAGAAAGCACAAGTGTGAATAATGGTAATCTCCAGATAATGGGTTAACTGTGATATTTCTTTTCATTTTTATCTTTCTGTACTTTCCAAATTATCTGAAGTGTGCGTTTAGAACTTTAATAAGAAGAAAACAATAAATACATATTTTTTCAACAAAGTAACTTAAATGCACCATCTCCCTCCTTTATTATCCTGCATGGAAATATAGGTAAAATGAGTTAAAATAAATTCAAAGTTATTGAGAGGGGCTTAAAATATTAGGCCTTAGAGTAGTTCCTGCAGTTGGTTTTAAAATTGATTGCAGAAGTTCAAAGTAAATAAGTGGAATTGCACATATCCATGACGTACATTTATCTTTTGAGGACAGAATCTTAATTGTGAAAACACATGCCGACAACATTTATCAAATCAGACTCTTGGTTAGTGCACAATTTTAATGAGCTTTTGTAGGAAACTTTTTCTTCAAGCTTCTTTTGACAAGGGCATCCTCTGTTTGGGGGACCCTAACCATGTTTGTTTGCTCTTTCTTTTTAACAGTAAATATTCACTGAATACCAATTATAGGCCAGGCGCCATGCTAGGGACTCAAGATATAGTAGTAAGTAAAACAGACGTGATCTGTTTGTGTTCTTCCACTAGGCTCTACGTTCTGGTGGATATTGGGCAAACATTCATAACAGATGACAACGGGTTCTATTAAGGAAAGGAGTCAAGTCCAATTGGGGGTGTCCAATATTGGTGTCAAGAAAGACTTCTCTGGTGGATGAGGGAAAAACAGCCATGGACAGAGCACTCTGGGCACATGGAACAGCAAATGTCCTGGGACAGAAAGGTGTGTACTATGTTTAAGCAACTACCAGGAATCCAGTATGGCTAAGAAAGAGTAACTGATGGAAGCATGAAGTTGGGGAGGATTGGCAAGGGCGTTGGCAAGAATCACAGCAGTCAATGATTTCCACAGGCTGTCCTAAAGAATGGGACTGGTTGCCGTGGGAAGCCAATAATTTTCTTCATTTTTGCTCAAGTCTTTTTAAACCTCATCCTTAACTAATGGTAGACTCACAGGAAGTTGCAAAAAAATAGTCCATCGATGTCCCTGTACTTCTGCCGGCTTCCCCCTCCTCCACCACCCCCCTCGCCATGGTGACATCTATGGGCACAGTACAAAATCCAAATCAGGAGGTTGACGTTGGTACAACACTGTTCTCTAGACCACAGATCTTATTCAGCTTTATAGCTTCTGTGTGTGTGTATAGATATTTCATTCTATGCAATTTTTTCCCGGGCATAGATTCTAGTGAAGAATCCTAAATGGGCGATCAAATCTGGTTTCTGTTTCGGACACCAGGGGCTGTGAGGACAATGAGTTGGGTCACAGCATGTAGGGGGCTGCTACTCTTGGGAGAGCCAGTGGGGGTCCTGACTAGTGTGGAGGCAGCAGAGAGAGAGAAAACAATGGAATTCTGTGGAAGGTGGAAGCAGCGAAGCCAACTAGGCTTGGGGTAAACCGGCCTTAGGGGGTGAGGGGGCAGATAAAATACAGCCTGAGGGTCAGCAGTGTCATCTACCAGGAGGAAGACGTCTGGTCAAGGAGCAGGTTGGGTCACAGCGTCTCTGAGCATGTGAGTAGGAACTGCCATCTACCTCTGCTTTGGGTAGGGGCCACACATCTGAGAATCAGCAGCATCTATACGGCATCCAAAGCCATCCAAATCCCCGCGCGAAATCTGACGACTTTTTTTCTTTAGTTGCAAAGATGTGCAGTATAACTAATACATATAATAGTTATAATATATGGGATATATTATATAATATATAATAACCAATTATTATAATAAAATATAAATAAAATAATATTTATAATATTAAAACAAAATACATAATAACAACATAATATAATATAAAGTAAAATAAAAATTTTACTTTAAGCAAAGAAGCCCCGGGTGACGTCACCCAGGGAGTGAGTGTAAGGAGGTGGCCCCGAGCAGAGCTCTCACAACTCAGTACCCTACTTAGTACACGCTCGTTCTTCTCCACCATTTACTGGTCATTTCGTTGGGACTAATGTCTCCTTCGAGAGACTGTAAACCTCCAAGTGGCAGAGATGCTGTCTTTTTAAAAAGTTTTAACCCCGCTGTAGCTACCATACCGTGCTCTATTGGTTTCTGGTAGACAATAGAGGGGTCCAACCCTTGCATACATCACTCAGCACTCATCGAGATAAGTGCAGTCTGCAACCCTTCCACCTGTTTCCTCCGAGCCCTAGCCCCTTCCCGGGAGAAGATGCTGTCTTAAAATCTTGCTCCACTCCTCATAGTGCCTGGCATGGCGGTATGAACACTAGGAATGCTCCATAAATTGGCTTTTGTTCAGCAAACGTTTACTAATCGTGACCTTTTTGCCTGGTATGAGGACAAGCCCCAAGGAGACAACCCAGCTTCACTGGCTTGGCGGTCACTGCACATTCCCACCTGTCCTCACGTGAGGACCCGCGTGGAGTCGGGGCAGACATTTCCCTCTCGGGTGGGAAGCCCTACAAGCTCTGATGTGGATCTGACGGTCCAAAAAAGATGCCAATTTAGAACAAGGGGTTTCTGATTCTCTTCTTAATACTGGCACCAGTCACCTTCAACAATTAACAAAAAAGGATGCTATCCTGGAATTATCCTATGCCAAGATATCGTTGACGAGATAGTTCTGAGAGATTTTTGGAAACCATTCAAAACAGGTTACCAAAGCTCATGATAATGGAAGCACAGCCTGTAAATTAGTAGAATATTTCAAGTGTCATAGAAACTATTTCTGTTATGTGAGGCTCAAGCATCACCCCAGTGAGAAATCATCTGAGGTATCAGAAACGAGCAAAACATATTTTCTATTCCATAGAAAGCCCTTTGACTCTTACATCTGATTTCATGGGCTCTGTGCACAGCTGGACGGCCAGCTTGAAACTGAGTTCACAGCAAGGAGGGATGAGGATGGTGGGAATGCCTATTTGCCGCGAACCTGCAAAATCTCTTCTGAGAAGAGAAAATTCTCAGTCTCCAGACATTTCAGAAGATTTCTCCTTTTTTGCTTAAAAATCTGTACCATCATCATCCATTCATTCGGGGATTATTTATTGGGCTCCTTCTACATTCAGGATTTATTGGGCTCCTCCTATGTGCCGGGTGTTGATCTAGGTGAGGAGGATATGGAGGTGGATGAAACAGACAAAAATCCTTGCCCCTCCCCCACTCCAGGGAGGTCCTCAGGAAATAAACAGAATGCCACTCAGGAAGGAATTCAGAAATGAAATCTGAGTGCAGAAAAAGGGATCAACAGTTGTGATGTGCTACAGACCAGACCCAAAGCCCCGGGGTGGATGGACTGGAAGCTTCTACCGGTTCCTCCAGATCCCCTGTCCACCCTTCTCCACTCTGCTCTGTGTCCTGAGACTGACCTCTTGTCTTTTGGCATCTGGTTATTCAGCCAGGGAGGGGGTCTGAGCATCGCAGGACTGCAAGAGCAGGTTATGGGTCCCTGGGCTCCTCCCTGCAGGAGGCTGGCCTCCTGTGATGGTCAGGGCTCCAAGTCGCAGCCCCTTCCTAGAGCCCATTGCTGCCCTGTGCCCTCACCCCACCAAGCTTCTTGCTTCCTTGCCCTGAGGACCTGCACCATCCCTGTGGTTTCCTTAAGCCCTGCAAACACCTTTAAAAATAGTCCCTTTGTTTGTTTGTTTGTTTGTTTATTTTTAAATTCTATTTATTTATTTGACAGAGTGAGAGAGCCCAAGCAGGCGGAGTAGCAGGCAGAGGGAGAGGAAGAAGCAGTCTCCCCACCGAGCAAGGAGCCTGATGCAGGACTCAATCCCAGGACCCTATTTCACCTCCAGTCACCCACTTTGAAGGCACCATCTGTTTCCTGAGGAAGCCTTGACCACTAGGCTCCAGGAACACCTGCAGCCTTGAGAGGCAGACATGCGTGGGTTCCCCCCAGACTGTCACCGCCATCTACTATAGCATGACCCTAGGCAAATGACTGAATCTCCTTAAAGCGGTTTCTTGCTTGGTGAAATGAGGATGATGCTAGTACCCACTACTGAAGGTTGCCGTGAGGATAAACACACCCGTGTGAGAGGATCCGCACAATGTAGTGTGCGCAGTAAATGCTCAAAAAGAGCAGTTCTCTAGAAACAGCTGCGCTCCAGCCTAGACCTAGTCCCCACTGGTGCCACCGTCCTCTGCCGCGCATCGTCATCCGTCTGACAAAGCCAACCAGTTACCATCCCGCCATTGCCGTCTTCTACCCGGGAACATGGACATGGGGTTTCTCCGCTAACTTCTCAAAACTGATTTTCATCCTCGACCACCCCTTCCGGTCACTTCTGAGGTCTTCCTTCCTTCCTCGCTGTCCCCAGGAGTCACCGTGCCTCAGATGGGCTGGCGTCCTAATGGGTCAGATTCATTAACTTCGGATTCATTAAAACCTTACCAGCAGCCTGGAAGAGAAATGTCCAGAGTGCTCCAGATGCAGGTCTCCACGGGGTCCTGCTCAGGTCTCCATCCTGTGTCCCTTTCTCTCTCTCTGAACACATTGCCTCTGCTGGCTCGCCCACACTACGGCTTCTCCTACTGCCTCCATCATGATGAGCCCCAAATCCAGATTCCTAGTCCTGATATGTATAATCAGCCAAGCACCCCATTCTGATGCCGCACAAGCACCTCAACCACGGCCTGTCGGAACTGTCCCCGGTCGCCTCCTCCATGACTCTCATGCTTCTCATGAGCACCTCACACCTTCAGCAGCCCTGAGGGTCACCGGTGACTCACACCTCTCCCCTGCACGACCTGCCAGTTGCCAAGTCCTGAAGGATTCATCTCGCATTGTCTTGTAAATCAGTCCTCTGATTGATTTCGCTGCAGGCGGGTGGTCTCTCCTCTGGTGAATTTCAAACACCTTCCCATCAGCTCTTGCCTGTACTCGTGCCCCCAAAGCAAGCTTTCTGTGTCCCTATGTGATCACGTCACCAAGAGCTATTAATAACAGCTACTGTTTATTTATGATGGGCTGGTCACTGAAATGCTCTACGTATCTTTAATCACTTAGGCATCCTAGTAATGTGATAAGGTAGGCTCTGTAATTATCCTCATTTTCATTTGAGCCAATGGAAATACTGAGGCCCGGTAACGTGTTGCAGGTGCACACGGCTAGTAAGAAAAAGCAGGTAGAACCTAGAGATTCTCGCCAGCTTCTGGCCACGGCATTATTCGCCTCTGCTTCGCTTCCATTCTCTCCCATCCTTAAGTTACCCACTCTTCACTTTTCCTTACAGAGACTTAAACTCCTTCAGGGTTCCCACTGTCTACCCTGCAAGGCAGGGATACCCCAACTCCTGGGCTTGGCACCAAGGGGCTCCACTAGCCAGTCCCTGACAGTCTCCACACTGCGACTGTTCCTCTTCCCAAAGGGAAGGGTCCCCAGCAGCTTCCTCAGCAAGCTGCCTTCTTCCTGCCCCTTCACCTGTAACGTCATCTTAAATAACTTCCAACCCTCACGTTGTACCCAGTGAAGTCCTGAGCTCTCGTAGAGTTTCAACATTAGCATCTCTTCCTCCAAGAAGCCTTCCCTGACCTGCCCAGGCTTATCCACGCCCATTTCCAAAGGACGGCACTTGGCACGTTGCTACCACTCCCCTTACATGTCTGTCTCCAGGGGGCAGGGTCATAGCTCTATTCGTCTTTAGAATCCCAGTGCCTGACACCTGCTAGGCTTTTCACACGTCGGTGAATACATAAATCAGTGAAAAACAGATAGAGGAACTCGTGAAGGGCAAGCGCAGAGAAAGCAAGAGAGCTGGCTAAGGGCAGCGATGTGACGTAACATCCATTACATATGTATTGTTTTAACACAGAATTCCAGCCTTTGTGACTACAGACCATCTCTATTCATCCACTTCCCCATTACCTGCTGAAGCAGGAATCTGCCCGTCGAGTCTTTATTCTCTCAACCATCCTTGATTAGACCAAGGATGTCATTACGCTGGGAAGGGTACCACATAACAAAATCACATAACTCTTCTTCCAAGTTAAGCTTTTTTCAGATACAAATAGCACCCGGCCCTAGAATCACTTTCATAGTTTAAATGCAGACTCTTATCTCGCAGGGGCCATTAAGAGAGCGACTGGGAACTGTGTGTGAGGGGTCAAAGGTCCAACAGAAATGAAAATCCGAAAAAGAATGTCTGGATGGTCACGGCTGCTTCCTACGATGCTAGTCCGGTAAAACACCACATCCCCTATTGTTCGGGCCTTCCTCTCAGGAAGAACTGGGTCCCAGGCTGACGTACACCCATCCAGTACTAATTACTGATTTCCTCCTGAAGAGTGAGATGAATCAAGAATAACAATCTCCCTGATTAAATAACAAAGTAGTTCTCCTTCATCTGGTTGAAAAAGTGTCTGTTTAAGTTTATGGGAAAATCTCTACATAGGGAGAATTCTTTGAAAAGAGGGGTTGCCTAATTATTTCGAGAAGTGATTATACTAAAACCATCCAGCTTGGTCACCAGTCACTTCATGGGAACTCCGTATCTGGCTTAGCCACTTGCTCCTCCTACGGCAGCTCAGAAAACAAAGACCAGAAAGCTGACTCTGGACCTAGAGGTTTTCACTTGTGAGTCAGTAATTCAACTGTTTTCATCTGGTTACAAAGGCAGTAAATTAAATTAATACATTTTTAAGATCTTCCAATAAGAGCTGAAATGACTAGAGCTAAATATTCAGTTAACCAGAAAATCGCGAGCTCTAAGAGTCCACTGCTGAGCATCCCAATGGCTCAAGACTTTCCAGATGCTTCTCAAAAATGATAAATATTCAGGGCGCCTGGGTGGCTCAGTCATTGAGCCTCTGCCTTCAGCTCAGGCCCTGATCTCAGGGTCCTGGGATCAAGCCCCACATCAGGCTCTCTGCTCAGCAGGGACCCTGCCTCCCCCTCTCTCTGCCTGCCTCTCTGCCTACTTGTGATCTGTTTCTCTCTGTCAAATAAATAAATAAAATCTTGAAAAAAATAAAAATAAATAAAAAATTAAAAAGTGAGAAATACTCTACAAAAACAAGAAGGCATTAACTCTGTAAAATTTTCTTCTTGGATGATAGATCATCAGCTGAATCCAGGTAGAATAAAAGGTCAATGGTTAGAATGGGGGCTATCATAGAAACGGTGAGCAATGAGAAGGAACCTGGTGCTGTGAGCATCACCGTTTTATGTGAGACAGATCCATGGACAGAGGGTCTTCGAAGCACTTTTACTGAGAATCTTTGTGACATTCTCTTCTTTCCAGTGTCCACCCCAGCCTGAATCACTTTATAACAGAAAAGTGTGTAAGTCCTTTTCTGCTGAGCTCTTCTGTCCGAATCATCATCAGCTAATCCTTGAAAAGGAAAAATAATGATCTACAAAGATGGCCACCAACACTAACATTCCTTTCCCCTCCTGCCTCCCCCTATCCCCCTGCCCCATGCACAGGCTGCCTCGTCTCCCTCTTCTTGCATCTGGGCTGTCTCTGTGACTTGTTTTGCCCGATGGATGCTGCACAGGTGATGCTGTATGACTTTCAAGTCTCTCCCTTAGGAGGGTTTTCAGCTTGTACATTTGCCCTTTTAGAAGCCAGCCGCCATGTACAGAAGGTCAGGCTAGGCTACTGAATGATGAGGCCATGGAGAGAGAGAGGGGGGGAGGCAGAAAGAGAGAGAGAGAGAGAGAGAGAAACAGAGGGCACTCACCCAAAGGGGAACTCAAGCCCCTTGGCCAACAGCCCCACCATGGCCCTAGACAAGTGAGTGAGGCCATATTGGATTTTCCAGCGACAGGTGAGCAGCCCCAACATCACAAGAAGAGAGATTCCTGGCCAGTCACTGCCCTGTGTCCTGGGGGAAAATTGCCTGTGTCCTGGGATCACAGCTCCTTCTTTGGAGGTGCCTCCTAGAGACCCCTGCTTCCAGAAGTTCTTCCAGGGGGACTCCCTCCTCTGAAACTTCTGAGGAGCGAAGCTCTTCTCTTGGCTCCATGGAAACTAAATTGGACCAGTTGGGTATACTTTCTGGGGAGATGTAAGTGGCAAACATAGGGACACCCAGTGGATGTCAAAGAGACCCCAGAAAGAAGATGGATGGTCTGGGTGAGCAGCCAGGGGAATAGAGCAAAAAGACCCCCAGCCCCCACAATGGCAGATAATACAAGACTCGGGCAGAAACCCAGTTCCTGGGTCTTTTCCTTCTCAGTCAGCGACCTTGATTCATTTTTGGTCTCTGTAAAGGCAGCTGGGTCTCTGGGGGGGGTGGGGTAACCAAGGGCCCTCATTTCCCTAATATCTTTACCATAAAACCCCATTTTTGCAATAACCTTTCTTTTTTTTTTGTGGGCAATCAAAACAATATAAAGAGTACATACAAGCTGTGGTTGAGAGGGATAGTGTGTTCGTTACCCCCATCCCTTTCATTCAGACCGACTGACTCCGAATGGATGTGCAGTCTAAGTAAAATCAGCATTTGCCCTGCAGAGATCTTCCAGACAAATATTCTTAGGTGTCGAAAGAGGTGGCCGCCCCAAACCGTCTCCCACACCGAAAATTCTGGAGCTGCCCCCGGAAACACACTGACTCCCTTTGGAGCCCCGTCTTTCTTCCCCAGCTTTTGCTCCTGACATTATACTAAAATCCTGTCTGAGGCTTGAAGTTTTCCTTCACAGCAGTCCGTTCCTTTCCCCCGGCCTCCTTCTGACTTGGAGCTAATCTTGATCCCCAGGGCACACTCTCCCGTGGGCCATATCTACAGGAGCCTTCCCGTAGATTGAGAGAAGTCCCTACTGTCTCTCACGGCACAACCCTCTCCACGGGCCTCCCCCTCAGCCACCAAATCCTTGGAGATTCACTCCCCAACACCAGCCATCCTATCACTGTTCACTTCGTTTCGCGTGGAACTGGGTTGCTTCATAAAGAACATTTAGTCCAGGCAAGTCTTTCTAAGTCTTTGCCTAAGAAGATTTAGTTAAAAAATACCTAAAGGGCTTCTTCATCATGGAAATCCAACCTTAGTAATGTAAATCCTGCCGGCTGGCCCCCGCAAGCAGAATGAGAGCAATATTAACTAACTTACTACTTAATTATTCTCTCTTCCCGGCCCCTCCCATCACCCCCTGAGAGGTAGGGTTTTCCAGGGACTGAAAGAATATTCACTTCTTTCTAACATTCCAAAGCACGTCTGCATCCTAGGAAGGCTCGACACCGACCTTGAGAATGACAAGAAAAATTGAGAAGCACCCTAAATCAAAACAGACTTAGCACCCTAAATCAAAAAAGACATACTTGCAAGAGCAGCTGTGGCTCTTACCCACCCTTGCCTATTACCCCCCTCTCTTTCTTTTGTTTGGTTTAGTGCACTAGACGTTTGATCACAGAGTCCTACCAGCTCATTTGCGCCATAGTCTGTAAACTTTTCTATTGTTCTTCAGTAGAACAAATCAAAACGAAGAAAATGCCCATAGTTTCGTCTGTGTAATATTGTCTTGAGGATAAAACAAAAAGTCTGGGACTAAACACAAGACATGGTAGTACTTATGAATTAGGATCATTCATTTAACTTATTATTTATTGAGTGCCTATTAAAGCCATAGCGTGATTTCTACAAAAACGGTTTATTGTGAGGAACAGTAATTTTAGTAATGACAATTCTATTTATTAATAGCACCCACCAGGTGTGAATGGGCCCTGGGTCTCATTTAATCCTCACACAATCCTATTTAGCAGATGCACTAGCAGAGGCTCTGCAGGTCCTGAAAGGCGTGATCAGGATTCAAAGTCGGGTTTTAACCCCAACTGCCATGCTCTCCTACAAGGCTGTAACCTAAGGAAGAGAGAAGAGAGAATTGGTATCCACAATCAGTCTAGAAAATATTTTTGTCCGGTTCAGTGGTAAAGCCACAAACGTTTCCCATCTTTAGCTTGTAAGGAACTACCCAATCCACTGAAGTGATAATTCTTGAATGAGGTTTACCCAAAATTGCCTTTCTTCACTTCTCTGTTCAACTCTTGATGCTTTGGGGTCCCCCCACCCCCACTTATTTCTCTTTTTCTTTTGCCCAATAATCTCCAGCTTCAGGCTGTGACATGATGATAATTCTGCATTATGTTTGCTTGTCAAGGGCCTGCCACACGTGACATTCCCTGGCTACTCAACCCACTCCTTTGAACTTAATCATTGTGGATTAGTGTCAAGGTTCAAAGGATAAGCTATTCCTCACGCCTACCGTTTACTTCTTACCCCAGAAGTCCCCGTGGGCATCGGAGGCAGCTGGCCTCTAACTTTCAGCCTGGATTCTCAGAGGTGCGACCCCCCCACCGCAAATGGCAAAGTCACCATTCGGTTTTCTCTTTTCATTGCCTCAGCGTTCCCTAAGTAAGCTCCAACGATGCGGTCTTGATAAACCGAAACCCGATCAAGCCCAGTTAGAAAGGGAAGAGGAGAAGCACCCGCCTTGGTACTGCGGTGACCCTGAGGGGCAGGTTCTCTTCCAGTCCAGGGGGTGCACCTGCCGCCGAGGCCCTTTGTTCAGATGCCTGTAGCCTTCACCCCAGCCAGCCACCGTCGCTGCCTCTTGGACTTTTACTCTCCGAGAGCGCTGGCATCACCACTCACCTTTTAGTACAAAGAGAGAAAAGAAGGAAAAAGCTTTTCGGAGAAAAGTCGTAACTGCAAGGGGAAAAAAATAGGGATGGGCCAAAGAGTGGCTTTGTAGGAACTCAAGTCCAAAGAAGACGGATGGGGCTCAGTTTGAGAACCAGTTTGAGAACCACGTAGAGAACCTGGTGTCTAACTCAGCTACTGGATCTTTTCATGACCGTCGAGCAGAGAGGTCAGGGCGGGGGCTGGGCAGGGCTCTGTATTCCTGTAAGGCGCAACGTGACCGCTTTGTGCTGTCACAGAAGGGGACAGGGTGGGGGAGGTGGGCCTCAGGGGAATTTAAAATACCAAGCCAAAGACAGGGTGTCGGGATTCAGAAATCGGAATAACATGGGCGGTGAGACAAAGGCCGAGACCCCGGACGCAGCGCCCGCGACAGAGAAGCAAAAAGGAGCGGACGGCCCGGCATCCCGCAGGCCAGGGTCGGGGGCGAAGCCGGGCCAGTCGCCCCGGCCCGCCTCCCGCCCGCCTCTCCCGCGGTCGCGCCTCCCATCGCCCGGACGGGGGAACCGGAGGCGCGGCGGGGGCGCTGCGAGGCGGAACCCGGGTCGGGCCGTCGGCCCCCGGGCAGCTCCAGCCGCGCGCTCCGCGTCCCGCTCGGGCCCCGGGAAACGCCGCCGCCGAAGCCCCGGCACAGGACCGACGGAGTGCGCCCCTCGGCTGGCTGCGCTGGGACAGAGGCCGCGGTCGCTCGGCGCTGTCCTCGGCCCGAGGGGCCGTGCCGCCCGCTCCCCGCCGCACTGGTACCGCGCCGCCCCGCCGCGCCCAGGTCCCCGCGCCTGTTCGCGGTCACCTCCGGAGGCTGCCGAGCTCCCCTCCCCGAGCAAAACCGAGAGCCAGGGCCCTGCCGAGCCGAGGCCGCCCGGGCACCCGATTCATCCAGGCCCGGATGGGGCCCGCGGCGAAGGGGCTCCATCTCGGAAGGCTTCCTGGAGGCGCGGAGCCCCAAGGATGAACCCAGCACTCCCTCTAGTTGGAGCTTAGCCAGTTCAGCAGGCCCGCTCTTCTCCTTTATATAATGATGAATTTCTTACTAATCGCAGGTATCTTCCCTCCGCTGCGGCTCCAGGTAGCCGGCACAATTACCCGCGAAGCCCCCGGGTCCCGCTCTGGTGCCTGCGAGCGCGGGTCCCGCAGGCTTCAGCGTCACCCCGGACCCCGCAGGTAGCACGGGGGTGTACCCGGCGTCCGCAAGCCCCCGCCCCTGAACCCTCCGGCAGTTCACCGCGTGTCCCTCCCCTCTGAAACACGAAAGCCGACGCCACATTAAAGAGCTCCATTTTCGTTTTCCCCTTTCTCCGCTTCCTCCCGGAGCCTCCGTAGCCCGTAAGGACTTTGCTGCTGGCTAGCTTCAGTGCACGCAGCACGAACTCTTACAGCGCCGCAGGGACCCGCCCGAGCTGCACCCTCGTTACGGTTAAGGCTGGTCTCCTTCCTCCTTCCCTCCTGAGAGTCTGCCCCGCAGGTACCCTCGCGTCAGGCTCCCGCTGCCCTTCCTTCCCACCCAGGTACTGGGCACACACCAGCATTCCCATTGTTTTCCCTTAGCAGTTGAGGCAGGCTAGGGTTTTCCAAAGAAAAACTATTCCCAAAAAGTTATTTTATTTTTTAATCATGACACTTCATTTTTTAAACTCCATTTTAGAAGTTTCGGGTTTCAGCCCTTCCTTCCGTTTGCTGTCTTGCAGGTTGGACCCAGAGATATCCCCTAAACCTTTGCCTGTTCTCTCCCTGGTGCCGGAAATCTTCCCCCGAGGGGTTGGGTCTCAGTCAGAGCCTGGTAGCTGGGGTTCCAGAGGTGATCTCAGGTTCAATGGGCACTGAATTGGAGACAGCTAGTTTTAGGGGTTACTTGTTTCGGGAGGATAAATCTTGGGCATGTTACACATATGAAAGGCACGGAGAGCCTCAGTGGGGGTTATTAATTTCCTTAGAGTGACATCATGTGGTAAAGGGAGGACCACCCAGCTTGTCCTTCAAAGTGCTGATACATTCTAAAGCAGATGCAAGAGAGGAGAATAGGAAGGGAGAACTCAAAGGGACTAATTAAGTTGGAATCATGGGATCCTAGCAGTTTCTGACTTTACTTCCCACCCAGTTCCAGAAGCTCCTGGTAATGCTTCCCTCAGCCCCCCAGCACTCCCCTCCAGACCTGGAGGCTAGAGAGTCCTACCCAAGGTGTACTTTAAAAGAGAGGTACCACTTACAACCTGAACAGAAAGGGAAGCCACATCACTCACCGTTGGGCTTTCACGAATGAGCCTCAAGAAATAAATTAGATGTTTATTGCATGTGGAACATTCAAAAAGTTCACAAGTTTTTACAGAGTGTTCTCTCATGATACTCCCTTTACCTAAACAGCCGAAAGCAGCGTTTTCCAAAGTGCACTGTGCAGGAATTAGTAGGTGTCAGGTGAATAGAAGGGTTCCAATGGTCAAACAGATGTGGATTAAACAAACACTGGACTTAAAAAAATTAAACACTTTAGGGTGGCACTTCTTAGAGACGCTAAGACAGGATGCAGCCCTTTAATGTCTTACAGGGGGATAGGACTTGGTTGTGGCAGCCAGCCCCAAGGTGGTCCCCAGTGGTCCTTGCTTCCTGATGTGATGGAGAAGTTAGACCCTGGAACAAGCATCTCCTGCCCTAAATCAGGGGCTGCCGGGCAAAACCCAGAGAAAACTGCCCTGTGTGACTTCTGAGGCCAGGTCAAAAAAAGCACTCAAGTTTCTACTTTGGCCTCTTAGATATATATAATTCTGAATTTGGTTTGCAAGTATTTTAATTAGGATTTTTGCATCCAAATCATACATGTAATTTGCCTATGATTTTCTTTACCTGTGCTATTCTTGTCTTGCAACTGAGGTTATATTAGCCTCATAAAATTAGTTGGCTAACTTCTCTTTCTCTCTCTTTCTGAAATAGTTTAAGAGAGAATAAATGCTCCTTGAAAGTTTGGTAAGACTCCTCCCACCTATGGAAAATTATCTGGCCTGATGGGATTGTTTTTTTTTTTTTTTTTGGAAAGGGTAAAGGAGGATGTCAGGAAAATCTTTTGATTACTAACTTAATTTCTGGCATAGCTATTGGCTCATTTCTTCTTGGGTCAGTATTTGAAATTTATATTTTTTTAGAAAAGAAAATATTTTATCTACATTTTATTTTTTTATTCTTTTTAAGATTTATTTATTTGAAAGAGAGAGACACAGCGAGAGAGGGAACACAAGCAGGGGGAGTGGGAGAGAGAGAAGCAGGCTTTCCACTGATCAGGGAGCCTGATGGGGGTGGGGGGGGCGGATCCCAGAACCCTGGGATCTTGACCTGAGCAGAAGGCAAGACACTTAACTACTGAGCCACACAGGTGCCCCTTTATCTAAGTTTTAAACGTTCACTTGTGGTTTTCAAAATTCCCAGTGAAACTACAGCTCTGTCCTTTCTTTTATTCCTAACAGTGTTTCTATGTGTATATATGATTTTACTCTTTTATTATTTTCTATTGTCTTAATTTAGTGAAAAAACTGGGTTTTGATTTTGGTGATATTATTTCTTTCATTTACACTTCATTACTTTCTGCTCCTGTTCTGGAAAGTCCTGCCTTCTACTCTCTTTAAATTTACTGTTCTTTTGCCAACTTCTTGAGGTGAGTGCTTTACTCATTTGTTTTCAGAATTTCTTCTCCAAAACATACATTTAACATACATCTAAAAAATGTGTTTCTAATACCTGTTTTTGTTATCAAATTTTTTTATCATTCTGGTTTTAAATATGCTGCCATTTTCATTATGATCTATTTTTAAATTAATTCACAAAGTAGTCAGGAGAGCATTATCGAGTTTCGAAATGTGTGTGCAGATTTATTTGTACTTCTATTTATTATTTATTTTTGCTATCTTTTATTTGCGAACTCTTGTCTAATTTCAGTGTAGCCAGAGATTCAATGTGGTCTGTGTTATATATATATATTTAAAATGTGTTTAGACTTCACTATTATATTATCAATTGTTGAAGATATTTTTGAAAATAATCTGTTATATTCAATTAATTTTATTCTTTATTTCTACATCCTAACACTTTAAAAAATGTAACCAATCAGTGTCTTGTAGGGATATGCTAATATCCTCCAATATGATGATAGTTTTGTCTACTTATGTCAGTTAATTTTTGCCTCCTGAATTTCAAGGCTTTTTTTTTTTTGGTACATATAAGCCCATAAGTACCATATATCCCTTTTATTACTGAGTTCTTTCCTTCTTTATGCATACGATGTTTTGCCATAAATTATATTTTGTAAGAAATTGATTACTGCCATTCCTAGGGTTATTTTTTTAAAGATTTAATTTTTAAGTAATCTCTATACCCAAGGTAGGACTCGAACTTACAACTCCAAGATCAACAGTCTCATGCTTCACCAACTAAGCCAGCCAGGCACCCCAGGGTTACTCTTTTAATTATTTGTACGGGTCATATATTCTACAAGTGCATATATTCTACAAGTCTATGACTAGATTTTTACATTTTAACTTCATCATGTTTCCTCTTATTTTTTTTACAGTGAGTTTATTCCAGGTTCAAATTTTTGGATTATTGATAGATTTAAAATTATTTCTACTCTCTTGGTTTTTTGATGTTCTTTCTGTTCACCGTCCTTTGTCTTTGTTTCTTTTCTTCCCCTTTTCCTGCATGCTCTTGAACCAGGAAAGCTTTCTATAACTCCTCCCTTCATGGTTAGGAAACTAGTGACAGTGTTTTCATTTTTGACCACTTATCTTTATTTTTTTAACATACACATTAGACCATACATTTTTCTAAATAATCTGAAATGCTCAGTAAATTCTTTTTTCTGAAAAGCAATAGCAAAAAAGCCTTCAGCACATTTTAATTGTTGTGGACTTTTTCTCGTTAATTTATTGCTATCTCCAATTTGAGTTTTGCATTTTTGAAACAAAACAAACCAAAATTAAGAATTTTTTATGGTTAATAAACATGTGCTTACACTTTATCGATTTCCCTACTTCCCCATTTTTTTGTATTCCATACATTTCCTCAAGGCTCCTTTTTCTTCCTATTGAATGAAGATATTCTTTAATAATTATTTCAGCACAGGTCTTTGCATGGCTTTCACTCTATTCATAGCATTGCATTTCTGATCCATTTCTGGTCCCAGAAATAATGTATTTTGTTTTCTATCCATCTTAACGGTTTTTCTTTTTTATGCCTTTGCTTGGGTTTGGAGCAAAGGGGATGAGTTAAGAGGTTAATTTATGGAGTCATCTTGACTAGAAATCAGAGTTAATGGCTACTGAGTTCCTGGTCCTTGGAGGGAAGGATCAAAGTAGTTCAAAGTGAGCAATTATGGAAAATTGCCTGAAAAGAAATTTTTTCTTTTCTTTCTTTTTGTTTTTTGTTTTTTCTTACAGGCACATGAAAGTTTCAAAAAGTATCTGACTTTTCTAGCCTTTTTTTTTTTTTTTTTTGGTTTAACTCACACTGATATTGGAGTGATAATGCTATGTGCTGACCCCTGGTGGTTTCAGCAAGTGCTTATTTACTACCATTTTTGGAGCTGAAATAGATCTTATTTCAGGAGTTACAGACGCAACAACCTTCAGAGGTCAGACATGTTATATAAATGTTATATAAATGTATCGGGTAACCCTGTATGTGACAATAGATCATGGTGCCAAGTACAGTAAAACTGAAAAATTCAGGCTCCACCAAAGGCATGTAAACTCAATTAAAAAAAAAATGTTGACAACACACACACACACACACACACACACACACACACACACACTCATGAAAGAGACCCAAGTGAGAGTTTGATTGGGCCAAAGTTTGGCCCAACCTTCCAAATTTAAGTTAACACAAGTTAAGCCTCTGTCTTGGGGGAAATCACATAAAAACTTGGTTTGTAGGGGCGCCTGGGTGGCTCAGTGGGTTAAAGCCTCTGCCTTCAGCTCGGGTCATGATCTCGGGGTCCTGGGATCGAGCCCTGCATCGGGCTCTCTGCTCAGTGGGGAGCCTGCTTCCCCCTCTCTCTCTCTGCCTGCTTCTCTGCCTGCTTGTGATCTCTCTCTGTCAAATAAATAAATAAAATCTTTAAAACACACACACACACACACACACACACACACACTTGGTTTATAAATTAATAATGAATGCTCTTCCCATGATCCACTCTTACTTCCCCCAAAATACAGCAACTACTCCACAGTGCTATAATGGGCTATTTTTGTTAAATCAAGTTAGACATTTGTTGACAGGACTCAATGGGGAAGAATATTCATCTTTAAGTGAATTTTATGTATCATTCTGAGTAAAAGACATGTTGCATATATTAGTTGAGACACCGTACAGGGAAACTCGTTATTTTAAAACATTAAATGTTATACCAATTTAAATTTTTCTTTCTGCTTTTTTATGCAGTCAATTTGAAGCTTAAGAATTTAAAATCAGAAACTAGTCTCAAGTTGCTACATTTTTAACTGGAGAGCCTAATTCGAGAGGATAAGAGTGAGCCATGTAAGAGCGGCAAGAGTAGGGATGTTCTAGAACCAAATACTTTGTCCAACTACTTTGGAAAAGTCCAAATGACAGTTCTATAAAGGATATTTTGATTAATTTTAATTCTAATTGGTTTTTTTGCTAATGGATTCAAACTTACTTATCCATTCTTTTCCAGGATCTGACAGGTCCCACTTCAAAATGTCAGTGGTTTCTTATTCTCTCTCTACCATGTTAAATCACAAATTTTCACCCTGCCAAGCCCCACCAGGATTCCCTCCGTCTTAACCACTATATTTCTGATATTCACTGTGCCATTCAAGACAATTTGCCTGCTGCTCCCATGAAGGGCTTCATATTCTCAACCCGAGCCTTCCCCATGCTTCAGATGAGTGTGAAGAAATGGAGCGCACCCCCCCAGGGCAAATCCGCGGTTCAGTCTTCAGTGCCAGACAAGATGGGGCTCTTGGTTCCGACCTTGCCTCACACGCTCCTCCCTTGGTATGCCATCGCTCTCTATTGAGAGTCGCACTCCCAGCCACTCAAGCTCCTGCCAAAACTTTATGGCAGAATAAGAAATTTCACAAATATTTTGTATGTGTGTTTGTGTATGTACACTTGTATAGTATCCTTAAATACACACATGTACAGACATAAATACATCCACATCCACATATATATACAAATACATGCATATATTTTTGATACCTTAAAATAAATGCCTGAGATATTAAACGTAAAATAAAATATGCATTTTATACAGCTATTCAGAAGTATCTTCATTAAAAAAAAATGACATGTACATACAAACTCTAATATGTACAATTGCCAGACATCCTTGACGTCTACATACAAACCTAGTGTTCTAAGAAGGGGCTTCACATTTTTGAGAACAGTAGAAAACCTTGTGGCTATTGTTAAAAGTGAAAATTCCCAGGCCCACTCTGCAGTTTCTGATTCAGTGGTATGAGGAAAAGTCCTGAGAGTAGGGCTTTTTAACAAGCATCACAGGTAATTCCGAGAAACTTTGAGAACCACAGCTGAAAGGAATATTCTTTCTCCAAATAAAGCAACACCTTTCCCGTTTCTATATTTTTTAAATGATGTGCTTACTCCCTGACCAAATATATGAATATATAAAATGTAAATTTCCAAATCTTCAGTCTTACCAAGTTCTGGATTTTTTAAATATAATGTTTGCATTTTTAACGTGCTACTTAAAATTCTCTTGAGTAGGTTTTCATTTATAGTCTTGTCATTAATTAAAAGTCCTAGCAGAT
Organism: Nasua narica; assembly: GCA_028533885.1. Lineage (NCBI taxonomy): Eukaryota > Metazoa > Chordata > Mammalia > Carnivora > Procyonidae > Nasua > Nasua narica. Next base: position 162,254,853 of record CM052810.1, on the reverse strand, counting down.
TTTTTTCATTTATTTAATTACCAGAAATATTTTAGTCTGCATGCTAGAATCTCTTTAAAAAATATGCCAACAAGGAACACTTCTGAACTTATGAAAAAAGTTGGCCATTCATTTGGTATATTCCTTTATTTTTTTTTTAAGATTTTATTTATTTATTTGAGAGAGAGAGCACGTGTGCACTGGAGAGAGCATGACCTGGGGAGGGGCACAGGGAGAGGAACATGCAGACCTCCCACCGAGCAGGGAGCTGCACTAGGCCAAATCACAGGACCCTGAGATCATGTCTTGAACCAAAGGCACATACCTAACCGACTGAGCCACCCAGACACCTGGTTGGTAGATTTCCACTGGATTGAGAATAGGTAATGAAATACAAGAATTACCTGATTCTGGAATTCTCAGTGGATATACCCCATGATATTTGGGAAGTCAGTATTATACGGACTTTAGGGAAGACTACTCTAGTTCCTCAAACAATGGATACCAGAATTTTGACACAAACTTTCTCTCCTTAGGGCATCTCCCAATCACAGAAGGCTCAGCAAGGCCAATCTTCTGTTGGAGAAGTAGAGATGAGATATCATGAATCACTTGAACTCCACTGTAGCACCTGGAGCCTATTGACTATGAGTAAGACTACTATAAACATGGCGTCCTCATGCTACAGCAATGCAGAGTTTGTTAGGTGTCATAGAGCTCACAAAACATACATTAGCTCTTGAAGAATGTCATATTGTAGGGCTGTAAGGCATTGAGAAACCATCTAACTCTCTAAAGCCCCAATGCCTTCATCTTACGGATTGGGTAAGTGAAGCCCAAACTCATAGGAACCTCAAGATCTCCTGAGGGCAGGATTGAATCCTATCATCACAAGCCTGGGCATAATCCTTGGGATGTCAAAAGTATTAAATACATCAAGTTAGGGTGAACGCCGAATGAAATAAATGACTGTTGGATTTTCTAGCTCCCACATCCAATACCAGATCCAGAATGAGACAATTTGACACCAGAGTGACCTTTGGTCCTTCTGACAGGTGAGTGAGGACCCCCGGGTACTTCAGTTGTTCCAGAAAACTGCACATTGGGTCTATTTTCCCATTATCTTTAGTAACACTGGACAGGATCAATATCTTTTACTTTTTCCACTATAAAAATGAACAAAAGGCATTCCTGGTTTAATTTTTTTTTACTACTGATAATTGAGTAACTTTTCTCATATTTATTGGGAAATGGTCTTTCTTCTGTGAATTCGGAATGCACTTCCTTATTGTGTTCTATATTTCAATGCTGCTCTTAAGAAATACTATTCACTCTGATGTTTGATCTCTGTGTGAAACCTTTCTATCTTTGGAGACTTGGACGCTCTTTTCTTTCCCAGCATGCTGAAATTTCATTTCATGATTATGTATTTTGGATAGGCTCTATTTTGAGCTCTTCCTGGTAAATTTCTTCAACTATATCTTCCAATCCTCCTTCCATGGGGTCTTTCAACTCGATGATGGTATTTTTAATTTCTAAGAAATCCTCTTTACTCTCTAAATGCTCTTCTTCTTAGAGCAACCTCTTCTTACTTTGTTAATACTGCATCTCCTCTTAGCCCTCTGAAGATACTGATGGCTCTTTTGAAACTACCTTTTCCCTGTGCCTTCAAAGTAGCTTTTCCTTCTGTTTTGGTTTCTCCTATTATATGCTTTGCTCTTTGGCTGTTTGAATATGAAACCAAAAAGCAGATTGGAAGCTCTGGATGCTTTCGTGAGACTTGTCATCCATGGTCTTCACTTTGAGATACTCTGGCTGGACTGTTTCTTGAGGAAAACCCCTGACATCAATACCTTTATGTCTTTTCTCTTGGTCAGTACATTTCCCTGCCTGGAGGAATCCAGTCTATCCTGCCTTCAGGATGTCTGTCTGGCTGCCAGCATTCTGGGGGGCTCGTTTGGGGAAGAAAGCTGAAAGTCTCATACCCATTGTGTCAATTTGCATTTACCGTCCCTGTTCTCAGCAAAATATCCCCACATTCAACTTGCTCTGGTACCTTCTGTTCTCTGCAGGAAAACAAACAACTCTAGTCCAGTTTGTGTGGTGGGAGGGAGCCAGTAAAAAGGTTCTGTGGAGACCGGGGAGGGCATATTGGAGTTCTAATTTCTTAAACAGACTAGGAACCAATCCTCAGTGGCTTTTAGCTTCACTTTTTCATCCACTTTTATAGGTTCCTGATATGGCCAGTTCCTGAGACTTTAAAAGGTCTGCAGTGTAAATCAGATTGCTTCTCGATTCTCTCCTTTTCTAGGTTACGATTTCAAGGAGCTGCTCAGTCAGCTGCCATTATCCATCTTCTTTGCGATCCTAACATTGGCCATTCCTTTTTCTGCCCTATAGTCTTGAGGAACTCTGCAAAAATAGCACAAAGAAAAACAACTTTACTCTCATTTTTGTAGGATTACAGGAGGGAGTGAAGGTTAACTATGTGTGTCCAATCTGTATCTTTAACAGTGGTCTTCATTTATTCTCAGATGAACCTGAGAACCGGTTTGTTTTACTAAAAACATACCTGTCATTAATCCACTCACTCCCACCAAAGGTCAAACTCTTCATTTTATCCATTACTTCTACTTCGGTTTGTTATCAATTAATTTCTAGTTTTATATTTATTATTTTCTTTTCCTTCCTTTTTATTTGTTTTCTGATTATTTTTATTATGTGCTTGAATTGAATGCTTTGTCTCTGATTAAATAATAGAAGCACTGAATCCTGAATTTTCTTCAGTGGCCAATTCTTTAGCTGTTAATATCTAATATCCCCTTTGCTGTTCTATTTAAGGAGCTTGTAATTTCAATTTTGATTTTCTTGCTGACAAGACTTATTTAGAAGAGCAGTCTTAAGTTTCCAAATGGGATTAATTTTGTTATCTTTTCACTTATTAATGTTTAACCTTGCTTCACTGAACATGAGAGAAAATAGAACTATAAAATTTTACTAAAATTATTTTTATATTATGCTTCCCTTATTTAAAAAATATTTTTTGCTTTTGAACTTCATAACTCCTTTATGAAAACTCTTTAGGTTTAACTGTAAAGTTTATGTAGTATAATGGAGATAACGTTTTTAAAAATATTTACATGGTTTTCCCTTCTGCCTTTCCACACATGAAAGCCGAAGGTGTTCATCTGCCAGCAAGGATATGCTGGAAAATGAGAATTATTAAGATTCATTTGTGGAGAAGAAATGTAATGATGAACAAAGGGTTTTCAGTTTCTGACATTTAAATGGCATTTTGCAAGAAGACAATAGGCAAATATGCTTGAAAGTCTGTTGAAAACAAAGACATGTCTAAATTCCTTTGCTTCTACTTAATATATCAAATGCTAGGCTGGGGCCACAAAGCAGGAATTCTCCCAAAGTTCATAGAAAATAGTTTTGTCCACCAGGAGGGATTAGCCAAGAAATTGGAACCAGCGAGGTGGCTGATGTTAAGCAGAGGAAGCGAGAGAAGAGTTTGTCCATTCTATTCCCGAGGGGGGACCATTGGAAGAGTGAGACATGAGGACAGGGGAGATTGGGACAGGAGGAGGGAGTCGAATGTGTGTCTGATTTTGCTCAGAGCCTTGGCTCCAGGGAAAGGGGCTGGATGGTGATGGGGCCTCTCTCCCCTGGGGGGCCGTGGAAGGATCCCGAGGGGCACGGTGGCTCTGCCGTAAGGAGGGAGGGCCATGTGGTCACAAAACAGGAGGGTCTAAATCTGTGGCCTTCACCCTTGTCCACAGGCCGAGGGGTGGGGGATGCCGAGCTGAGAAGCAGCAGGCAGGGGCCAGCTCTGGGCTGGATTCCTGAGCTGAACTGGAAGGCACGAGGGCCCGCTGGTCCTCGGACAGGGAACGCTCCAAAAAGGCTTCCTCGGAAATTTGCCAGTGTAGCCCCACACTGCATTTGGCCTTTGGAATTTAACTGAGAGTTCTGATGGGAGTCTGATTCTCTTTCCTTTGCAGGCAAACTGTATTTTGTATCTATTTTGGAAAACGCTTATTTTATCCTTAGAAATCAAATATATGTTTTTCGATTTGTTTCCACTTTTTCAATAATCCTGCCAAACATTTGTGAGGCGTTCTGAGTCAGAATTCACAGGATTCTTAAACGTGGGGCCGTTTTCTTCTGGGATTTGTTTTGTTTTTGCTTATCCTCCATCTGCTCGCTGGTCCCCAGCACTCCGATTCATGAACACGGGGTCTCTTTGGTCTCTGCCTTCTGTCTCATCTCTTCTTTTAGAAACTCCCTTCCTTGGTCTTTTTTGCTTTGCACGCTGGAAGAATTATTTGCCCTTCTAAATCATTATTTCCATTTTGGGGAATGTTTTCCCCACCGGTGCTTCTAATATAAAAAATTTTTGACAATCATGTTTTTACCTTATTTCCAAGAAGTCTTTCTTGTTTTTGTAAATAGCCCTTTCTTATGACAAGATTGATTTATTACTGTAATATCGCTGAAATGAGCAAGAAGCCACATGTTTAAATACTGTTCAATTGCCTTCTGCTTTCTGCATTAATTCTGTCTTCTTGGGGTCATTTACCGACTGTTCAGTTGGTCCCGGATTTTCAAGAGACTGATCCTGCTCAAGTCCTATTCTTGCTCCCTGTCTCCATTTTTACCTACGATGCCGCAGCCCAGGTGTTTTGTTGGAGATACAGGCTCTGTTAGTATCCATGTTGGTCTGACTGCAGGGGGCCCAAGCTTAGGTACAGGGAGGATGTTGGGGTGGTTTTATCTCTCGGGAGATAAAGGGGATCCTCCTGAGCTTTGGAAGCCTGTGGGGGATTATTGTCTTCCCACAGCACCACGGGGAATTTCCTGGGTACCTGAGCTTCCCCTGCAGGAGCACTGAGGGCAAACACGTCCGTCTCATTTGTGTCGTCTCTGCTGACAGCTGTGGCATCAGCTGGTTTTCGTGGTGAGAGAGTATCCTCTTTCCATGTTAGCTGAGATTCCTGGGTGTGGAGACAGGAAAGGGATGAAGATGGAGACAACATGCGTCTCGGCTGCACTCTTACTCACAAGTGCCTGGTCAGTAACAAGTGGGGATGGGGGAGATTGAGGCATACCTCCCTCCGTGCAGTATATTATTATATAATCCACTTTACGCAGTCATAGTTTAGAAAGAGGAAATCCTTGTTTCCCTGACTAGGTAATAATAATTTCCTACCCCAAGTCCATCGATACCCGTAAACTGTTCTGCAGGGGAGAGACACTGGAAAGCAAAGTCTCCTAGAATTTGGAGCTATAGTGAAATGTAACAGGATGGTGTTCATGAACAAAGAAAAGATTTAAAATTGCAAGGAAAGAACGTCATCTAAATGGCTATATTTCATGGAAGCATGTGTGGACTGTATTAAAACCCATACGTTCTAGCTAAAGACCTGACACTACCTGACGTCAAGATTTACTTTAAAGCTCTAATAACCAAGACAACCTGATATTGGTCAAAGAACAGACAAATAGACCAATGGAACAGAATAGAAAGCCTAGAAATAGACTCACCCAGGCATAGTCAATTGATTTTTGACAAAGGAGCAAAGGCAATCCAATGGAGAAAAGACCATCTTTTCAATAAACAGTGCCAGAATTGGATATACTCATGCTAAAAAAAAAAGAGTGAATTTCAACACAGATCTTGCACCTTTCACAAAAAATTAACTCAAATGGATAATCTACCTAATAATAAAACTTGAAACTATAAAATATCTGGAAGATAACACAGGGGAAATCTATTGACCTTAGGTTTGGCAGTGAACTTTTAGATTCAACACCAAAAGTTTGATCCATTAAAAGAAAAAAAAACTGGTAAGTTGGACTTCACCAAATTTTAAACTTTTGCTCTCCAACACACATGGTTCAAAGGATGAAAAGGCAAGCCGCAAACTGGGAGAAAGTATTTGCAAAACACCTCTCTAATAAAGGACTTATATCCAAAGCACACAACGAACTCTAAAAACTGAGCAATAAGAAAACAATCCACTTTTTAAAAGGGCAAAATATCTGCACAGACATGTCTCCAAAGAAGATATATAGGTGGCAGATGAGCATATGAAAAGATGTTCCTCCTCTTGTCACCAGGGAACTGCAAGTTAAAATTAACCACGAGACACCACCACACACCTTTTGGAATGACTGAAATCCAAACCCTCCCAAGAACAAATGTCAGTGAGGATGTGGGGCAGCAAGAACTCTCATTGCCAATGGGAATGCAAAATGGTGCAGTCCCTTTGGGAGACACTTTGACAGATTCTTACAAAGCTTAACATAGTCTTAAGATATGATCCAGAAATCCTTGGTATTTACCCAAAAGAGTTGAAAACTTCTGTCCACTCAAAACCTGAATACTAATGTTTATAGAGGTTTTATACAGAGTTGGGAAAAGCTGGAAGCAACTAAGATGTCCTTTAATAGGGGAATGGATAAACAGACTGGGGTATACCCATACAGTGGAATATTATTCAGTGGTAAAAATAAATTAGTTGCCAACTCATGAAAGGACATGGAAGAAACTTGGATACATATTGCTAAGTGAATGAAGCCAGTCGGAAAAGGCCACCTACTGTATGATTCCAACCATAGAGCTTTTCTGGAAAAGGTAAATCTACAGAGAGAGTAAAAAATCAGCGGCTCTCAGAAGTTTGAGGGAAACGGGAGGGATGAATAAATGAAACCCAGGGGATTTTTATGGTAGTGAAACTATTCTGTATGATACTGGAATGGTGGATACCTAACATTAGGGATTTATCAAAACCACACAAAGTGGACTCTAATGTAAAATGCAGATGTTAGTTAATAATGGTGCATCCATATTGGTTCATTAATGGTAACAAATGTAACATACTAATGCACTAATGCAAGATATTAGTAATCAGCAAACAGCAGAGAAGAAGAGCTATGTGGAAACTCTAAACTTTCTGTTACATTTTTTGTGAACCTAAAACTGCTGTGAAAAATAGTCTATTAATTAAAACAAAACAGGGGGGCCTGGGTGGCTCAGTGGGTTAAAGCCTCTGCCTTCAGCTCAGGTCATGATCTCAGGGTCCTGGGATCAAGCCCCGCATTGGGCTCTCTGCTCGGCAGGGAGCCTGCTTCCTCCTCTCCTCTCCTGCCTCTCTGCCTACTTGTGATCTCTCTGTCAAATAAATAAAATCTTTAAAAATATATTAAAATAAAACAAAACAAAACTGTACCTTCCTACTCATTCCCTATCCTTCAAATTTTTTCAAGTGAAAACTGATTCAAATGAAACACTGAAGGAGCAAGAAAGAACACAGAAGTCTTTCTGGATGTATTGGCTATCTCTTCAGTAATGCCTGCACTCCCAACATAGCTAAGTATTCTTGTGATTTGTCTTTTCTCTTCATTTGGATGGCATGTTCTTTAATGTATTTCATTAGGTATCTTGCATGTAGTAGAATCTTGATAGCTACTAGTTAAATCAACTTAATCTTATACCAGTTCTTCAACTTATTTTTGATATCTCAAGCCCAAAGATGGTAGATTAGCAAATACACTGCCATCAGCATGGAAAGAACTAAGACATAACATTATCCTCTTGGCCTTAACCTCACGGGAGTTTTCTACTGGCAAAACGCTTTTACATGGCCTTCTTCAAATGAACTGTTCAGCCTGATTAAAAGATGGCCTTTCGTTAATTCAGAAATAATGTTTTATATTGTGAAGTGACAGAAGAAAAGGAACTGGTTAATGCCACAAAAAACAAAAACAAAAACAAAGGGGATCTACAAGCTCCTCTGAGTTTTCACTGACCAACGCTCATCACACAATTGTAGAGGTCTTTAAATTCCATGGGCTTCTAGCAAAGAAATGGATTCTCTTCCGTAGTGCCTACAGGGCCACAACCTTGCTAGTATATTGACTTTACGCCAATGACACTGATTTTGGATTCCTGACTTCCAGAACCATAAGATATTAAATTTAAGCCACTATTTTGTGATAATTTATTACAGCAGCCATAGGAATCTCATACACCCAGGCAGAGATATTCCATCCTATAGTAGTTTTCATTCTGGAACAAGCTGATTTGAAATTAAAAAAAAAAAAAACAAAAATGATAAAATGACGAAAGGATTTGTGTGTGTTTGTGTGTGTATATGTGTGTGTGTATGTGTTTGTGTGTGTGCGTGCGTGCGTGTGTGTACATGAAAATATGTCCAGATGGCCCAGGGACTGCAGGAAATTGAAACTCTGCTGGGGAAGGACTAGTAGATATCCAGGAGTCTTGGATTCTACATTGGGGAACAACTCATACCGAACTAAAAGGAGTTGATTTATAATGACTGGACTTAGATTAAAATCAAGAAAAATGCAAATATTTGTGACTCTTTGTAGCTCAGAATTTTAAAGGAAAATGGTCATCAGGAGAAGAATTGAATGTGTCTGCGATGTCCCATCCCGTGAGCTGGAGACCAGGAGCTATACTTGGCAGTTGTCCCCTTTATACCGTAGTAAAGTCTTGATTTCCTTTCTGGATGATGAGAATGGACATATCCAGCCAGCAGAAGATGTTTTTTAAGGGAGCTCAGTCCTCTTTTTTTTTTTTTTAAGATTTTATTTATTTATTTGAGAGAGAACACAAGCCGGCAGAGGGGCAGAGGGAGAGGGAGAAGTAGGCTTCCCGCTGAGCTGGGAGCCTGACTCAGGGCTTGATCCCAGGACCCTGGGATCATGAGCTGAGGTAAAAGTAGGTGCTTCACCGACTTAGCCACCCAGGCAGCTTGCCCCTTAAGGAACACCAATTTCTTCTTCTGGTTGGAGACAAAAGAAATATACATGACCTCAAGTTCAGTAGGTAGGAGAAAGGAAAGGAGCAGTGAGGGAAAGTTTACCGGGAGGATTAAACCAGATGAGTAGTAGGAGCAATCAGAAACCTCATAAGATGAAGAGACACATCTGACTCAGAAAAGGAATTGAAGGATCCAAGCTGGAGCCAGGCTGGGATGAACCCAACACACGCATTCAGTTAGGGCCCTACCTGCAGGTGACAAGGTGCTTCCAGACATCAGCAGACTTGGAACTAATGTTCTTGGTTCTGCTTTGCTTCACGTATATTGAATGGCCACACCCTGAGAAGACACAGATCATTGGTGAAGGGTTTTGCTGCAGAGGAGGTAGGCAGTAGAAGTTTCGGTAGAAAAGCAGGATTCATTTTCTTTCTCTTTTTTTTTTTTTATAAAGTGGGCTTTTTTTTTTTTTTTTAAGATTTTATTTATTTATTTGAGAGACAGAGAAAGTGTGAGAGAGTATGAGGAGAGAAGGTTAGAGGGAGAAGCAGACTCCCCGTGGAGCTGGGAGCCCGATGTGGGACTCGATCCCGGAACTCAAGGATCATGACCTGAGCCGAAGGCAGTTAGTTGCTCAAACAACTGAGCCACCCAGGCTCCCCAGGATTCATTTTCAAAGAGCAAACATAGAAAGGAGAGATCCCTCTAAACATTAAGAGCTTGATTTGCTGGTATTGATTTTTACAAAATAAAGTTAAACACATGAATAATTAATAAGACACATACTATACATTTAGCTCATCAGAAAATGCTTTTTATGATAAAAATTAAAAAGATGCATGTGGGTTAATCGTTTGTTCCAAAAATAAGTTAGCACACCATTACAGACAAGGAGCATACAAATGGTAGAGTTTGAATCTCAGAATCTTTGGAGTAATAAGGTGTTTGGGGAAATGAGAACTCAAGGTGTGAAAGGAGTGTGACTTTGCTGAAGATTAACACAGTAAAATTATCTTACTTAATCTCCTTACTGATTATTTTTATAGTTCATGGAATTGCCATTCAAATGCCTCCTTGCTGATTACGTTTTAATTTTATTTCAACATAATTTTAAATACCTTCCGGGAAGAGGAATAATGCAAGAATTCACAATGATCTAAATCTAAACTACATCTAAAACAGGAATCCTTCATTTTTTACACAACTGTCAATTGTCAGAATGCTGGTTTTTCTCCAAAAGCATTAGACCAGAGTGAAAGTGAACTTATGGCCGAGTTAGGAATGCCTGAATTCAACTGCAATAGTCAAGGGATTATGTGTGTAGAACACTCTAATTTATCTGGCATACACACGACGAGTCAACCATTTAAATTCTGGATTTTGCCTTCCCCCAGTCTTGGCCATCCCAGTAAAGAGCACTACTGCCCACCTCCTTGTCCAAGCCCTTAAAGTTTTGTCTGGGCCAGGGGTTCCAGGCTTGGCTTCCACAGTCAATCAGGAAGATTGCTGGATCTCCCTCAAAAAACACATCGCCAATCCACTTCATCATAGGAGTTCAAAAGCTGCCATCATCTTTTCAGGAAAATACTACAAAACCCTTGAAATCAGGATCTTGTCCCTTCTTCACGACACTACTGTTTAAATGACCATTTAAACTTCCAAACTGACCTCTGATTAAAATTCCCTCTCCATTGGCTTCCCACTGGTTACATTTAAAACGAAAGCCAGGGGCACCTGGGTGGCTCAGTCGTTAAGCATCTGCCTTTGGCTCAGATCATGATCCCAGGGTCCTGGGTTCGAGCCCCACATCGGGTTACCTGCTTGGCGGGAAGCCTGCTTCTCCCTCTCCCATTCCCCCTGCTTGTGTTCCCTCTCTTGCTGTGCCTCTCTCCATCAAATAAATAAAATCTTTGAAAAAATTAAATAAATAAATAAATAAAATGCAAGCCAGACTCCTTATCAAAGGCTGCAAGATGTTGAACTAGTCCTTTACATATTGTGAGAAATTAGCTTTATTGAAGCACAATTTATATACAATAAAATCTACCAGTTTTCAGGGTCCAATTCAACGAACTCTGACAAGTACACTCATGATACAGAACAAAATCTTGAACCCAAAAAATTCCCTTCTGGTCCCTTACAGTTAATTCCCTGGCAATTTTTTTCTGGAAAGGGCTAGATAGTAAATAATTTAGGTTTTGCACCCCAAAGAGTTTCTATCACAACTACTCAAAAGAAGCCATAATACAGAAATGGCAGTACATAAATGAGCATAGCTGTGTTCTGAGAAAATTTTTTAAAGAATTATTTACTTGAGAGAGAGCGAGAGAACGCACACATGTGCACACGGAGGAGGGGAAGGAGGAGAGGAAGAGAGAGAATCTTAAGCAGGGGGACACGGGGCTGGGTCCCAGGACCCTGAGATCGTAACCTGAGCCAAAATAAGAGTCAGATGCTTAACCAACTGAGCCACCCTGAAGCCCCTCTAATTAAAATTTTATTTACAAAATAGGCATCAGGACAGATTTGGACCATAAGTGAGTGTTTTCTGACCACTGATTTATGTTAAAAGATTTTGAAAAGTGTCGATTATTTCTTAAATATGTTTTCAGTCCCTGTCTCCTTAGCCCTCCTACTGGGACTTCAACTACACATATTTTAGATCATTTAATATTGTCCTGAAAGTCACTGATGCTTTATGCTTTTGTTTTTTGTTTCGTTTTTAGTAGCTCTGTACTGCCTGGATAGCTTCTGCTGTTAGGTCTTCAAAGTTGAGCTTTTCTGCTTTAATGTCATCCAATATGTTTTTCATTTCAAATGCTGTGTTTTTCATCTCTCAACGTTCCATTAAGGTCTTTTTTACATCATCTATTTCTCTCCTCTTTGTGATCTCGTTTTTTTCTCCTTTTCTGAATATTTGGACTGTATTTATAAGAGCTACTAGTTGCATCATCTCCACTTTATGGGTCTGTTTCTTTTATTTTTCTCCTGATAATGGGTCATATTCCATTTACTTGCATGCCTAGTAACTTTTTTTAAGATTTTATTTTTAAGTAATCTCTACACCCAATGTGGGGCTTGAATTTACAACCCTGAGATTAAGAGTCACACGTTCCACCGACTAAGCCAGGCAGGCACCCCTCTAATAACTGGATGCTAGATGTTGTGCATTTTATGTATTGATTGCAGGTTTTGTTGGGTTCTTTTACATATTGGTTCACAATTAAAGTGCTTGGACTCAGTTGGATTCTTTTGAGGTCTGCTTTTGATCCTTGTTATTGTGGGTCTAGAGCAGCCTTTAGTCTACAGCTAATTTTGCTTCACTACTAAGCTGACACCCTTCTGAGGATCCTATCCAATGCCTTGTGTTTTGTAAGATTTTCCACTTGGCTAATAGAGGCATAAGTGATACCCAATCCCGTTTGGGCTCTGAGACTCTTCTGCCTTCTCCTTTCTGGTGGATCTCTCCTTGGCTTCGGGTCGTTTCCTCTCCTGAATGCTGAACTCAACACTGAGCCAAAGACTTGAGAGGACACCGCTGCAGGTGTCCTGCACTGTCTCCAGGCACAGTCCTCTCTTCTCTGGACTGCGACCCACAAATTCCATCCACACTTTGACCACCTAAACTCTGATCTCGGACTCTTCAACTTAGAAAGCCTTCCAGGGTCCAGGCTCATCCTCCCTGCACTGCAGCCTGGAGACAGTCTCCCCGTCACAACCGAGTGCCATCGTGGGGATCGCCTGCTTCTTCCACTTCTCCCCAGGATCACAGCTAAAACTGCAAGTTGTCCAAAATCTACCACTGTTTTACACACAATTTGTCCAGGTCTCTAACTGCTTAGTGCTGGAGTGTAAATCTCACCCTTGTGGCTCCATCGTGACAGAAACTAGAACTCCCCTTGTGTCTCTTTTTGTCTTATCTTCTACTTCTTTCCCAGATTCTACACTGTGCCTGCCGTCTTGGTCTCTTTTTGCCCCTTGAATCCACAAAACTCCTATTTGTCACACGCTCCATCTAGAATGCTTTTCGTGCAGATTTTTGTTCACCACTGTCCACAGTTAGGTCTTAGCTCAAATTTCTCTAGAGACGGTTTTTCTAAAACACTTGTACCATTGCAAAGTCACTCCCTACTGTTCCTGGCACTCACTCTAATTCCTTCATTGTACATATCACTCTGGAAACACCCTAGTTTATGTATTTGTTCACTAACTTATCACTTGGGTCTCCCACCAAAAACGGAAGCTCCAGGATGACAAGCTTTTTGCTTCCCTATTTCACTACCATATCCCAGTTCCTAGACCAATACCTGTGATGTAATAGATGTTCAATAAATATTAGTTGATATGTACAATATTGAGGACATCTCAGTATTCTATGGCTTTCTATACAATAGCTGATGTCTCTGATCATTTGAAAAAATGTATTTTTATATAAATTTTATTATATAAAGCCCTAAAGTTCATAACAGAATAAATTAACTAAATAGTGATATCACCAAAAAATTTGGATGTTTATATTTAGGTGGAAGATCTGTCAAGAGCATCTCAAAGGAAGTCTTGGCTTGGGTGACAGGTTGGTAGATGGACTCTTTATAGAGTCTTTCTGACATTTCTGCTTTTGGGAAGGCTGCCAGTGATCTTTGTGTTGCTACATCCTGAGTTTCACACTCAGTTCTCATCATACTTGACCAACTAGCAGTTTCTGACATAGTTGATAACTGCCTTCTTTGTAAACATGCTCTTTGCTTGGCTCTAGTGATACAATGCCATGTTCCTTTGATTTTCCTCCTTCCTTGGCCACTTAGCTTCCTCTGTCTCACTTTAGTTCCGCTTCCAAACCTCTCAACAGTGAGGTGGCCCAGAGCTCAAATCCCTCAACCTCTTCTTCTCTTTACTATCAACTCCTCTGTCAGTTCGGGCCACTCAGATGATGGATACCACACAGTAATTTAAATGAAAGAAGCTTAAAATAAGGAATTAGTAAGCTGCTTTGGAAGACTGTGAAGATTTCAAGAGAACTGTAAGGGGCAGTTTGGGCCAAGGAAGAGTGCTTGAAGGACAGGCTAGGAAGGAGGTTCAGCCCTCACTCAAGAAGGTGAAACTGCAGCCCACTGGAGGGAGAAATTTATTGGCCCATTGTCACCGTGCAAGCAGGAACAACCCTCTGGGAGGCAGGTGAGCCGAGGCTGATGCATGTGTGCATTGGGCGTTGGGTGTCTGTGTCAGGAAGGCCATGGGAGACAAATCCCCAGGTGCAGATGAGCTGAGGCTGATGATGAGATAGCAGGAGATTGGTAGGACAGAGGGGATTGGGGACCCACTGCGGGCACTGCTGGAACTGGGAGCTGGAAAGGCCTGGGTCTGCTGGGACCTAGTACCCCTCTGTGCCATACTCAGCCCAGATGGCTGGACGGCTGTATGGGAGGGTAGGAGTGCCTCCCAGCATGTGTGCATGGGGGTGGGTGGGCTGAGGGGAGAAACGGGGGAACAGTGGTCCGTGCTGTGGTAGAGGCCCACCCTGTCTGGGGACTGCAGCCAAACTGCCATGACTGGGTCAAGGGCTTAAGAAAGCACTGGGGCAGCGGAGGGCAGTCAAATGTTGGGGAGAACTAGACCTCGGGAAACCAAGGGCTGGGAAAAACAAGCAAGTGGGTACTGGATGAAAAAAACAAACAGTGCCCTCCCGACACCTGGTGGGTGAACCTCGGACCCAGGACAGGACCATCCTCCGTGTGATGCCTCATTGGTCCCTTCTACTGACAAAACTCTAACACTGTGTCACCTGGCGAAGGAAGACCATTCCAGGACTTAGATCCACGGGCGCAGATGGAAGGGTGTGCTGATAACCGACCATGTCCTTGGTGAGTTCCTCCAGTTTCACGGCTCTAAACACCATCTACATACTGACAACTCTGGAATTTGTATTTCCAGCCCACACCCCTGCCCTAAACCCCTGACGTGCAGACCCAGCTCCTCCTACTTGATGTCCACACAGGTTGTCTACTAGAAACTGAGACTTAACAAGCTCTAAACTGACCACAGCTCACCCCTTCCTCAAAACGAAATGAAATGACCAACGTTGCTATGAACTTAAACTGCCCTAAAAATGACTATCCAAATATATATATATATATATATATATATATATATATATATATATACACACACACACACACACACACAATCAAAAACCAAAAAAAAAAAAAAAAAGGAAGAGAGGGGAAGGAGAAGGGAAAACTACCTCACTCACCTTTACCCTCAACTAGGGAATGGCAAGACTGAGGCATCAGTTCCTCAGACCCAGTGCTCCCGTGACATCTCTCTCTCTCAGAGCCCACATCTTATTCCTCAAGTTCTGAGTGTGAAATACATGCAGGATCTAATCACTTGTCAGCACAGCCGTGCTCACTGCCTGGGTCCAAGCTCTCATCGTCTTCACCTTGCGACTGTTGCAATAGCTGTAAAACACAGCCGCTAGAGTGATCGTTCTAAAGCCCGAGTGAGATTTGCGTCATGGCCCAGCTGATGCCCCCGCAACAGTTCTCCAACCCCCTCCAGCAAAAGTCAGTCTTTAAAAGGCCTGCGAAGCTCTCCAGGCTCCTGCCCCCTTGGACCCCCTCCTCCACCCTGCACCAGTGATGTCAGCCCCCTTCCTGTTGCTTGAACACTCTAGGCAGCTCTTTGAACTGTCCTACTTTTCTGCCTGGAACGTTCTTCCCTGACAGTGGCATGGCTTGCTTGTTCCTTCACTTCCTTCAGCGCATATCTAGCTCAAATATAACCTTCTGAAGACAGCCTGCCCTGATCATCCTATTTATTATTATTACCATGTGACCTCCCCTCCACCATGGCACTCAAGTCCTTGAGCTGCTTTACTTTTTCTCACAGCCCGTACATTCTGCACATTATAGAATTATCATAATTGGCAATCCCCCCGGTGTACTCCTCTCTAGGACAAAGCCTTTTGTCTATTTTGTTCACTGCTGAGTCAGTACCTAAAACTCTAACTGGCACATAGAAGATGTATAGATAAATACATACAAAAATACATATTAAATATGGCTAAATATTTAAAAATACATTAATAAATGGTTACAGAAATGAATTCTATGAAAAAAGTATCATTCAATATAGTGTAAACGTATTTCATGACATTCACATTCTTTAAATGCATTAGGTTATGCATGATACACTATGTAGCAGATGGGGAATGTGCATTTAGTAACGACATCCCAATTCCATCTGGTGATGAATGGGACATCCTACCACTAATACCGGTAACTTCTGAAAATATGTGCATCTTACAAATTGCTTGCACCACACTCTGTCTTGAGTGAATTAAAGAATGAATTGAACTCTTTGTGGGATTTCATCTTGTGACCCTATCCTCCACGGTCCCTTTTCAACGTCTTCACTCCTTTTTAAAGAAGTTTCCTTAGTAAACTTGGAATGATGGAAATTTGAAGAATCAGAACTCAGGATAGAAGGCAATTTCACGCTACACTATTACATGTCATTATTCTGGAGGCTGGATTTTCCCTACACTTCAGAACCCAAACCCAAATTCCCTCCCAGTATGTAGGCAACCTGTCACAAAGCCAGGCCCTCTCCTCCTCCCCGCCTCTTGTTTTGGCCTCATTCCCTCCTACATAGCAATGGTGCTCCACAGTTCTTTTGCTTCTCCAGTATAGGGAAAGCAAGGGGGCTGTCAGAGGTAGGCACCCTGAAAAAGGAGGCAACTCACAGCCAGACTGGGAGGGAAGCCAGACAACCCGAAAGGCATAGGACTTAAATTACTGCAGCTGATGCCCATGGACCTAGAGTCATTAGAGACAGATCAGGTTACATATGTACCTACCCACCTCTTTTCAAAAAGTTGTAGACATGTCTATCAGTTGCAGAAAGTGGACATCTGAAATTATAAAAAGAATATAAATTATAAATTATGTAAATCTGTAAATTATAAGGACTATAAATTATGTAATCTATAAATTCTGTAAATCACTAAATATCACATTTTCATATATATGTAGACTTCTTTATATGTTTATGTCTCTAGTAGTTTTTTACCAAAGAGGGGAGTTACTTACATTGTTATATCTGACAATGACACAGTCAACCATGGGGGATTAACTTATAAATACAACTTTATTTCTTAGTCAACAAATTTCCTAAAGAGTTCCATCTGTGTGGGCTTGCATGTACCTGTATATTTTTCGCCTAACATAGAATTTTATTAATATTTAATGATACATTGTTTCTTAGCAAAGGTAGTGAAATAAATAAAACAAGTTTAACTCATTTTATTTTATTAAGTGGTTTCCCATTTGATAAACTATATATCTAGTAATTTAGAACAGAAATTATCAATCTACATAGTAGCGATGTACTACTCCAAAGATCTAATGTCACTCACCATGCATACACAACCGTGCACGCCCATGTGCACACGTACACCCATATCCATATGCACACATACATGTGGAAATCATTTGCACAAAACTGGATTTCAACAATGTGACTGGATTGTAACTGTTTTAGTAAACTCACTTTTTGGTCATATTGATTGCAAAAAAGAAGTAGGAAAAATGGGCCTTTTAAGGGAGGGCTGCAGGAAGTAATTTAGATAAACATTATATCCCGAGAAGTTACACTGGCTCAAAAGAGAGGGAAGAATAGTATGAACTAGTTTAGTTTATAAATCCAAGTTTCTAGACCATAAATTCAGTTGATAACAGCATGATGTATTTAATAAGGCTAATGCAACAGCTTGGGTTAATATGCGGGTCTGTTAACTATACAGAAGGGGGTATGCTACTGTTATTAGTGGGTTGTAATGAAGTTAGCATTTGAGAACTAAGTAATAGGCAAGTAAGAGCTGTTACAGTGAGAGCATGTTACCAGCTGCTCCTTTGGTATATTCAAGCTCCGAATCTTCTAGAAGTTACAGAGGCAAAATCTCCCTCAGGAGCAGTAATGCTGTTGGTCATCCAGATCTACCATTGGATTCGTAGTTGAGGCCAATGGAGACATAAAACTTATAAAGACAAGTGAACATTGATTGGCTGTGTATCCAACACTTGGGTTGAAGCAGCAGTAATTGTGGCCAGGGTCGTAAGCACAACAGCACTAGTGAGGAATCTCCAAAGTGCACCTTCAGGAACCAAAGTACACGCTGGAAGGGGGCCCTCCCTCTTTTACCAACCTTGAGAATGGGGTCTGCCTGGGAATGAACTTGTGGATTTCCTTATACACGTAGATCTTACTCTACACATCAATCTGAGGGAGCGATTTTTAGGAGTCTCAACTTTTTCAAGAACGAGAAAAACAATTTAAAACATGCATTTTGCTAAATTACTGGTACAATAAGAGAATATGGATGATTCTATAAAGCTCATTACTGAGAAATAATCCAAAAGTCAGATTTGGCTATTAGGGAATTGGGAGTATCGTGTTCTGAAGGGGAGTCACCTCATGTCAGATTAAGTGGATGACTGTCAAACAAAAGCCTAAATTTCACTGGAAACACTTCACACCATTGGGATCACACTGGTAACAGCCGAGACTATGGCTTATTCTTTATGATCTCACAAAGTTGGCGGCACAAACATACCAATTTTTGTTACCCAGATCTCATTAAACTGCTTCACAACCAGTGGTTCTTAGACTAGTGGCATAAAGGTAACTGAACTTGGGATACTTGGGTTTCTGGATGCAATTTCTCCCCGTGGGAATGCCTGATTACAACTGTAAGCCCACAGGTTGCTCTTTGACTGTGAGGGCGTGATTACTGACTCGTCCTTCTCCCCCATTTAAGAAGATCCATTAATGACAACTGGTGGGTTGTGATTAATACTGTTATCTGTGCCCATGACTAACTGGCCCACATTGGAATCAAAACTCTTGACCAACATGTTGCTTTAACCAGCTGAGGTGTAGTAAATACACGTAAGGGGTTAAAGAAAATCTCACAACTCGCGTTATCAAAAGAACCTTCTCTTAGTCAAATCAGGAATTTATATGCTTTAATTCCTATCATCAAAAGTAATGGTTCCCAAATTTAGCTCCACAAAAGAAGCATCTCAGACCTACTAAGTCAAAATCTACAAGAGGCCTTAGTTTTGTTTTAAAGCTTCCCTAGAAAATCCTGGTGTGCAGTTAGGTTTTAAAATACCAGTGCACTTGCTGATCCGCTTTGGGAATAGTTTTTTGTTTTTTTTTTTAAGATTTTATTTATTTGATAGACAGCACAAGTAGGCAGAACAGCAGGCAGAGGGAGAGGGAGAAGCAGACTCCCTGCTGAGCAGGGAGTCCAATGGGGCTCGATCCCAGGACACTGGGATCATGACCCGAAGGCAGCAGATAAACTGACTGAGCCACCCAGGCGCCCCAGGAATAGTTTAAATTCTGTAGTACACTTTTATAAAACCTTAATGACTACAACCCTTCATTTCTTTGAGAATAGATTCTATTATTTTTTAATTAGCTCAAGTCAGTTTGGTGAATATGGATGCCTTATTACAAATTTGGGTAATACCAATTTTGGTTTAAAACAAAGCATTAAGAACACTCAGGAGTGTTGCAAAATGGGTTTGCAGACAAACATAAGAGAATGTGATGAACATAGTGTGCATCGGTTTTCTTAACTTTGAAGGCCATTCCACTCCCTTTTCCTTCTTCGTTTAGATGTATAAGATATCGGTAGGTCTTCCACAAGACTATTTTAGTTACATCAGCTACATTGGAACAAAATGTAGATTCTGTCCTTTTCCCCACTGGATTTCATGCCCTTCTGCTAAGTTTTCTGTCTCTTTTGGCCTACAAACCCATTCCATTTAAAAACTGGTCTAGTGGTTATTTTTTAATAGAAGACAGCATCAATACAGGAAATAAAAGTTAGGATGAATTCTACAGATACTGATATCGGACATCAGTTATATAAACTTATTATAAACAATAATTTGAATATGCCATATATACCAACACACATAGCTAGTATTACCAGTTTTTCTCTTGTGCACAATCTATACGTTTTATATCACATTCTCCAAGGAATACTTCCTAGTTTATCAACAGAAACTTCCACCAAAATACACACAAAAAAACCTTACTTTCAGATTCAATTTATAAAATTCTCTCCACACTTTACCAAATCAATCAGTCACTGGGGACATGTTAACACTCATTAAAAGCATAGGTTTTGGAATCAAGACAGATTTGGGCCCAAATCCCCACACCCTACTAACTACTTATAGGCTCTTGAATAAGTTTTTGTATCGTTAAGTCTGAGTTTTTTTCATAGAACGTCGTGAGACTCAAGAGGGCTTTAAAATCAGCATTAAATATCATCTGAACAACTGAGTGGTTGGTCTACATTTTCCACTTTTTACCTAGTTGAAAACCAAATGATTTCCATTTATGAAAGTAAAAAACATGCTTACACCATGTTATGTCGTCCCTCCAATAACGCAGTCCACATGTTAACTTCGGAAGTTGAATTCCTTTAAAACTTTCTGCTAAGACACTTGGTGATCATGAAGTGCATTCATCTGAGACTTCTAGAGTGCCTACACCCACCACATGCCAGACATTGTGCTGAGGCACCGAAGAAGCACAACTGCAGAAAAGAATTCTGAGACTTCGAATTTTATCTTTCCCACACTGCAAGAATTCTTAGTATAGTTTTGTGTTATTTGAACTGTACTATTATCCACCTATTCAAATTTGACCATTTGTTAATAAGAAATATGCATGATTATTTTGAGCTCCTCCCATAGAATTACAAGGCTACATCTGCATGATTCATTGCAGGGTCAATTTAGACCCTAATATGAGGATCAGACACTTAAGTGACACAATTGCAAATTTGCTATTTCTGAAATTTGTCAAGGACTTTCAAGACTTTCTAGCTATTCACGTTCTCCTGAGGGCTAGCTTCATGGTCCATCTCTGCACTATTCCCTGTTAAATTCACTGTCACTCTTACGTCTCCTCTTACTTCTGGCTAGATAATGGATTTGGTACAAGGCATGCATGCAAAGGAGAAAATGTCTTAGAATTCAAGATTTGAATTTAAGTGCCATTTAAGTATCTATCCATGAGACCCACTAGAGTTATGTAAAACTTTCTCTAAGATTCCAGAATAGCAGGGATTGCCTTGTTTCCCTTCCTACCCAAAAGTGATGACCAGTAAGATGAAATTATCTCAAGTTCCATACTGAGATGCTTCGTGTATTATCTATAGGTTCAGTTTAAGTAAGAATAATTTTGCTATATCCTCTTTCCTTCCTGTGAATGAGGTATGGAGTAAAATAATCAATTTATAAACAGAGAGTCATGTCAAGTGACACCATGGAATCCAGGCTTAGGAGTCAAGAGCACAGAGTATCAAACCCAGGTCCAAGTTCTCGGCTCTGCCACCTCCTAGCAGCATCCTTAGGCAACACTGACACAATGGACAATTCCCATTTTACGTGTGACAACTAAGTTAAATTAATGCACATGAAACACTCAGAACAGTGTCTGGCACGTGGTAATAAGGGCTTAAATGTTGTTATTAACACTTCTAATTATCCCTGCTTTGGGGAATAGAAATAGTTCATTGAAACGCTTTAACGTTCCTATCCAGAGTATCCTATCCAAATACCTACTGACTACTGCACCAAATAGTAAAATATACGATCTCCAATTTTCATATGTAACAGTTTTCCTCCCCAAATGGAGACAAACTAATAGCAGTAAACATCAGATAGCTTATGTAAAATTAGGCTATAAAAACTGAGTCTTGAGTTACAGTAGATAGGCAAAAAGAAAAAACCCTGTATACTAGTCAGTTATTCAAAATAAGTATCTAAAACTGTAACAAAAATCCATCCATCTGGATTTAACATTTTGAAATTATTTTCCAAACTGAGGAACTAAGTAATATTTAGAAAGCCCAGATAATGCCAATGTACTAGTTTTCTGGGGAAGTAGGCATGATCTTAAGCTCACTCACTGGTTGTCTCCTAAGCCTTTCTTGATACCTAACACACACACCGGGGGCACGGAACATCAACAGTGCTTTACTAGAACAAGGATTCTTATGGACACCTATCAGCATCCTGGGGGTTTGGGAGTGGTACATGTCCACGGAATACAACGCTACACAGGTGATTCTAATACATCCTTTGGAGAGACATGTGTCCCTTCCCCCATCCCCTTTTAAAATTCACTGACATAAAGAATCCTTGTATTCACAACCACATTTTATTTTGTGAGGCTGTGTTCCCTAATTGCAATGAATTTTCAATCTTTAAATAATATAACTATATAACAATTCAAAATAAACACTGTCCTGGATTTGAAAACGATAGCAGAGAATTACAACTTAACAAGTGAACAAAGATTACATCATTTTTGCAGTTAGAAAACTATGTATCCACCCTCAAAATTCTTCAAGTAAGTCATCAAAATTTATTCACATCAACAGGATTAAATGATTAGGATGTATTATTCTTTGATATGAAGACATTAAAAAACGGAGAAAAACAAACATGAATGACCACTTGCTGAAAAGAAAGCAATGTCAACACGTACCATTATGAGCTCTCTGAGCTAAAATAATAATTAAGAGTTAAAACATGTAACTGTGTTAGGTGACCCAGTTTTGTTTTTCACTGCAGTATCATTCTCTGGCCATTCACCCCAACTACAGTTCAGAAATGTGTTTCAATCTATTTATCAGCACTTAGAAGCATAAATATGAAACCTGTGCTCCCAAACTAACAAGCATCTCCAAGCTCTAGATCTGATTTATACAACCACACTTGAGACAAAACATAAATTTAACTTCTACTGATTTTTAGTGGTTTAAAGTAGCACTTACATTTGCATTTACTGAGATTTCATATGAAGTTTTTACACCTTTCATATGACAATCTGAGTTGTTCTATTTCCCAAGGTGTCGTCATTATTTAACTGGGGACTGAGAGCAACAAAACAACTGTGCCCCTGAACGTTCTCTCTCTCTACAAACGCCCACTACAGAAATCCAATCGTGGAAGGTCAGAGTGGAACCCTTCGGCTCACCATTCTACACCTGCCCTCTGAGCACTCAAGTACGGTAAAAGTACCCTGAGAATAATGTTCATGATGGTTTTCATCTGCATCTCAACTGCATCTCAACTGCATCATGTAAAAGTGGAAAAATGTAGAGATTAAGAGCCTAAGGCTTATAATTCTAAAGTACAAATGGAGACAAAATTAAATGCACTAAGAGAGTATTTGCCAAGTCTAAAAGGACAATTATAACCCAAGAGACGCATGGGGGAAAATATTTATGTGGAGTTTTTAATCCGTACTAGAATTCAGGTTGTTGTCACTCGACCATAAATTTAAACAGAAACCATCTTCTGAGACATACATTCTAATATATGTATCAACAGTACTGAGAGTCAACCAAGGGTTGGTTATTTCAACTCATTAGTAACATTTCATTTTCTATCCAACATAAACCTATAGTGGTTTGCCCCAATTACATGGCTGAAACACTATCTTATGAAAACAAAATGAAACAAAATTAAATAGAATTGAAGACAAAAATACTCTGAAGTTAAAGCAAACTATCATCCTTGGCGGATTGATCACGTAAAAAACATTGGTGAAAGTTGGAAGCACAGGATAACTGACATAAATCTTCAGCACAAAGTACATCTTTGAAAACATGAAACGATGACTCTTTGGAGGACGATAGCTAAATACCCAAGAATCATCAGGTTTGAAAAATATTGCTTAATCACGTCCTAAAACACAGGTGCAAGAACTGAAGATCTTGTTAAAAAATATCAAGGTAATCATATTTATTGCATCTTTAGAATGCATTTTAAACAGAAAATTAACAATGCACCCCAGCTTCACCAAAATATATATATTTAAGAGAGGGGCAACCTAAGATATTTATAAACAAAGTATCAGCTGTATGTGCTTTTCAAAGGGTCTGAATTAAATACAACCAGCTGCCAACTTTGTGCTCTGACATACTTGAATTAGTGGGTGTGTATACTAAATCATTTATTTTTGTCTACAATAAATGAAATAAAAACACTGCCCTATACAATCCACTATTAGCAGTGAGTACAACAGCAAAAAATTATTATACAATTTATACATACTAAAATATTCTCTCTCTAGAGATAACGTAAAACAAAACCCAATCGTTAGAGGACTTAATTTGAGAAATCTCAAAATACGATAGGGGAAAACCAAATCAGGGAGTGTATAGAGCCCAAACGAAAGGTTCCTGGTCATAAGGCTAGACGATTAGTAAGTGCATGTGGAAGAATAAAGCATGCTCATCAAATGTATGCTTGGGTCTGTGTGTATTTATCAAACCTTTAAATTAAACAAGACTAGCTAAGGAAGTGTCATAAGCAGAGCAAGATAACTGGGAACTGTGTCAATTCTTTTACCATTTTTGTTACCCAACTTATACAATGCGCAAAGTGCTAAGCAACACTACAAAAACACATTTACGTCAACACTGAAGACCTGGGGAAATGAAATCCAACAATTTTATTTTAATGAGCTGTATTTTCTAAATTTTTGTTTTATTTTTTCCTGTTTTCATACAGTATTGAAAACAAAACGCGGCACATTCACATTTTCCCGAGGAACTGTAAAGATGATCTCTACAGGGATAAACGTTGTAAAGCCTGAAGCTCAATCAATTGATGTTGAAAACTCTCAAAGGGAGTAAAGGCTTGATCTGAATGGTCTAGAACATGTACTGTAATTTAATAGAAGAGATGGTCGTCTTAATATTTAATGATTTAAAAGAACGTCTCAGTCCATGCGGAAGAGTACAGTCCAAGAATAAATCAAATTTCTGAACGCATTTTATGCTACATATGTGTATACTTTGCGATCCTCAGGTGTTCGTGCCAAATATTCTCTCTCAATAAGTCCTTCAATACGTTTCTTAATAACAACTGGACTTGGTAAGAATCGAGCCTTCAACTGCTGAGTGACCTAAAAGAGAAAGTAAAAAAACTAATTCCTACCAGAAAATTTTTAAAATGTGTAACATTTCCATAAAACACACAAAAATTCTTATCTTTGAAAAGCAGTGATGTGTCATTTTAAGATTCAGATCAAACTTTAGTAATTTGATTACCAAACTCAAAAATTTAACTTTAATTTAAAAAAGGTTTTATTTGAAAATGTAATACATGGGGGGCACTGGGTGGCTCAGGGGGTTAAAGCCTCTGCCTTCAGCTCAGGTCATGATCTCAGGGTCCTGGGATGGAGCCCCACATAGGGCTCTCTGCTCAGCAGGGAGCCTGCTTCCCCCTTTCTGCCTGCCTGCCTCTCTGCCTACTTGAGAGCTCTCTCTCTCTGTCAAATAAATAAATAAAATCTTAAAAAAAAAAGAAAAAAGAAAATGTAATACATGGGTTAGAATATGCCTCCTTCACATGAGACTATTATGAATGCTGAAGTGTGTTAGTAGTTGAATTAGTTGGAATATATTAGCATAAATGCATAGCACATTATGGTTTAACCATTTTGATGGTCTAAAATCTACTAACTTCTCAGTTACTCTTCCAACTCATAGAATTTAAGAAGCGTAATGTATTTAAGAGCACAGACTCTGGACCCCAGAGTACCTAGATTCAAATCCCAGCTCTCCCATTTATGAGCACTGGGCCCCTGGGAAAGTAAAGTCATTGCATATGTTAAATGAATTAACAGTGCTTCCTGGTCCTACTAAGTGCTACAGGTGTCCTCCTTTTCTCCAGCTGTTGTTAGGATTCTAGGTACTGGCGACATTGATAAAAATAAAATGGAAACTACAGCAGCAACCAAAGTGTGACTGTGCACTGTGTATCAGTCACTCTGTATTTATTAATTTATTTAATGCTCTTAACCCTGCAAAGTGGGTTGTCTCCTTTTACAACTGAGAAAACAGCCAGACAAGAAGACTGACATGCACGCACTAAAAGTAAACAGAGCCTCTCTGAAAAGTCTGAGAACCATACCTTTTTGCCCCCAACGTTCACATTCTTCCCATGGACCCACTGTGCTTCTCTTGCAGAACACCCAGCCATCCACAAGCCAGCTTTCCTTTTACTCCTGTTGGATAGCTCACTTCCCAGGGCCACAATGGACTGACAAGTCTTTGAAATCTGAACTTCAGTTCTTCTGCCTCTAGCTAAAATCTATCTTCCTTCTGGTATTATCCCTCCAGTATCAACCAACTTGTTCTCAACTCACTGAGATCTCTCACTCTCTGACCCTTTCTTCTAAGCCAGAAACAATTTCTTTGGACCTCACCTCCTTGACGGGGTCCAGACTGCACGCAAGATCACTTTCAGCTACATTCTGAACAGTACCCTCAACTCCCAGATTCCTTTGGTTCTCTTCAACAAAAACCTGCTCCACATTTACTACATCATTCAAAATCTACTACTTGGTTCCTTGCTGAGTAAAGTCATCATTTTTACACCTTTGGGGCAGACCAGGAAACAACAAGATGCAGCCCACAGGCCAAAAAGCCCTATTTTGTAAATCCTTACTGGAACACAGCCACACTCCTTTGTTATTGGTGGCTTCTTTCACACTACAACTAGCCATTAAAAAAGTCTGCCAATCTCTGGTATATACTGATAACACAACTTTACCAAGTTCCTGAGCACCATCACCTCACATCCTGTTTCAGTCTGCAATTCCTCACATTCCCACCGCCGTACACGTGCACACTGATTCACCCTTGTACGCACCCTGGGTTCTGGAGAGAGGCATAGTCACTACTGTCTTTGTCAACATGTCTACCACCCACCTGTGTTCTCTCTCACCTTTCAACTGTCCCTCAACCCCACTGTCTTTCAAATATTCCTTCTTTATTCCTAGGATATAAACATGCTGAATATCTTCCCATCAGGAAAACAACATCTAGGACACTTCAACTTAACACTCAGTCCCCTAGTATTGCTCTTTGCCCCTTCCCACGAGCCAGCACCTCAAAGGACGAGTCCCCTTCTTGGGCTATACTTCCTTCTCTTCATTCTTCCCTCTCGAGGCACTGCCATCAATATCACTCTACCAGAGCCACGAAAATGCCTGAGAAAACTAATGAGTCACCTAATTAACAACATGGCACGAGCCTTGAAATGACTGACCACTCATACAATTCTTTCTCTGCCCATGTGATATAAAGTCAGCTTGTACAAAATACCGTGAATGCAGAACATGGCAGCATGCTGTCCCTCCCTCCCTCCCTCCCTCCATTTAGCCTCCAAACCGGAAACCTATGAGTCCCTGACTCCCTTTGTTTCCCATGACCAGGAAGTCCTGTCGGTTCTATTTCCCATTCATCTTCACTTAGCTATTTATACTCTACCAATACTTTATTCAGCCCTAATCATTTCTTACCTATTCCAAAGGCAACACTGGAATATTTTTAGAAATATTGGTAGCTTAATACCAAAACATTAAGTAGCAGGGGAAATTTTTATTCTTCGTGTGACAATATTCTTTATTTATTACAAATGTATTAGTTTTTAAAGTGTGCACATATTTGGATGTGTTTATCAAGTAACTGATAAAAGTATCATTAATACTTTTAATGATAAGTGTTACCTGACTCTTGTTTACTCATTTTAAAATTATATTTTAAACAACTTGAATATAGTAATTTCCTAAATATGAACTGTTAATATTATTTTGCTTTTTCTACATTAATCTAGTCTTGAAGCACCCTCACCTCTGCTACTAATACATTGTGCTGCATCTTCTTTCTGGATTTCATTATCCGCACGATAGCAGCTTCGATCTCGTGTTTTCTGTCGTCATCCACTTTCTGCCTCGTTTCTTTTCTTTCTGGGTCAGATTCACCTTGTTTGGCAGCAACTAAAAGAAAAAGACACATACCATGTAGTTACCATGTAATTTAAAAAATGCAGTTTATAAACAATATAATTTAGAAAATTATCCACAAAAAATCAATTTCAACGTAAGTATACACATACTTATTAATTCAAGTAAACATTCAAAAGGTGCCTAATTCAATGTTCATTTTAACAAATATTTAAATAATTAACAATCATGGATATAAAAATCTTGCAATTCTAACATTCTTTTTAAATATTAGGAATTTAATTTTATAGAGATAATAAAACCAATTTTATTTTTATAAAATACAAGGATTCCTCTTCTGAAAGAAAAATGGTAGCTGGATATATTTAGTAGAAAAATTACCAGTAAATAATTTTCATTGCAGGGCCAACTAGTATTTTACTAACATCACACCAAGATACTTTAGGAGAAGGAAAGAGTTATGTGTTGCCAAGATGCAGTTAACGCAAGAGAAAGTATCACTGGGATGTCACTTAAAGGAACAAGTAATTTATTTCTACTTGTCACAGACTACCTAAAAATTTCTTACCATATATCTTATTTTTTTCCATCACAATCTCATTATCACTGATGCATACTCTACTGCAACCTTTTGGAGAAGAGAAGTCTTACTGTTATTCCCTACCGTCTTCAAGGCAATTGCTCAGGGATTAAATATTGAAGTCCCTTTCTCTTACAACTCTGTTCTAATTGAAGTAACAGAGAAAGAAAAATGGCAACTGATTTTTCATTTGGTCATCAATGAGAGATAGACATGAAATTTCTGGAGGCAGAAACTGGAAATTGCAAAGAAGCACATAAGACATTGCTGACTTAGGCACAGGTACATCCAAAAGATAGCAGACTGTACAATTTAGTAGAACATCATTCTGGTGTGCATATCCATTCAGGTGTTTCTAATTAGAACCCCTTGGTTAAGAATTCTATTTTCAGTATCTTTTCCCAAGTTAAAGATAATCAGTATCTTAAAAAGAGTAAAATTAGATTAAGATAACCTACTAAAAAAGAGTAAATAATGCTTTCCTCAAAAAAGTCAATGTCATTAAAAAAAAAAAAGTACTGGTTTAGAGTAAATAGAAACTAAAAGGACATAAAAATCAATGTAATGGGGACACCATGATTGAATCTTGGATTTAAAAAGTAAGATATGAAAGACAATTTTTTTTACGATTTATTTTAAAGAGTGAGAGAGTGTGAGTGAGTGGGGGTGGGGAGTGAGTGGCAGATGGAAAAGAGAGAATCTCAAGTAGACATCCCGCTAAGCGCAGAGCCCAACTTGACCTCATGACTCTGAGATCATGACGAGCTGAAATCAAGTTAGATGCTTAACTGAGCCACCCAGGTGGCCCTGAAAGGTATTTCTGAGACAACTGTGGGCAAATATGGGTGGTACACAAATATTTACACAAATAAATATGAATGGAATTATTAATTTTCTTGGGTGTGATACAGCATTACAAATATTTTAGAAAATATCTTAGTCTAAAGAAATAAATGTACACTGAAGCATTTGGGGCAGGGAGAAATGTCATGTTTGCCAATTAAAATGCTGTAGCAAATATATACATATATGGAGGGAGGGGGAGGGTAGAGTCAAAGGCACCAGAGCAAATGGGGCAAAAAGTTTAATGACTCACAGATACTGGTGATGGTTACATACCTTCATCCATTATGGTGTTTCTCACTTATTCTATAATTTGAAAATATTTAAAATAAAATGTTGGAGGAAGAAATAATTTTTTAAAACAATCTATTTTGTTCTGTTGGATTTGGTCGCCTAAAGAGTATATTCCAAAATAAATGGGAAGACTGTGGTGAAATACACTGAATTATGATGTTTTGTAAAATGTGAGGGTGGGAGCTCATTCCCAGAACCTCACACCATATCCTTCCCTTAAGAAGAAGGCAACAGAGGAATCTCCTTGTGCAATGGGGTACATTTGTATCTAGCTATGTCAGGGAAAGGGAAACATTACTAGTGGTGGTGGGGAGAACTATGAACTATGGAAACTGCTGTAGATTACAACAAATCTTTTCAAAGGTTGTGTTATTTGAGTAATACTTATAACTTCTTTGTCTGAACTTCTATTACTGACTACAGTAAAAGGCAGAATTAGGTAAGGACAGAAGAGTCTCTGTATCTTTGATTATGAGCCAAAAGGTAAGGGTGTATTTTGACAACTTAAGAAAACCTATGTAGTAACAATACTTATCACCAAAGAGAAAACTTTTTAACTTATAAAAAATATTTTTAAGTCATGGTAATAATCTAATATTTCAAAATGAAAACATTATTTCTTTACAGAATTTTATATCTGAAAAGAACTTAAAAGACATCTAGTTAAATTCCTTATCCTATACAACTGTATTCCTATTTTAACTAGATTTAAAGTACTATATACACACACCCTAAAATTTTTTTTAAAAAAATATTTATTTATTTATTTATTTATTTATTTATTTATTTATTTATTTATTTATTTCAGAGAGAGCAAGCAAACGAGAGTGAGAGCGGGAGGGGGGCAGAGGGAGGAGGGCGAGAGAATCTCAAACAGGCTCCATGCCTAGCACAGAGCCTGACTCAGGCCTTGATCTCACAACCCCGAGATCATGACCTGAGCCAAAATTGAGATTTGGACACTTAACTGAACAGGCCACCCAGGTGCCCCTAAAAAATTCTATTTTAATTAGATCTAAAATACTACACAAAGACCACCATCACCCAAAATTAAAAATCCATGAAGAGAAGACTATTTTTTGAGAACAATAATAGTATCTGAAGCTACTACTGCTGGACATGATGGAATCTGGGATTACAAAGAATTACACTTAGTTAGGCTAAAGCAGGGTAAGGTTTGGTAATTCAGAAATATGTAAACCATCACACATCTTCCTCTAAATCTAGGATACAAACAAGTCCTGAAATCCAGAACCTGTATCTGCCCAAAACTATAAAGTCTTACGTCTCACACTGGGGAAAACAAGATATTTTATTCCATGACTCTCTTTAGTGTAGTTCTATTTTATTTTCAACTTACATCTGTGTCCAAACAAGGGGCCATTTTGGTGATGAAGATACAATGATATGGTCTGCAACTATGGGACAAAGTAGGCAGTGCTTTCAAAGAGACACTACTCTGCTTCAGAGGGCATACAAATCCAATCAGGGTCAAAAAGGTCAGCAGAAGTGTGTAGGTAACATTTTGAAGGAAGGTAATCTGGCAATCAATTATATATATGACATAAAAATAATTTTTAAAAGACTTCATCTTTGTATTAATATAAAATGTAAGCGCAATTTTTTAAAATCAAAAGAACTGCAATCATTTTAAAAACTTATTTTAAAATACTGTTTTACTACATAGACTACATACATAGCTGAAATGGATGAAGTCAGGCCTGAGAAGTTTATCTAACACTGAATTTGAAATCAGAGAGCAAACTATGTTAGAATTTTAAACATCCACAAAGGTAGGGTGCCTTTTCTCCCTTAAATACACAGAAAACACATATCATACATTATAGTGAATGTGTAATAAATAGGATGTTCATTATTAATTAAAAGTAAAAACACACTAAAAATTGTTCACAATAGGATCATTCCTTTGTTTTTCAAGTAGAGATAATATGGATTTTAAGGTTTTGAAACTTAGATTATCTACTAAAACATAAACAGCTACATCTAAAAATCACACTAGATAGATAACCCCACTTTGAGAAATCTGTAAATCAGTTTTAAAAACAGATGTCCATTACTGGTTAACTCAGCCAGTTAAAAAGTAATTTTGTAACTACCAATATATTAACAAAATTCTATTTCCTTCTCGAAAACCGTACAGAAATAAGTACACTTTTCACACTACCAATTACTTTTTTAAATGCTTACTGTACTTGGATTCGACTGTATTTTGACAGGAACACATAAGAATAAAAACTACTTTACTCCTTAAGCCTATGTGTCACGCAGGACCAGAAAAGCATCACTTTTTATTTTTTAAAGATTTTATTTATTTATTAGAGATAGTGAGTGTGCACAAGCAGGGGGAGCAGCAGGCAGAGGGAGAGGGAGAAGCAGACTCCCTGCTCTGCAGGGAGCCCCACACCGGACTATCCCAGGACCCTGGGATTAAGGACCTGAGCTGAAGGCAGACAGTTAACCGACTGAGTCGTCCAGGCACCATAAGCAATTTTTTTAAAGATAGAAATCTAACAGATAATAATTTCCTTAGAGGATGAAGATCATTTTTTAAAGAGGAACCATATAATTCCAGATACCTGTTTGAATCTTGACTCTGTGTAGTTTGGATGTGAACTGATCATTAACTGTGAATATGTGGCCATTTTCTATTTCCTTGGACTTGGGCTCTTTTGTAAGAACCCGCTGTGTTGGTTTACCACAGGCAAGGGACTGCAGAGCTCTAACAAGTTCTCTTTCGGGGATATCCGTCTCTTGCTGAATTTCCTGAAATTCCATCAGATTGACATAATTAGATTTTTTGAATGATTACAGATTAATTAGTAAAGTAAAACTGACCAAGCAGTTAAGTAGTTAGAGAGAGGTAATTCCATTAAAGAGATAATTTACATCAAAGAACTCCCTTTACAACAAAGAGTTTAAGACAAAGAATTAGGACTCTTCACTAAAATCTCACTTATTTGGAGAAACCAGAGAAAAAAGGTGATTCAAATTACAAAATATTGAAAAGACATGTACTTTTTTGTTTCAGGAGATACAAGGCCTGGTCAAAAAATGTCATCTAGCAGAGATTATTATTGACCTGCTTTAATATTTAGGTAAAAATAAAGTGTTAAACATAGGACTGCTAATTTTAGAAATACTCTATAATCCTTCTTCTAAGTTAATCCACTCTACTTCTGCTCAACGACTTCCTTCATAGAAAGAAGCAAAGTCAGCCTGAGCTAAGGCCTTCTAAATTTATAATCCAAGTTGACTGTATTTACTGCCTGTATGACCAAACGAAAAAAAAAAATTAAACACCTGATAATTAACTCTACCCATGAAAAATAGTTAAGAAATATGATTTAGTTTCTACAAGTCTACAGGGATGTATGATGCCACCAAGTCTTCACAGTAGGATATACAGCTCTGATTTACTGTACAGAGCTATTTCTCTCCCAAAAGTAGCTCAGGAAGAATGGGCATGAAGATGGAAACATTGATAACTGATTGAACACTGAACAAATCTGGAGACTCATTCTCTTTCACAAACCTGAGCAATACCTCAGGTAGCTCTAAAGGACTGTCTGGTAACTGAGGATTGAGAGAAATGTGAATTTAGTGATGATGAGGCACATTCCTTTGCCTCAAATGATCTCCATATGCCTACCTATGTTAGCCATTTCAAATGCTATACATGTTATTAATTCCAGCAAATTAAACAGGCACTGTTATTGGAATGTTGATTATAATTATCATGTACATGCTAAAAGTGACTTCTTTACATATGTTTTTGCTTAATCATATTCAAAGAATTAGAAATACCTTCTTAGGTGGTATTTTACAATTACAGATCACTCCCGAAGGTGACTATTGCAATTCCGTGTGCATACTTTATGATTTTTCCTACATATCTTACACACACACACAGGAATACAAATACACATGTATATATATGAACATGCCTATTCATACAATGGTATTAACGTTAAACATACATGGGATATTTCCTCTATAACATGTAAACTTCCCACCTGGGCACATTTACCCTTTCATACTCTTTTGTTTTTATTGCCCTTTTGGTAGAAGTCTTCTACCTTTCCTGTTAGAATGATTCCTAGGAAGATTATGATTCTTATTTAAAATATAACTTTCCTCATCTCATTTTCTGATTAACTCTGATTTACAGAAAAGTTGATTTTTCAACTGAACTCTCCTCAAATGTTCTCAGTTGATTACACATTGTCCACAAATTTCATCACCTCCACGCATTTTACCAAACTTTTTTTTTTCTTGATGTGTTAGTTAGGACCTTTAGAACAATACCGAGTAACAGTAACAAAGGCAGATATTCTAAAGCTTGTTCCTAACTTTTAATGACAAGGGGTCTCACATTTTACTAATAACTACTGCTTGGTTAGGTCTCTCATCAGATATACCCTTATGACATTAAAGGCATTTCATTCTATTGTTAGGTGGTTAAGGGTCCCCCATATCCTGGAAATATGAAACGAAGACTGACTTCTACAAATGCTTTTTGTACCTCCATAGACATCATTAACTGATTTTCTCCTTGAAATGTCTGGTACGACACCAAGTGGTCAGTAAACTTAATTATTATTATAAGAAAACCTTAACTATATTAACAAATTTCTTTGTATTTCAGGAATAAATCCTATTTGGACACAATGAATCATTCTTTCAATACACTGCTGAATAGGACTCACTAATATTTTATTTAAGATTTGTGCATTTAAGGTTGAAAAACCTATAGCTATAGCTTTTTCTTTTTTGAAGTCTCCCTGTTCACTTTCAGTAATAAGGTTATGCCAGCCTCAGGTATTTCCCAAGAGCAGTATGGGTGTTTTGTTTGAGTTCAAAGTTCTCTGTAAAGCTTTCAATTTTAATTTGCTAATTATGAAATCTTCTATATCTTCTTTTTTATTGCCTGGTCAGTCAGTACATTTGTGAGGGACTTCTATGATTGTGAATTGTCTATTTCACCTTGTACTTCCAACCATTTTCCTTTATATGGTGTGAAACTATGTCATTAGTGATTGCTGTAACTTCTTAATGAAATATCAATTGTCACTGTTGTTTGAGCATTTTCTACTTATAGTCTACTGCCTGACATTAATTTTGCTATTGTCCATAATTAGTTTTTATACTTCAGACTCTCAGAAAAATTTAAGAACTACAATAAAGAACATTCGGAAAAATATGTATTAATACACATATCTCTTTCAAAAACCAAATGCTAGTTATAATAATCCAAGCTATAGACTGACCACTTTATGTATGTCCTGATCTTAACTCTTTTAAATAATACATACTTCTGTTAATTAAAGAAATACATAAGAAGAGGAAAAAGCTTTTAGCAGCCTGAACACTGTGGATGAATGTGACACTACAAATAAATGCCATCTTTTGCAGGCAGCTTCCATGATGGCCTGTAATGATCCTGGTATGTTTTACCCCTGTGTGCTCCCCTCGCCGTATCAGGGTTAACTTGGCTGATCAAGAAAATCAGAAAGTGACAGTATGTGACTAATAAGGGTAGATCATAAAGGCACTTCAGGTTCTGCCTGGGTTTCTTGGAAAATTTAGGGAGGAAAATTAGCCACCAGGACACAAGGACAATCATGCAGTGAGGCCCATGTGAAGAGAAACTAAGACATCTTTATCAACAGGTGAAATGAACTTGTCAGCCTTGTGGAAGGAAGAGCATACCAATAGCTTGGAAACGTCTTTTCCAGCCCCAGACAAACATTAGAGGACTGCCAACCCAGATGACATCTTCACAACCTCATGAGAAACTGAGACAAAACTACCCAACTGAGCCCCACCTCAATCTTAACCCACAGAAACCAGGAAAGAGAATGAACTATTAGTGGTTGTTTTAGCCATTAAGTTTTAAGATGTGTTATGTAGCATTGAGTAACTAATACACCATTTTCCCGAACTTGTAAAGAAACAATACTGAAGTTTAAAAATCAGTTTCCTTTTAAAAATTATTAATACTTTTAACTATCTTCTCTAATTTGTGGAGATGATTTCTGTAAAAGAGCCGGCTAGTAATAACTTACACGGCAGACAACAATGAAACACATGGTATGAGTACAACTTGAAGGGCCTTCTCATCACAATGCCTCCCCGCCCCCCGCCCCCATTCGTTCAAGATGCAAGCAGTCAGAAGGCTTTGGGAGCCACAGGAACAGCATCTTATATATGCCATTTATGCTCAGGCATCTGGTTTGTGACTTAGCTAATATGTGAAACATTAGAGGAATTTTCTGCTTAATTTTATCCTCTACCTAATGATGCTCATTAGCATTAGTGATCTCAAGCTAGTTGGGAAAGGGAAGAGTAAGCCTAAACCAATTCTAATGGCTTTAGAAAATTTGCTTTTGTTTCTCCCGGCATTTTCACCAGCTCTTTACAAAACAGGACTCTGAAAACCAACATTAGCATATATCAAACAGTTTATTTTGCTTAAAATATATTACCCCTGGCAGGTGCAGATTAAAACATTCAAGCTGTTTGAGATAGTTTAATTCCACCTCTGTTTGAAGAGGCTTACCACTTGAGTAAGATACTCAATACTTGCTTAATCAATATCCTTGGGACTACATCACATGGAACTTGTGCTTGACAATTAAAGTTACTCCCTAGGTAAGACACATCTGGAAACAGATTAGAGCAAAACCTCTTGACTTAGCCACTGACCTAAAACACTTGGGTTTCAAAACATTTCCTTGAGGTATATCATATAAAAATGATCATCTCCTAATTACCTCTTTTACATAAATGCAAGTATGGAGACAGGTATTAAAATAGGCCTACAATTTAATTTTGCTCTAAATTTTAAACTTTAACTTATTTCTATGTTTACCTACATCTAAAAACTGACTTTCAATTAAGTATAAATATGGCAGTAATTTCACAGTTTTTCCAAGTATTTATTCTTTATCTTAAATTTAAACTTAAGAATCACATGATCTTTATTTCAACTCCAATGCACTCATTAAAGATAAGGGAAAAGACCAAATGAATTTAATGTAATCAAAGGACTTAAAGGAGGAAAGAAAAAAAATATGGGTATACAACAGAAAACTGACACTATCAAGGTAATATAAAAATAGCCTAAGGATAGATGTAGAAATCACTGAAACAGCTCAGAGTGTAGAAACAGACCCACACATATATGGTCAATTGATTTTTTCATAAAGGTGCGAAGGTAATTTAAAGGGAAAAGAACAATCTTTCTGACAAATGATAATGGAATGAACAACTGACTGTGTGTGTTGGAGGGGTAAATCTTTATTTTTATATATATTTATTATTATTATTTTTTAATATTTTATTTATTCATTTGACAGAGGGAGAGAGATCACAAGTAGGCAGAGAGGCAGGCAGAGAGAGAGGGGGAAAGAGGCTCTCCAACAAGCAGAGAGCCTGATGCAGGACTCGATCCCAGGACCCTGAGATCATGACCTGAGCCGAAGGCAGAGGTTTTAATCCACTGAGTCACCCAGGCGCCCCTGTATATTTATTTTTTAAGTAAACTCTACCCCCAACATAGAACTGGAATTCATGACTGAGATCCAGTCATATGTTCTACTGACTGAGTTAGCCAGCCACCCCAACGGGGGGGGAAATAATTTTTTTTTTTTTAAAGATTTTATTTATTAGAGAGAGAGAGAGTATGTAAGAGAGAGCATGAGAGGGGAGAAGGTCAGAGTGAGAAGCAGACTCCCCGTGGAGCTGGGAGCCCGATGCGGGACTCGACCAGGACGCTGGGATCATGACCTGAGCCGAAGGCAGTCACTTAACCAACTGAACCACCCATGCGCCCGGGGGGAAATAATTCTTAATCCTTAATCTTAACCACATTAAAAAATTAACCTGAAACTGATCACAGACTTAAATGGGAAAGCTAAAACTAAAAAGGCACTTAGAAGAAAATACAGAAGAAAATCTTTGTGACCTCAGGGTAACCAATAATTTCTTAGCTAGGATATCAAAAGTATGAACTACAAAAAGAAAGAAGTGGCAACTGGACTTTTCAATATTAAAAACTTCTGCTCTTCAAAAAATGTCATTTAAAGAAAATGAAAAGGCAAATGACACACTATTCACAGCACATAGGTTTGACAAAGGATT
Source organism: Nasua narica (assembly GCA_028533885.1). Classification (NCBI taxonomy): domain Eukaryota; kingdom Metazoa; phylum Chordata; class Mammalia; order Carnivora; family Procyonidae; genus Nasua; species Nasua narica. The sequence continues at coordinate 162,217,347 of CM052810.1, read as the reverse complement.
TGTATACCAAATTCATAAAAAGCTTTAAACAACCCGATAAAGATAGGAACAGACACTTCAAACAAGACACCTAAGTGGCACAGGAACACAGAAAGGATGCTCAACATCTTTACAGTCAAGGAAAGGCAAATTAAATCCACAATGAGATACAATTACACATACCAAGTTAAAAGATTATTTATTTTTTTTCAGAGGATGTGGGGCAACTAGAACTCTCCTACACTGCTGGCAGGAATATAAAATTGCACAACACTTGGGACACAGTATGGGTCACTTAAAAAGCTTAACACATCTCTCTGTTCGTAACAGTCTAAATCTGGAAACAACCCAAAAGCCCATCAATAGGTCAACGGGACTCAACAATAAAAAGGAACGAACTACTGAAACTATACACACACCAACATGGGTAAATCTCAAAAATGTGATGTGAGAGAAACTGGACAACAGCAACACATATTCTAGGGTTCCATTTATCTGAAATTCTAGTAAGACAAAACTAATCTACAGTGATACAAAGCTGATCACTGGCAGTCTGAGCACAGGGGGAGGGAACTGACTGCAAAGGAGTATAAAAATTTAGGGAGTAATATTCTGTACCTTAATTGTGATGGCACTTACACAGGTGCACAGATCTGTTAAAACTCATCAAATTATGCACTTAGATGAAACATATTTTATCATGTAAAACTTATGCTTCCATAAAGTTATGTTTTTTAACAAACGAAATGAAATGTGACCCAGTATGTTGTATAGCGTTCATATAGTTCCATAGCCCAGTTTTATGCTGTTTTCTCTAAAGGTACTCAAAGGTTACTTAATGATAACAATAATAATACTCAAATAATAATAATGTTACTCAAATAAGAAAGACTCCAGTTAACAGGTGAGAATCAGAAACAATACAAATGCTTAAAATTTATATAACCAACCCATACCTCAAACGTGTATTTTTCTCTATTATTAAAGAGCATTAATATGGTCATCTGGAAAGTGGAGACCTGCAATATGTGCTTCCGTGTGTTAGAGCCGGTTACTTGTGCCCCTCCAACACCAACTTCGGATCCATCTTCCTGTTTCATTATTTAAGAAATATAAACAAGATAAAATTATCTCCTGATAACTTTAACTGTATGTTTTTCAAAGATAAGCACTGTAATATCCAACTCTCCCCTTAGTAAAACTACATAACTTATTTCTACATAAAAAGGAAATGTCCCTTAAAAAAATGGGTATGTGTACACACACACACACACAGAGGCACACTAATTTTTTTTAAGGACTGTCTTTTTTTTCATTATAAACATCTTAATATATCTGAGCAAAAATGAAGCAACATTCCTATCTTAACAGTACACAATGGGATAATGGACTTAAAAGATAACACTGCCATTTTATAAGCTCCCAAAAGTAGTAGGGGTTTCCTTCTGTGTGGTCTGATCACAGCAAGAGATCAAATAACAGCACAGGATGGGGGAAACCTCTGCCATCCTTAAGCCTATTCGTGCTCTATGATTTAAGTACAAAATAGAAATTTAAGTCTTCAGTAATTTAACATACGAACTGTTTTTAAAAACCCACTGATCTGTTTAATAAAACTTCAAAAGAAAACAGAATTATTTAGGAAAAAAAGCCTCTCCTCTAAAACAAAAGCAAGCAATAATTAAAAGTTGAGTTTTTAGTATCCTTAACTTTCCCACTTACACTCAAATATATAGCAGTGTCAAACATTATTCAAGTAAATGAACTGCAAAGAATACTTCGCATTTCAACTAAATATAAAAATCAGAATGTGCAGACATTAACAGTATTAAAAAAATGTGTTACAGTGACATATGAAACCACTATTATTAAATATAGAATAAAACTATTATTTGATGCCTAAATAACAACTTGGGTAGTATTTTTTCTTAATGTTTTTCTAAGAGCTTTCTATTATTTCTCTATTTGAAGGCAAATGACTTTGATGTGATTTATACCCAAGCAATGAAACTAAATTATTAGTCGAAACCTCACAATTTTCGATATAAAAAAGAAATTACATTTTTTAAACAAAGGCAATTCACTAGTGCCTTGCTAATTTTTATAATAATCACTTTAGTAATATGTTGTGTATCTCACAAATCTTGTGTTAATTTTCCTGGTTTTGATATATTGGAAGTAAGGATTATAAACTGAGAATTATGAAAAGGGCTTCACAGCTTTGTATGCTCTCAAATCAATTTACATTTTACTATCTTAGGCAATATTGTTTCAAATTTAATCTTATAAATAAAATACACAACTGTCTTATTATATATTCCTGAAGGAAGGCTACTGATATAGTCTTCATATTGTCCAATGAAGCTAGCCAACTTGAGAGAAAAGAAGTTAACGCCAGTTTCCCCTTTTAAGTATTTCAAACGAGTAGGAAAATTCTTAAGAGAAATACATCACTTACCCAGGTCAATAAAAATCAGAAGTCAATTCTATAAACTAACTTTAAATTACTTAATGTAAGTATGTTCAAACTACCAATATTTACCTTTTTAACTGGTCCATAAAATGTGGCATTGAGATCTGCAGAACCCATATGATGCTGGAGTGTGAGCTGTCGACCACTGTGTTTGGCTAAGTAAAACCTTTAGCAAATCAAACCAGGTTTTAGAGAATCATGTAATTTACACATTTGGAATTATAAACTACAGGATAACAACCCTTAACAAGCGTCCACGTATAAGGGAAACGTTGATCTCTATTAGTATCCTTTGCCCCTTGGCCTGCCGCTCAGCTGCGACTATTCATAGGATCACTGTTCTCCACAGTAACCCAGCCATCAATTTGCTCTAAGCCAGGGGCAGCCATCAACAATGCAAACTAAACTACAGGCCTAACCATGGAAAACAGTTCTCTCCAAAGAGTTTCTGCAACTCATTTTACATATTAAAAAGCATAAAGAACAATTTCTTCTTTTGAACATGAGGTAGAAAATGGAATAAATTCATCCTCAATCAGGGACACAATTATGCTCAAGCTGATTTCAACTCTGGACAATTATCTGTACTTACAAACAGAAAGTTTGATCTATGTTTACCTTCGGAATATCTCAAAAGCATGTCTTGGTGCTGGTGGGATGTTGCACTTTGGTGTGGCTGACTGAGTGGGCCAATATCCTGTCGTGAGCACCCGGACTGTGAGATCAACACCACCTAAAGATACCTGTGTAAAAGATAAAGATGTCTCCCTCAAAGTAACCAGGATTTGTTTCCCATTCCATAAAGACACTGCCTTAGTTTACTTAGTTTACTTAGATTTAGTGTCTAATACTTAGACACTGCCAAGTATTTATAGCTCCATGTCCAATATCTAACAAATAAAACTTATCTTCTTAAAGATGAGATCAATGTTTTCGAAATTTTAACTAACCCGGCAAATGTCTATAATTATTGCTTAAATATCTATAATTATTGCTGATTATTTTAAAATAATGACCGAAGGAGAGTTCTTAGTATACAAAGTCTTACTTGGTATCACTGAGAAGAGTGAAGTTTTGACCCTTACATTTTTTTAGATAAAATGTCAATGGGCCCTATCAGTATCATTTTAGAAAGAATTCTGAATCTTTCATCTTATATTAATCTTTCATCTTAGCTTAGCTTTTAAATATTTTTACCATCTTAAGAGTCTATTTCTAATATCCCGTTTCCATTTCAACTACACTGATCAAAACTTTCATGTTTTCACATGCAGTTCTTAATTTAACAACGTCTGCAGAGGACACTGGAGACCCAGTTCTACGGTGTGCTCCACAATACTGGGTAACGGATGACCACCTCTACAAATACATGCCAGCATCACTGTCGCGATTAAATGTTTTGTTCTTTATGCACAAATTTTTAAGAAAACTAGAAAGCACATTAAGAGGAATTCCTCAGGGTGAAATATTACCTTTATTATTGATATTCACAGCTTGTTCTAATCATTTTTCCATATTTATCTAACCTGGGTGATTAGTGACACAGATTTTTTCCATGCCAATGTTTGGCATGGAAAGCACTTAATTAATTATTTGTTAAATGGAAAAAAAAAAAAACCTCAAAGAACTATTGCTTTAGTTGTTTCTATCTCCTCTTCCTATAGCTTTTTTAGCAATATTTTGAAAACATTCAACTTATATTCAAAGATAGTATATGACAGGGACAAGTATACAGAGACTGAGGTATCAGAAAAGTCTGCTGGGATGTGATATGACTTGCTGATATAAATAAACAGAAATATAATTAGCAAGCCTGGTTTCCCTGCCCCTATCCCAGTTTTTAAAATAAAAACACAGGAAAAAATGGACAAATACTTAAAATTTCCTTCAGCACAATAATTAAGATTTATCTAAATAAAATATACTACAAGTATTATTTGAATTTTAAGAAAGCACGTGTTCTATTACTTCTAAAAGTATATGTAAGAGCCACTATCTTGATATATCCCAATAGGCCAAGAGCACTTAATAAAGTTATAGAAAGGTCTGCTTGAGGACTGGTGATATTTTAAAAGTGCTCGAAGATTTCAAAAAGTTCGATATTTGTTCTGATTATTTTGTCACTTGTCACAAATCTTCCTAATGTAGATTAAGGCTTAGGAAGACTTAAAGTTTAAGATCTTTACCATAAACAATTATAAAAAGCCAGTTTACTGTAGGCAAATAATGGCCTTACAGTAAGTGGAACCTACAACCTTGTTAGCAGATATGTAACTTAGAATCTTGATAAGTACTCTACTTATTGCAGTTAACAAATTATTAAACAAATATTCTACCAGAGAGTACAAGATATATTTGAATTAAGATAAATGAAAAATTCACACATTTTATAACAGAAAATAACAAAGGCAACAGGATCTGATAAAATCATGCTGAACAACTAACCCACTCCTCTTTTTTCAAATGAACAAGAGCAACAAAGTGGTCAAGAGTAAAGATCCTCATTTTCTTATTGAAAGACTTCCACCGATCATAGATAAGGTATTAGACACTTAAATATTAAATAGTAAGAGTGTTAAACCCATCCAGGAACATTTAATTCAACAATATATTTACTCAAACCAGTTTATATCCCTATAGCACTCAATATGTTTATGATTAATGGAAGAAAAAAACAGGAAAAATATTTCTATCACATGAAAACATAATTATATTAATATATCAGACAACATCAAGTATAAATCTCTAAACAATCTAAAAAAGAAAAAAAGTATCTAGGATAACCACATTATTCAGTTCATGCCCAACATGATTTCTATTTGTCACAGACTCCTATCTTTCTTGCTTTCAGACCTTCTCCACAATAAACTTTATGAGGCAAATCATATAACTACAATGGGGAGAGACCAGAAGTCCCTCTGAGTCAGAATGCCTATACATATATTCATTCTAATGTGGGAGACAGATGACAAGCAAGCACATAGCACCTTAGCTGGGGTTAGGAGATATGGAGGCGATATATATACATATATATATATCCATTTCTATAGAATTAGGTATTGTTACACAATTTGTTTGTGATGAGACTGAGAGCAGTATAAGTGATAGTTTCACTTAATATCAAGGGAATGGGGGTGCCCTGGGAGGCTCAGTTGATTAAGTGTCTGACTCTTGTTTCAATTCAGGTCATGATCTTAGGTCATGAGATCCAGCTGTCAGGCTCCGTGCTGGCCATGGAGCCTGCTTAAGATACTCTCTCTCTACCCCACTCTGCCCTTCCCCACCCACTTCTTCCCCTCTTCCCTTCCCCACCAACTCCCCCACCCTGCATGGCTCTCTCTGAGAGAGAGAAAGAGAAAATATCAGAGGAATGATCTCCAAATTTTTTAAATGGTTGTTAAACGTCTTAATTATGAGGCTGTATATGGTCACTTGAGAAAGAAAGCTTCTAAAGAAAAACCTGTGGAATTCTCTAAACTTAAGTTGAAGTTGAGAAACAGTAATACCACCAAAAAAACCCCCAAATTCTGAACTTTATTAAATTCTCACAAAAACTCTAAAGCCATGTAAGCTGTAGCTTTACTGCCTCTGGGAGTCACAATACAAAACCGTATTTTTAACATACTAATCTCAGCGTTTTTATACTCTTGTTCATCTCCCACAGGCTCTGAGAACATGAGACCCCTTTATGCTGATCTTCTTACAGATGAGAACACTGAAGTATACAGAGGAAGGTCAGGTAACAATTCTATCACACAATCCTTGGGGAGTATAGTGAGAGGAAGAGTACTAACTGAACTCGGCAAGCCTGCCCAGCCTCTGTCTTCTTTCCACAATCTATAATGGCTATTAACAGTGGAATCATTCTATTAAATTTTCAGCACAATTCCCTCAAGAGGAGAGGATAAATTAAGTTTTAGGAGAATAAGAAAAAAGTATTTTAACATTAATAGTTAAAAAAAGGGATAATATGGGGGAGAATAATTTTTAAGGTACACACAGACAAAACAAATATTGCCACTAATAACATTTAAAGAAATGACACCAGTTCAGTTTAGCATGGATGAAAGTGCTCATTACAAAAGACTTCACACAGACACATACACATAAGTAGAAATTAATGGAGAATCTTACCCCAGTTGCCTGTAGATGCTGCCTGAATTCATCCATAGTTGTGTTTGAGATGCTCATATCCCTAAACATTCCTTCCAGTTTTGATGTGAACTGACACCCGCATTCAGTCTGTGGAAGAAAAACGCAAATATACACAAATAAACAATGGATTTTTCTATGTGCAAATATACAAAGAATTAAATTCTTCCATGTAATTGACAGCCTTTCTTAATCTTTCCAATAGCTGCACTATGCGCTATGCCTGTGGCTACCAAACTTCAGTGTGTTTAAGAGTAACCCATGATTATTTTAAAATGTAGGTTCACACTCTCTTGGATATCCCAGTACACCGCACTAAAGGTACGGACCAACACTCTCTTGTGTTGAACAGGCAGCTCAGGTGATACGAAGACAGGTAGTCTATGGCCCACACTTTGTGAAATCAAACTAAATGGTTTCCTTTCCTATTTCCCTTGCACTAATCCTCCCCCAGATCTCCGTGAATGTATCTTGTCACATCAAGAGAAATTATAGCAAACTTGAATAGCTAGTTAATAGTTAGGTCCCAGAACCTAAACAAACCCAAGTGCAACATGCTCAAAAAATAAGGCTTTATTAACTTACAGAAATAAGCACTTTAAATCCATTCAATATTTTCTAATCACGTGGTATTCAATCATGTGATAAATATTAGTTAGGGGCACAACATTCCAGCTTATACACACCTTACCTTTAACTTAGATATCATATTTTTTTCAGAGTCATCAGAAACACTTTTATTTGTGAGAAGTCTCCTTGCCAAGTGTTGTTTATAATAACGTTCAAATACATCTTTTTCTTGCATAAACCTAAAAAGGACCATTGCCTTATCCAATATTGTTTCTACTTCTTGTTCTGTTAGCTACAAAATCAATGAAAAGACAATAATTACAAAACTTTAGTTCTACAAAAATAGCACCACAGTTCATCTGCAGTTTAAAAACAAGACTGGGGCACCTGGGTGGCTCAGTGGGTTGAGCATCTCATTTCAGCTCAGGTCATGATCTCAGGGTTGTAAGATCGAGTCCCGCATTAGGCTCTGTGCCAGGCTTGGAGCCTGGTTGGGATTCTCTCTGTCTCCCTCTCCCCACTTCCCGCAAAAACAAAAACAAAACTTGGACAACAAATGTAAACAGTCTGGTTGAGAGATGTTGTCAGGAGGGACCTGTTTGAGAACATGCCTCTTACTTCAGAGTAGCACCAATCTTCTACATTTTCATCTAGCACAGTATGGATCAGGGACTGGAGTTCCCTTTCCTAGAGGGCTACCATTTATGGAGCAAATGAGGGGCTAATGGCTGGATTAAAGGATGATTGAGAACAAATGAAATAAAATTCTTTTTTTTTTTTAAGATTTTACTTATTTGAAACGAACAAGTGAGGGAGAGCACAAGCTGGGGTAGAAGGTGAGGGGCAGAGGGAGAGGCAGACTCTCCGCTGAGTAGGGAGCCCAATATGGGGCTCAATCGCAAGACCCTGAAATTGTGACCTGAGCCGAAGGCAGGGGCTTAACCAACTAAGCCACCCAGGTGCCCGAAATGAAACTTTAATCACAAAAAAGAATCTTAAAATGCTTTTCCATAGCATTTAGATAGAAACTTATATAGGCAAAAGACAGATATTTTCATATCAGCTCATTCAAGATCTATATCGTGCAAACAGAAAGAGTAATAATTTGTTATTTAATTAAAAGATTAAAAAGGCTTCTGTCCTTTTCTTTTAAATAAGGGCAAGATGATATTGTGGCAGATTTTATTAAGCATATATTTAAAAATATGAAGACTAAATGGATGTTCTTTCCTATCATGATCTTCTCCATTTGTTTCTTCCTTGTTATAGCTGGCTGGAAAATCTGGGACCATTTGGTGCTTTTCCCTTTTGTTTCACAAATTCTAAGATGAAGTTAAAAAGACCAATGTATGTGTAATCGCAATAATGCTTAATTTGATTTTCTATGCTATAGTAAGCTCCAAGATCCCAGATACCTAATAAAGGCTTTCAAACTAGTTTCTGGTAGCAATTCTAATCTACTCCTTCACATTCTCGGCATCCAAGAATTATTGTTTAATATGTAACTCCCCAGAACCAGATGACTGCAAGCAACATTCCACGCTATGATACTTGTCTTCCAGTTCCTATTATTTCTATAGCATATCAAACCCTCACAGTCCATAAAGACTGTTGAACAATTGCGGCTGTGCAGTTGTTTGGTTCTGATGTAAATTATACAATAAGTGAAATGTCAAAATACTTTCAACCATTTCAGATACCTTAAACAATCCTTTTCAAACATCACAGCACACATTTAAAGCACAACAAAGGAACAGGCTTAATTTCACATCTACAAAATTTCCTATTTTTGTATTTCCCAATTTTATATAAATTTTAAGTCTACAGATAAAACGTAATGTGTTTTCAAATGCTTTAATACTTACCCCTTTGACTCCCTTCTTCAGCTTATCATCAATAAATAATGAGAGGTATTCAGGGGACCTGGAGTTGAGGTTGAGAAAATACTCAAAGTCACCCGCAATAGTTTGTTTAAAGAGCCGGTCATTATTGAACGATTCCTGGAGGAAGCGATCAAACCTACTCTTCAGATCCAATAAGCCCTTCCAAATAGAAACAAAGAAATTCAGGATACATTATAATAATTTTTTCCTATAAACAATACACTTACAATCAGGTATGTTTATCTAACTTTGCTGGAAATAAATGGGTGCAGTTGATGTTAAAACTTATAGGTTCTGTATTATTTTTTTCAAGACTTTCTCTAAGTCCATATTAAACACATCACCAATGAGGGAAGTAGTCTATTTTCCATTTACATATTACTCCAATATTGAAGATGAACTAAACTCCAATATTGAAGATGAACTAAAGAACCTCTGCGCTATTTCCCCACACCCTCCTCTGTCTTGACTGAATGGATAAAGCCCAAGAAAATCAGCTTTAAGGATGCACCAAAAAAGCAATTATTTAAACTGAAACATAAAAAACTTGTGGCATGATTTATTCATAGTATTGCTTAAAAACACATTTTCTAACAAAAGTATTTAATTGAAAACAGTTATTTTTTTCTAATACCCCAAAGTACATGAACACTAAAGCATACAAAAAAGTAGTGATTTCCAATCTTGAAACCATTTAAACAAGGTCCTCAAACAGATTAATGAATGAAAAGTAGCAGCTGAGTTTGGTTCCCTGATAGAAAGATATATACTTTGCAAAATTCCAAAATATTTAAGATAATTACACACACAGTTTTTCCACTGGGAAAATAAAGTAAAAAATACAAAATACATACAGCTTAGTAAAAGTGATCTTTTTATTAGCATGTGTCAAAATTATTTTATCACAAACTTAAAGAGAATGTTCTGTATTCGCTTACCTGGATATAGTCAACAGGATTCTTTCCTTCGCCTTCCTCAGAAACAAGGGCTTTACCTTGCTCCCTCAAATAGGAACTCATACATTCACACATTGTTTTCAAGCCATTTGGCACACGACTAAATAACTTGTACATGCAAGCAAGGTCTGCAATCAGAAAGAACATACACATCGACTACATTAAGAATTAAGAAAAAAATGTCAATCTCTGTTTGTTCTGATTTGTGAACTTAAGCTTACTTTTCAGCTTTTCACTACCACTTGCTGATCATGTAAAAGCCACAAAAAAAAATGAAAACTGCAGCTTTGAGTTCCTACACAACTCTTTTTTTTTTTAATATTTTATTTATTTATTTGACACAGAGAGAGAGATCACAAGTAGGCAGAGAGACAGGCAGAGAGAGAGGAGGAAGCAGGCTCCCCGCTGAGCAGAGATCCCGATGCAGGGCTTGATCCCAGGACCCTGAGATCATGACCTGAGCCGAAGGCAGAGGCTTAACCCACTGAGTTACCCAGGTGCCCCTGAGTTCCTATACAATTCTAATCTAGAACCCAGTAATACTACACAATGTCTATCAAGAGTAATTTTAATTATTATGCAATTAGTCATCAACATAATAAAAACCAATTAAAAATCTTAGATATTTTTGGGTATGTCTATCTCAAAGTTCAAACAACATGACAATAAATAAAATAAAATATACTAGAATTTATTTCATTATATACCATGACAAAGTTTATATGAAACTTTTAGCATATATATTCCTATTCCTTAGTATTTTGCTCAAAGCAATCCCTAATATTTCCCAGGTGATGTCCTTGGCTAATACCTGTATTTTAAAAAGTGATTTATCTCACTATATTGTTCTTATTTAGAATGAATGATAATTCTGGATTCTGTCCATTTTTTTCTATCATTTTTCATAATATTAAAATGTGGAGATAAAATACTGCTTTCCCATATGTCTGGTGTTTCTCTGAACTAACGACTTACCGAGACTGTGTCAAAACTGTACAATGATATGAAAAAGCTTTATAATTGAGAACTTTTGAAATGGAATTAGAATAGCAGTTTCTAGATTGGGGGCTGGGCATCTTTTTTCTGTAAAGTGCTGGAAAGTAAATATTTTACATTTATAGACTTGTGGGCCATATGGTCTCGGATGCAACTACTTCAGTTTTGCCATTACAATAAGAAAGAAGCCACAGATAACACAGAAATGAATGGGCATGACTATGTTCCCATAAAATTTTACTTACGGACACTGATATATAAAAATTTACCTAATTTTCATATACAATGAAATATTATTCTTTTGATTTTTTTCCCCCCTAACCAAACTGATGGTGGGCCACATTTGACAGGCTATAATTTACCTATCCAAGTCTTCATTTTAAGAGTTACTTAGAGCTTAAAACTAAAGTTGTATATATTTTTAAAAAACTTGCAGAAGCAAGTTTTACAAAAAGGGCTTCTAAAATTTGTTTCAGTAACTTTCAAAATCAAATTGTATTAAAAATAAGTGTTCAGCAATGCCCAAAGTAAACTACATACAGCAAATCTTATAGTTTCTCACATTTGGCATAAATTATAACCAAAAAAATTAATTTTTAAAGATTTTTATTTACTTTGAGAAAAAGAGTGCAAGCACGAGCAGAGTGAGGGGCAGAAGGAGAGAATCTCAAGCAGACTCCGCAGTAAGAGCGGGAGCCTAATGTGGGCGCAATCCCAGCACCATGAGATCATGAATTAGCCAAAATCAAGAGTTGGATGCTTAACCAACTGAGTCAGTCAGGCATCCCAAGAAGGCTCTTTTAAAAAAGGGAACTTTCTCTGGTTTAATGAAACAACGAATTTACATACAACTTTCAGGAATAAATAAATAAAAATATAAGCATTACAAAACACAAAGCAAAGTCTCCACTAGAGGAAGCACAGAAAACAACCTCCTTTCCCACCACCCTACTTTTCTCTCCTCTTATACCCTCCTCCCCTTTAAACTGTTCACTTAAAAACTGTTTTTCATTCCCTGCCAAGCTCTTAACTTCAAAAGGCAGTATGTTTCTTTTATTAGAAGTAGCAAAATATTGCTAAGACATCATCTAAGAAGCAGGAAAATAGCAGGAGTACTTATGTTTATTTTTTGAAAAGCATATCAGTGATTGCTAAAGTCATAGGTTTAAAGTAAAACTTCAGAAATTAAAAACAAGGACAACATTGACTATTACTCTTTTATTTATAATTTCTCACAGGGAAATCACAAAATATTGTTTTTAGGGAAAAAAGGGTAAATAGCCAATAAGAAAAAATGCTACAGCTACAGTTATTTTAATTTTATAAAGCAATTCTCTTCTCTGAAGTCTGTGCCTCAGAGTTCCCAAAACTAATCTACTTAATTTATCTGAAATGTTGCATGAAAGACATTATTTTTGCATTTTCTGCCCCCCACAACTAACTCCCAAAGGAAAGCCTACAGAAATTTTATGTTTGGAATGTCACATTTTAGAAGAACCACACACACAAAAAATCACCTAGAGAGTATGTAGCAATGGAGAGTCCTACTCTCTTATCTACAAAACGAGAGGAATATTAGACCTCTGGGCTAAGAAAAACAAAAACATGAGGAGACTAAAATGAAAGAGAGGAAAAAAGAGCCATTCAGTTAAGAAACACCAAATATCTTCATTAATAAAGCATAAAGCTTTACTCTTAAACCCCATCAAGGTAACAACAGTTAATAAATTAATGACACACACACCTTTAAGACTGTCATTCATAATCTATTTTAATTATAGGAAAATTTTTTAAAAATTACTGATAACCTGGTAGATTTATAAAGATTTAATTATATTTCAATTGCTGATACTTACCTTCTGTCTTTCCATTTTTCAACATGTGTACTAGCCCAGAATTTTCCATTTCTACTATGGTTTTCATGTGCTTGGAAATGAGCTCCCTCTCAACCACCTTTACTATTGGCTCTTCGGTTGATTTGTCAAGGCAGTGCATCACCCGTTCTATTTCTTCATTAATTCTAGCTTCCACCTTCTTTATATATACTGAAGCACTGTTTTCTGCTAAAAATTTCTGGCTTTCCATCTGCAAATAAAAGGCACGATTTTGCTTTTTTTTTTTTTTAAACACAGAAGTAAAATGTGTTTCTCCCTTTAACTGGGTTTCTATAATGTTTATCGTAAGCCAAACAAATATCATAAGCACTATTAACATTTTATAGTTTCTTATCCACATATCCACATGTCTGAATTATATCCTGAAAGCACTGATTATATAAGAAACATCAATACATTATCCTTAAGCAGTGTTTTTTTGAACTTTACCAATGTACTTCAAATAGCAGAAAAAGTAAGCACACGCCAACAACGGTCAAAAGTATAGAATGAAGTATCTGACACCAAGTCAGGATGGTAAAGTCTTTTTTGACTTGTTTTAATGTATAACTATACCCAGAAAGATTCATCATGTTTATCATAGTTCGGCTGACATACTGCTAGTAACTTAAGTCCAACTGCCACCCCATTCCCAATCTCAAAGGAGTATGTGTGCACACACACCGAAATTTGAGAAACAGTTTTTAAGTAATTCTTAATCTTGTCTGCTAACACCAGCCTTACAGAAGTTCCACTAAACTGTGTTAATCCAAACGATCTTAACCTGTATGATAAGCAGGACTAACGAATATATCAAAGATTTACAAAACAGAAGACGTGCTGATATAAACTGTATAAAATTTAGTAATACTTCCCACTTTCTTAACAAAAAGTAGTTTTAACCCTTGAAAATAATAGTTTCTATAACACACCAAACAAAACTCTTGGTGAGACCATGTCTCCATTCACTGTTAAAAACAGTATGTATTATGTATATATGCACATGTATACACATTCACTGCAGAACATTTTGGAATCTTGACAATCTTCTATTGGTACTCTACAACGTAATGAAGGAAATTAAAACAAATGTAAAGGTCAAAAATATTGTCAAATACATCTAGCCTTAGTTGCTGCACTATGGGAAAATATAGCCTGCCTTCTATAAAATTAATAGATCATAAAGCATGGTCCAGGTTCACCAGTGCAAGCCACAAAGGTCTTCCAGATGTGCAACAAACTAATTTAAAAAAAAAAAAAAAACGGCAGAGTCCATTCTTTGTTTCTTTGGTGTAAATGACACCAAAACTTGAGTTCCACCTTTATATACATCCAATGGTTCTTATGAATGACCTGCTGAACTATTAAGAACTAATATAACTCTGTATTCATTCATTTTTTAAAAAGCCTATTATTGGAATAAAAACTTTTAGTATTCAGCTAAGTCTGTTTTAACATTATAAAGAGCTTATCCTTTAATTGAACTTTTCAGGAGTATGCCTGGTCATCATTATCGTATTTACAGTCTTACATTTTATAATTTCCTTACAAATTAGTACTAGTTTAACTTCACTTTTAGCAATTTAGTTAGTTCTGGGTTGTTATACTCCTGCAAATTTTCTAATTTCTTCATCAATAGTCTTTAAAGTATATATATGCACTATGAGATCATGCATATTTCTATACTTACTATACTAGTAACTTAGTATTACCAAAAGCCTGAATAACGAGACTTTATTAGTGATACACTGCCTGTGAATGTACGGTAAATAATTTATAACATGTAAAGATAATAAAATATTATGGCTATTTTTAATTTGTATAACACATAATTTAAAAAATCATGTAAGTACAAAGTCTTCAATTTTTTTTCAGTGGGTTCCTTCCCTGTAATGTGAGCATGGGGAGTAGGTGTCTGAAGGGTATTTTTTGTACCCTCCTTCCCAAAGGGCCTCAGGAGAAAAAGGTCAAATGTTCATATTAGTAACTACGTTCGGTAACTTTGAGAATATCTTAAAAGAGCATTTATTTATATCTACACTGATTACCTGAAAAAATTCTGCAGACATTTCCAAAAAAGGAGCCTCAAAATCTTCTTCATAGACGGATCGTCCTTCGAGACCTAAAATCATTAACATCTGGCAAGCATTTCTTATTGCGCCTCTGTCAAAAGAAGTTAAACCCCTTGATAATCAAGTTATATTAAAGATTCATGTAAAAAAAAGAGAAGCAATATAAGTAGCTAGACTTTAAGAACATTTTTTTAAATCAAAGTGTCCCAGCTCCTCTAAGCAACTCATTTATAACATAAGGATTTAGAGTAATTTTAATCTGAAAGCATATCCTGACTATACAGCCATTTATCTCAAGTTGTCCTCATACTGTTAGAACTTTAAAATTTGAAAGAAAATGCACTTAAAATGTCTAAATATTTCTGTGCAGTTAAAAACAGACTATAAAAAGACAATTTGTCAGAAATCAATGGAGAGAAGGGAAGCTATATTGCTTGACATGGATGGGTACAATACACAACTACTCTGAGGCATTAGAATTTTTTTTAATCCAATGGCTTTGGGGCAACCCTGCCCAAGCACCAAACCTGAAATAAAAAGAACTTTACAAGTTTTCCTCTAGTAGCTTCTCTGAGTACAGACACACAGAGAAAGCAGTCTTCCTTGCTTCAAGCTGCTCTAGCTGCAGAGTCACAAAAACGGTACTGCAGCCATGCAAAAAGGGGAGGCAACATGACCTAACAGAAGGGGCACGGGAGTTCTTAGTCATCTTACATTATGTTCAACACTTTTCTTCAAATGTGTTAAGAATGAAGGCTAGTCCAAAGCCTTTTAAAGAAAAAGTCGAAGGAAACAAAAAAATGTTATCACACAGTAAAAAAGAACAAAATGCCACCATAAAAAATACATGAAAAACCAAAAGGAAGACTGATGGCTGATTTGTTTTTGAAAAGTATATTAAATAAAAGCTCAGGATGGTCTCTTCTAACAATAGATGTGTGCTTTTAAGTTAAAATCTAGGTAACTCTGTTAAATGTGAAAACGTTTTTGAGGATTTTCATTATGTCCTGGACAGTAAATCAGTTCTCAAGATACAACCACTAAAAAACCAAACACAAAAATATAACAAGATGATTATACCGATCTACAACTTCTCCTTTCCGCTCTCTTGCGATCATGTCCAATAGCGTTTGTCGTAGGTGATCCCTAATACACCCATAACGTACAACTTGATCGCGAAAAATAATTAATCCCAAATTGTAGACATTCTCCACATTATTTTGTTGTACATACACACGGTCCTGCAGTGAAAACAAAATCATAGAAACATGAGCACAACTCCCGCAAACATAATCATTGTGAGCTACAACACAGGAAATAAAATTCTAGAAGCAGCCAATTTTTCAGGTGAAAAATACTTCAAACTATTTTAAGCACCATGGAATTTTCTAGCACCTCCCAAATTAAATAAAAGTCAGTCTTTACATTTTACAACTGTACAATTTACAAACAATTGGCTATTTAACCTGAAGAAAAAAGGTGGGGGGGAGCAACCACCACATCCAGGGAAAGGCAGGTGAGCAGAAAACAGAGGGGAAAGGTAGACAGCAAAGAAGAAACATCTTCCTTTCTCTCCAGAGCCATACCATGCATGAACATGGTTCTTCCTTTCTTAAATACTGTACTTAAAGATGGTACTCTTTGAAGTAAAGTTAAGAGCCGAATGAAATACAGATCCATGTAACTTAAGCTGACTGCTTACTGGTAAATACTAAAAGGCTTTAATGCCTATGATACAGCAGCATTAAGAATTACATAATTAGAACACCTCTAGTTACTGTCATTTCAAACAGATAACTCGTAGTCACCTTATTCTCAAGTTCTTGCCAACTTGATTACAGGTGTGTCCTCACTTTATAAAGCACATAAATTCCAGAATTATTGGCTATACAAGTCCTATTCTGTGCATTATTTGAAAATCCACATTTACACCAAAATATACCAGAATAAAACTACTAAGTTTTCAATTCACAAAAGGACTCGCAACAGAATTCCTTTTAGTTCTTTTTTTTTTTTTTAATTTATTTATTAGAGAGAAAGACTGAGAATGAGAGGAGAGAAGGTCAGAGGGAGAAGCAGACCTCCCGCAGAGCCGGGAGTCCGATATGGGACTCGATCCCGGGACTCCGGGATCATGACCTGAGCCGAAGGCAGTAGCTTAATCAACTGAGCCACCCAGGCGCCCAGAATTCCTTTTAGTTTTTAACCAGGATCTCTCTGGGCCTCAGTGAGTCTCACAACTTCCAAAAATCATGAAATTATTGTGTTTGCTGGTACATAATACTTTGGAAACATAGCCCATAGCTTTCACCAGATTCTTAAAGGCATTTATGATCCCAAACCAGTTAAGAACCACTGCACACTGTGACCCTGGAACTTTCATAAGGAACGCTGTCATTATAAGCAACACCAAGCAAAGCCACCAGGTTAACATCAACAGATGTTCAACCGTATCAGTGATGCAACCGAAATGGCATCAACCAACAAGTGCTGACTAAATTCTCCCCGAGTAGCATTCTCTTCATGGGACGTCACTCCTGCAATCTTCCTCCATTCAGCTCCTCCAGGGCACACCCCTAATGGCTACAAGGAAAGCCACTCTTTGATTAGTATCTTCACTGCCCACATTTCTACAATTCTATATTATCTTGGCACAAGCTCACATTTTTAAAATCGTGCATCAACTTCAATAGGTTCAGAATTTTCACAGATCACACTCTGGTAATTTTTTTTTTAAAACAGGCTTTCATTTTTTTTTTCTTTGTATAAAACTATGTGGTGGCCACATCTGGAGCCTGGGTCCTCTTCACAGAGACTCTGGTGAGGGTCTTTACAAGGTATTGGTGAGCTCCTGATAGGGAGACTTGGTGAACACAGTCTTTCCAGAGATCAGGGGTGAGACAGCTGTAGGTCTTGGAAATGACATTAAAAGTGGCCTTGGCAAAGCTGCCCAGGGTGGCAGTGGAGCCCTCAGCTGAGGGGGAGCTACCAGCCATCATCAGTAGCTATTGAGCACCGGCTGAGACGATGCCATTGCCTCTGGGGGCAAGGATGAGGTGTACCAGCACAGAGCCACAGCGGCCAATCACCTTGCATGGGGACAGTGTGGGGCTTGTCAATCTTGGTCCCCCAGTAACCTTGCCACATGGGGAAACTGGAAAGCTTAGGCCAGGATGATCGACCCTGGATAGCAGTGGCTATTTCCTCGTGGCTCTTGATACCCAGATCAATGTATCCACTGTAACGTCCGATGGCAACAAATGCCATGAACCTGGTCTGCTGGCTGGCACAGGTCGGCTTTTGCACAGCCAGCAGCTTCAAAACCTCATCCCTGAGGGATGGGAAAAAGTCAATAATCTCGTACTCCTTGATGGGCAGGGAGAAGACAGATTTCCTCTAGGGATGTGATCTCCATGTCACTGACCAGGCCGCCCAGCTTGGGTGATGGGGATCCACTCCTTGTCTGGGTTTTGCCTCTGATAGCTCCGCAGCCTTGGACTCAGCCCCAACCCCGAGCAGAGGCTGCCAAATCCTGTGAGGAAGCTGTTACGGTCTCCCATTCCAGAATCCATCCTCGGACCCTCCAGAAGCACTGGAGTCATCCCCCATTTGATGTTTTTTCTCTCCAGTAAATTCTTAAGCTTTACATGTCCTCCTCAAGATCTTAAATTCTGTGTCTTCCTTGACTACGGGGCCGGTGGGGAGGGGAACAACACAGGACACAGAGGAGAGACAGAAAATCTTAAGCAGGCTCCCTGCTGAGCATAGGGCCCAATACAGCTCTATCTCATGACCCTGAGATCACTACCTGAGCTGAAACCAAGAGTCGATGCTCAACCAACTGAGTCACCCAAGAGCCTCTGCCTTACTTTTCAGCATGCAACAGGATGCATACAATAAAAGCTGGCATAAATCTAAACAATTAAAAAGCACCAAGAATCTTTTTTATTATAAAAATAATTACTCTATTGCATAAGTCATTTATAAATTTGGTGTTTACAGTTTTGAATAGTACCATATACAATATCACTCTCACCCTAAGTAATCAAAACCAGTAACTGGCTGCTTAATTGAACATGGGTGGTGAAAGAGAAAAACAAATGTACATACACATATTTGCATCTTAAAAATTTTAATTTAAAATATAATACATGTTCACTGAGATATCAAGACTTCCTTCCGTCTTTGAACAAGAATCCTGTGACTGGGAGTTCTGTGTTCTCTTCCTTACATACACTCTCACCTAATAGCAATTCTTCTACTTTGTTTCATTAAGATGGAGCATGAAAACTAAAGCCATTTGTGAAGCAATCTGAATGTAAAAAAGTCCTTCTAGATTTTTACTATCCCTGCTTCATTCTTTTAAATTACCCACATCTAATTCTAACCAATATTTAATGATTTGCCTTTGTCAAGTCTAAAACATTCAATCTAATTTACCAAAGAACAAATTCTATAGTTTTTAATACCATTTTATTGATTTATAGGGTATTAAATTACATATTAATAACAAGTACAACTGGCATAAACAGGCTTGAAAATAAATACAACTGATTCAGTAAACACAAAGCTCAGCTGGTAAGAGCAAAATACAGAAGAGATACTGAAAGTAGTGAAATAGCAATGAGAGAATTCTGCATCAGGCTGTTTCACAAAATAGAAAATACTGGTAATTCCAGCAAGCACTACAAAGTCCAACTCTACTACAAGCCTATGGGACTTGAAGGGTGTGTGGGGGTCAGATACCTATCATGGATGATATACGACATTAGCAAGTTTAACCTCTTAAGAAACCAAATGTTCTTAATTAAGACAGATGTCAAAAGAATTAGGTCAGATTGTATTGTTTTTGGCAAAAGGGCACTACCTATAAGAATTACAAAACAAAAAGGCACATATAATGTGATCTTCAGAGTAAATTATGATTTTAGAGTGAAATATTTTTAATGTTTCCCCCTTTTCTGGCTTTACTGCAGTGTGGTAAATATGCCATAAAATTCACTCATTTTAAGAGTATAGTTTAGTAACTTACTATACATTTCTACAGTTGTCTAACAATGGCCACAATCCAGTTCTAGAACTATTTCCATCACCTCAAAAAAATCCTTTGAGTCTGTCTGTAGTCAATCCCACTTCCAGCACCCTGCTTTCTCTTTCTACAAATTCCTTTTTCTGGTCATTTAATATAATTGAATCATATGTAACCTTTCCTGTCTGATTTTTCACCAAGCATAAAGCTGCTGAGGTTCATTAATGGTGTCAACATTTATCAGTATTTCATTCCTTTGTAGTGCCGAATAGTACTCCACTGTATGGATATGCCACATTTAGTTCAGCAGCTAATGAGTATTTGGGGATGCATCCAGTTTTTGTCGACTATGAACAATGGTGCTATGAACGTTTGAGTACAATCCTTTGGTGGATACATGCTTGGGATAGATTTCTATAAGTGGAAGTACTGGATCATATGGAAATTGCTAAACTGTTTTCTAAAGTAGACGTGTCAGTCACAGCAGATTTTTGAAGGCAAAAATACTAGATGTGGAGTTAGGAATTGTTCATATGTGTTCTGGCTGTACCATTTAACCTTGGCTGTGTGACTCAGCAAGTCAATTATCCTCTCTGGTCCTGGGCAACCCAAAAGGACAGTGAACATACTCTCTGAAACTCTAGTATAAATTCTATGAAGCTTAACTCTGACCAAAAATTAACATATATGAAGGATCAAGATATACTTCACCATCATTTCTTCCCTTTCTATTTTTGTTGCCAATCTCCCTGGCCTGGGTTTCCCCTCTTCCCAACCCTAAGCACAATGATGTGGGTGAATCTATAACCCTTTGGCTGATAATGCTATCTAGCTCAAGTCCTCTGGCAAAAAGGCAGAAAAAGGGTTGGCTGCAACTGATGAATTTCTCAGGTGTATTCTGTATGGGGAGAACAACGCTTTAGTAAAGAAAGCCAGGTATGATGGGAACACGTGGTTAGTGTTTGAGTAGGAGAGAGAACATTCAAGTCCATGAAAGATGACTGGAGACAAACAAAATACAGATGTTGTAGTATAAGACCTAAACCTTTGTCTTTCAATGTGAGACTCTCAAGGTGTCTATAATGAGTGCAATTAAATGACATATAATATTAAGAAAACCTACTATTCTTGAAATTTGAGAGTGCTAATAAATGGACAAGAGAAAACCCACAAAATTTGAGTGTGGCTATTTAAACTAGTAATACTAGTTATTTATATTAAATGTTAGATATCTATGATTAATTACCATCAAGCAAAATAAAAGATATACATGCATATACTCAGGTGCTTATACGTACAGATGTTAAACAGAAATGCACACGCACATTCACAAACTTGTGATCTGCATATGATATATATTAAAATATTTGCTAAATAAACATGCTGAATCTTCTATTTCCTACTTACTGGCACTATCAGAAGGAATTCAGCCTGTGGGTACACAATAGCATTTTCCTTCCAACAGGAATCTCTTTGTTAAAAAACAAGTGGCTGGGGGCGCCTAGCTGGCTCAGTTGGTGACCATGTGACTCCTGATCTTGGGGTTATAGGTTTGAGCCCAACGTTGGGTTTAGAGATTACTTAAAAAATACAATAAAATAAAATCTTAAAAAAATAAGTGGTTGAATTTATGTCAGACAACAATGTAGCTCTAATTATTTAAATCACTGTAGGGCTTTCATTTTATGTTTCTAGGTGAATATTTAATTTAAAAAGATCTAAAATCCCACCTCTAGTTAACCTCTAACTAGCTAAAAGAATACAACCTCAAAGTAAGGACAAGATGAAATCATCTCAAAAGAGAGAAAAAATATTGAAGAATAGCCTAAAAGCAGTCTTTTAATCTCAGGCTTTTTGACCAAAATATAGTTTGTATGAGTCCAACATTAGTCATTTATCTATTGAAGAAAGCTAAGCAGAGACAGAAAGTTAGTAGTTGCTTCTATTTGCCTTTTTAAGAGAAAATACAGCATTTTAAATATAAAACGCTCTAAAAAACGTGTTTGAAAGCTTAATGTCTGAGTCAAACATTAGATTTACTAAAGGGATAGGAGTTTCATCGCTACAGAGATAAACTTTATTTTCAATCACTATTTATGGTTCTCTCTCAGGGGTTGCTATTCCTAGGCCAAGCAAACCTATAATAAGCAATCCTCTTCACAAGCTAGATGAACCCGGGAGGTGAGGAGGAGTAACCAATGATGGGACCATCTCACTGGCCCTGTTTTCACAAACCTGGGGAAAAACCGACTGCTTTTGTACCTGACTTCAACTGCAGCCCAACACCCTACCTCACAATGCTACCTCACTTATTTCTACCTCTAGAAAGGTAGAGAATACTTGAAAGAATACTTTTGTAAAGCCAACTTCCCTGCCAAGAACTATAAAAGCTAGATAAATTATAAAGTAACACCTGTTTAAAAGCATCAACTAAGGCAGGCAGGTCTCTAGGAACTGAGGTAGAGAGACTGGAGTCTTTCTTCCTCTACCACAAAAAAAGGAGACCCAACCAACAGATTTCCACACAAACCTCCTTCAGCAAATGCCTACTTGTGACCTAGGGCTCTTGACATTACCAGCTGACAATAGGATATCTGCCTACAAGGTGCTTGGCCCCACAAAGCCACAGATATTAATTACTACTCCCACCATCTTGAGAAATATCTGCCTTCCAACCTTAACTGATGGCTTTCTTTACCAAGCTGCTATATTCTTAGAGGTATCAAGACACGCTATGTGGACATGCAGAGCTTATGAAAGCTAAACACCTGTACAAAGTCAGGGAGTGACTTTGTGAGTTACTGTGAGCTGCATTACTCAGAAATGGTATTAAAACAATCAAAATAAAACAAAACCATAATTATGAAGTTCAAAAAACAACATTAATTCTTAATACTTAATTTACTTGCAAGACATAGTTCAGCAAATTTTTTAACCAACAGGATTTTTTAAATTTATATTTAAAAAAGAGCAAAGGAGGAGATGAAGTATGTAAACAGAGGTAAAAACCTTTACAAATAGTAAATATTTGTCCTGCATATAAACTAGAGATAAACCCTGAAAAGTTTAGCTCATTAAAAAAAAAACCACAACAAAAAACAAAAACAACAACAACAAAGCAAATAACCCTGTAACAAATAGCTACTATCTGTCAGAACGTGTTTGAACCTGCTTTTCCAAGCTTAATCACTAGGTAATCTTCTATCAGCAAGTAAATAATATAAATGTTTTCAAACAGGTTCACTTTTAAGCCATGAAATAAATACAAGTTAAGAAGGCTTAACACTATGAAGATAGAAATAGAAAATTTAAAAAAAAACCCAAACCTGGGAAAAGTAACAAAAAGTTTCCAGTGCAATTATAGTATGTATAAATAAATAAATAAATAAATAAATAAATAAATAAATAAATAAAATTTAAAAGTCGAATTAGAGCAAAGTTTAAAGTACTATCCCAGTATTTTCAATGTTAACAGTGCCTGACTACACTGTGGAAAGGGCACCAATAAGAGATGAAATAGTAAACTCAGATTAATAACATTTCTGGATGTGACCATGTTACTGGGTAAAGTATGTGGAAAAAAAGCACAGAATACAGACGGCTCGAAAACTTAGATCCATGACTGAAGCTCAAGGTCATAGTTTCCACCAATGTAAAATGGGTCTAAAATCTCTCAGGGTTGTCAAAGTTTTAAAAAACAATACAGTTGTAAGAAATTCTACTTAAAAATAACTTTCATTTATTTTAAGAAATGTATCCTAGGATATATGACAAATCAAACCTTGGTCATGTTTCTCTAAAGCTGTGTAAATTGCACCAAATCCTAAAATAAAAGCACTGTTCCCTATTCTAAAATTGAAGAATTTAATGTAGGGGGAAAACCCATCAACACTAGAAAACGGCCCCTATTAGAACCATAAGAGTAATCAAGTAACAGAAATCAAGATCTTGGGAGAGCCTGGGTGGCTCAGTTCATGAGCCTTCAGCTCAGATCATGATCCCAGGGTCCTAGGATTGAGCCCCATGACAGGCTCCCTGCTCAGCACGGAGCCTGCTTCTCCATTTACTGCTCCCCTTCCATTGCTTTGTTCTCTCTTGCTATCTCTCTCAAATAAATAGAAATTTTAAAAAAAATCAAGATCTTGGAATAATGAGATTGTAAGACTTTAGAAAGGAGGGCCTATATTAAAGAAGCAACAGAATTCAGTGGTGAAGAGCTGAGATTTAAGAGCCAGATAGGTTATTTCAATCCTATCTCTACCATTTACTAGGTGTGACTTAAGCATCTGTTTCCTCATCTTCATAATAACACCTACCTTAAAATGTTATTCCACTTACTTGCACTTCTAATACTGAATGAACAGCTTTTATAAGACCAACTCCCCTGGCAAGAACAATGATAAAAGCTGGATGAAAATAAAAAGCTACAACCTCCTCATACCCATCAAAATAGCTACTATCAGAAAACAAGACAAAACAAAAACAGAAAATAACAAGGGTATGAAGAAACTAGAACTCTTGAGTATTGCTGGTGGAGATGCAAAATGGTGTCATTGCTATGGAAAACAAGATGGTGGTCACTCAAAAATTAAAAATAGAATTGCCATATGATCTAGCAATTCCACAATCCAGGAATATATTCAAAATATTGAAAACAGGGTCATAATGAATACCCATGTTCATAGCAGCATTATTCAAAATAGCCGAAAGGTGGAAACAACCCAAGTGTTCACTGACAGATGAATAGATAAGCAAGATGAAGTACCCACATACAACAGAATTATTATTTGGCCTTAAAAAGGAAGGGAATTCTGACACATGCTGCAACACAGATTAACCCTGAGTCACAAAAGGAAGAAATACTCCGTGATTCCATTTATATGAGGTATCTGGATTGGTTAAGCTCATATAAATACAAAATACAACGATGGTGACCACGGGCTCGAGGGAAGAGTAATGGGAAGTTACTGTTTGATGGGTACAGAGTTTTAGTTCTACAAGATGAAAAGTACTGGAGGTAGATGGAGGTGATGGTTGTACAACAGTATGAATGTACTTACCACTGAACTGTACACTTAAAATTGGTTAAGACAATAAATTGTATGTTAACTGCGTTTTACAACAATTTAAGCAAACACACACCAACTGTTTAAAAGCATCAAAGAGCAACAAAGGTAACCTGGACTTGTGGGGCCAAGACTGGAGAAAAACCAAGTAAGTACAGTGAAAAGAGTTCACCCTCTTATGTTCCCCTGGTTAATTTGTTTTATTTGGAGAACTGGAAATGAGAGGCTAAGCAGAAAGTCACACATAGGCTGGCTATCAAGCAGCTAGGACTTTGAAGCCAAAGTCTGAAAAGAAAGCAATGCAAAAAAGAACCAGAACTTCTGCAAACAATTCTCATCAAGACGTTTAATGACACACCACCTCAGCATGGGCAAGACACCAAACACCAAAGACAGCAGCACTGGGAGGCTAGAGCTGAAGAGAGACTGCTGGTAGACTTAAAATGGTGAGGAGACAAAAGATGGAATTCAAAGCACAGTGACATAGAAAGTAAACTGATAAACACCTCGGGTTTCTAGACTCCAGACAGCTATTCCCTACGAGTAAAGATATGCTCCAGAAATAAAGGGAGACTCAAAAAGACCAACCTTAACAGAGTCTAAAAGCCAGCTTCAACTAGATCATGATGATTTGCCCATATTATGCCTGCCTGGCAGAAGAAAATTACATTTCCTCTGAAGGAAGATATCATCCATCCCCAATTTTTCATATACAATGATGACAAAATTTGCAGGTTTGTTCCCCACACCAAAACAAATACCTAGAACCAAATATCTAAAAGCCAAGGGGGAAAAAAACTCCAGGAAGTCAAAGTATTCTATGACTCCTACCCAGGAAGAGGTAAAATATACACATATATAAGGTAAACTCTAAGTCAAGGATCTATGTTGTAATCTCTAAGGTGACCACGAAAATAATAATAAAAGAATATATAAATATAAGTAACATAAAATAATATAAATGAATAATAAAACATACTCCATTCACCTAAAAAAAGGCAAGGAAGCTGGGGAAAAAAATAACAGGTGAGACAGAGGAAAAAAATCCAAGATAATGGCAAATTTAAACCCAAATGTATTAGTAATCATGTTAAACATAAATAAGCCATATGTATGCTTCAATTTAAAAACAAAAATTGGGGCGCCTGGGTGGCTCAGTGGGTTAAAGCCTCTGCCTTCAGCTCAGGTCATAATCTCAGGGTCCTGGGATCCAGCCCCACATTGGGCTTTCTGCTCAGTGGGGAGCCTGCTTTCCCCTCTCTCTCTGTCTCTCTGCCCACCTGTGATCTGTCTCTGTCAAATAAATAAAAAAAATCTTAAAAAAAAATTCAGTTGTTTAGAGCAATACTTGAAACATAATACACTCATTGTATACACTCATTGTATACTTGCTGAATGAATGAATTTAGCCTCATAAGCACAAAGGTGAATGAATGTCAGCTAAATTCTGGGTAAATTATCATAAATTCTGGGGGCCCGTGGGTGGCTCAGTCAGTTAAGCGTTCAACTCTGTCCAACTCTTGGTTTCGGCTCAGGTCATGATCTCACAGTTGTGGGACTGAGCTCCAGTGCAGAGTCTGCTAGAGATTATCTCCCCCTCCCTCTGCTCCTCCCCTGTGGGATCATGCATGTTCTCTGAAATAAATAAAATCTTTAAAAAATTATCATAAATTCTGTTAAGCAGAGTCAATATATATAATTCTTCTGCACTGAGGTGGTTCAGGCCAAGTGGTGAAGACCATGGGCTTTGAATTCAAAAAACTTGGATTTACTATTCCAATAACTGTGTGATCTTGGCAGGTTAGCTAATCTCTCTAACCCTGATTTATTCATTTTTGAAATGGAGAGTACAATACTCACC
This sequence comes from Nasua narica, assembly GCA_028533885.1. NCBI lineage: Eukaryota > Metazoa > Chordata > Mammalia > Carnivora > Procyonidae > Nasua > Nasua narica. The sequence goes on along the minus strand of CM052810.1, from coordinate 162,190,436 downwards.
TAGAAGGTCGGGTATTTAAAACATTTAGCAAAGAGATACAGCCATGTAATAAACAGTATCTATTGCTATATATTCAGAAAAGTATTTTTACTTTTTTAAAGAAATTTAAGAATAAAAATTCTATTAATGAAAAATAAAAAGTATTGCTTTACCAAACTACTGCTTAAAAATAACAACAATAAAAGGATATTTTAAGGATTAAGTGAAATATACTTAAATATGCTTAAAACAATGCCAGGCACACACTAAGGGCTTTGAAAGTGTTATGTGCTATTATAAGGAATAGTATTGGATAGACTCCCAGCCAACTGACGCTCTATCAACCCACTCTAAGAGTTCTTAAACTGTCACCAGCTTAACACTAATCTACCCTTACCTCGGTTTTTCCTTTATTACAAACAACACAAGTACATGCTCACTTTCAGTTTTAAAATGGTGTAAAGCTTCAGGGTTGAAAGAACTTGAAAATTTAAAATGATCTAACCAACACATCCTCAACCATATCCCATAGACAGGCCTCAGGGAACCCATAAACCACCTGAAACTGCATATATAAAAGTATACGTAGTATGGTATGTACATGCATAGATGTCTACTTTTGGTAGAGGGTCAATGAATTTTGACCATTCTTCCAAGGGTCTAAAATCCCAAAGAGATAAAAACCAGAGCTCTTGTCCATAAATCTATTTTCCTTAAAAATAAGGAAACAAGAGTTTTACCTAGAGAAGTTATATAACTTAAGCAACTTAATGACAATGTTGGAACTAAAGCCAAGTGTCTCCTAATTCATCATTAAATATTTTTTCTCCATTACTCCCTATTTCCTACAGGAAACACACACACAGGAAATCTGTACACATAAGAAATTTGTACACATAAAGACAATATGGGACAGTCCCCTTTATGAATAAAATTTTCTTTTACTACCTCAAGAAATATGTGCTCTATTTCTGACTTCACGCTGAATAAATACTTGCCTCCCTAAAGTCAGCCTCATGGACTGCTACATCAGCACTGCACACACACAAAAACAGTTCATAGGGCATGGTAATCAAGAGGTTTATGGGTCTATCAATTTGTTAGAAAGAGTAACTGAGATGGAAGGCAAGGATGAAATCCTAATTATCAAGTACAACACTCTTAACCTTTACAGTATTTATGATGATGATGCCCTGTTTTCTTTCTTTCTTTCTTTTTTTTTTTTTTTTACATAAAGGTCTAGTACTTGGTTTGGGATCTAACTACAGAAAGATGCCAAGGTATTTATATTGTCAGTCACAAATGCAAAAACTACAACACAGATGGGAAAAGTGTGTCTTTCCAAAGTCAGGAAAAATATTGAACAGCTGTGAAGCTTAATAATCTCAAAGCCACTGGATCCTATTTTCTATTATTTTGTATTTAAGATGACATTTTAAGTGCAGAGAAGGTGCCAAAAAGACTCTTAAGCAACCTGTGTTCTTCCAGAATAAAGTTATTTTCAAACTTCTCTAAATGTGCAATCTAGAAGGCTGTAAAGAAGAAAGATTTTTTGAACTTAAAGCCTCAAACCTACAGGAGAAAACACAGACAAGGATTTCAGCATCTCAGTGTTCTCACCCTATCTTCTGACTTCCCAAAACACACAAATCCTTGGTAGCTTCAGCAAATAGCTTACTTTTTTCTCTCAGCTCTGCTTCCTGCCACCCATTATCACTGGTAACTCCAACACTGACAAGAATGACCAATCTGCCATGCTGTTTACAGGTGCATAAATATTTATCCCCACTTTTATCAGGACTCCCCTCATCCACATACTGATATGGGCAAACCTTGAACCTCATCATTAGAAGACATCAAATACCTCTGGCCCTTGAGATCTTCTTTTTCCTCCTACCTTTCCTACTTTGTTACACTGAAAGGAACCTGCTCCTCACTCTCACTGGATCTCCAGGTCTACTGACTCCTAATACCTAAGACCTCTATTTCATGGGATCTTATGACTCAGATGCCTACTTATTAAAAAGCACAAACCCACAATCAACCATTTCAATAATGCTACTAACATTAAAATTCTCCCCCATACGCTTAATTTTATCTGAACATTCTTGTCTAACACTGCCAAGTACACCTGTAAAAAGTAACAAGTCTGCTGATCACCTCTACTATGTAAACTCTGTGCCAACTCTCACCTAAATTATCGCCTTACAAGGACAGATGATTCATTTATTTACAAAGAGCTGACCCTAGCACATGGGATACTCCAAACTTTCTTCTTGCATTAGAGTCCTATTGTTGCTGAATACACTACCACAAATTTAATAGCTTACTACTTTTTCATAGCTCTAGAGTTCAGAAGAATAAAATCAGTTTCCCTGGACAAAAGTCAAGATGTCAGCAGGACTGATTCCTTTTAAAGGATCTGAGGGGGGAGCCCACTTCCTTGTCTTTTTCAGCTTCTAGTGGCTAGCGGTATTCCTTAGCTGTAGTCCCTCCTCCACCTTCAAAACCTATCATTCCAATCTCTGCTTCTGTTACCATATCATCTCCATCTCCTACTGACCACCCTCCTTCTGTAATGACCCTGTAATTCCACTAGGCCCACTGGGATAACCTAGGACCATCTCCTCATCTCAAAATCCTTAACCTAATCACACCTGCAAAGTTCCTTTTGCCCTATAAGGTAATAGCCCCTAGGTTCCAGACATGGTCCTGGGAATGTCTGGGGGATCATTTTTCAGCCTACCATTCTTTAACACCTCACATACTTCAGTTACCCTAAACCAATGGTCCCACCTTCACCTTTACAAAGGAGACCAAGAATATCAAAAGTTCTTTAGCTTCTCTCCTCTTCACAATGTTATCGCTACTTTCTGCTTGACCTCTTTACTTACCCTTAATGACTTTCCTTATTTGGAAATAAATAGCTCAAAGAAGCAGTGACCTTCCCTTCCTGGGTTAACTATCACCTTGTGTGTGTGAATTGACAGCCTCCCTTTAAGGAAAACCTGTAATAACACTATAGCTTTGCTTTTAGTGAAAATGACTGGAAATATGGACAAATTTAAGTAAAAACATGAAAATAAAGATGCCATAGTTTAATGCAGAGAATTTCTCTAGTAATTTTCCAATAACCCTATATATCATACTAGAAAATGTTTTTCTATTTCCTTTGCCATTAATTCTAACTGCTCAAAAGTGGCCTACAGAATACCATCCATAAACTTCATTTCCCTTCATTCTATATACATTTTTATAGTTTTTAAAGGTTTTTTTTTTTTTTTTTACAAGATTTTATTTATTTGTTAGAGAGAAAGGAAAAGAGAGAGGGAGGGAGGGAGAATAAGCAGGGGGAGTGGCAGGTAGAGGGAGAAGCATTGGCCCCCCCCACTGAGCAGGGAACCGGATGTGATGTGAAACTCAGGACCCTGGGATCATGACCTGAGCAGAAGGTAGATGCTAAACTTAACCGACTGAGCCCCCAGGCGTCCTGTAATTTTTAAAGTGTACAAAGAAAATTAACCAAGTAGTAACATATACTTATGAGTTATATTGACAATTAAAGCTGTTATAGAACCAGGACAAATTTTCTTGTAAAATGGTCAAATCTTTCCCCAGTCATTAATCTTTTAAACAATTAAAATTGAAAATGAAACTTAGTAATTACTAAGTAGCCCAAACCAATCTTAGAAGTTCAACATGTAAGTTTCAAATATTAGGAAGGGGTAGAGTGGCAGAAACTAGAAGTGACATGTTCCATCTAGAGACATGTACACGTTTCTTTTTGAAACACTGCACATGCCACACAACAAAGTTATGTGGAACAAAATGTGACCAGTGACTGCCTCCATGTAGCCAATGATTCCATTTTCATTTTTAAGAGTCAGCATGTCTCATAGTATTTACACGTCGAGGTTGATGCATGACATTTTATACACAGACACCTCCTTATAAATAGAGTAAAAGTCAGCTAGCTGAGTAGGTAGGCGGTAGGTGGGTAGACAGTGAAGCATCTTCTCTCCTCCCTCTCTGAGCCTGAGATCTAAAATTCCAACAGTTATAGCTGGTATTCACTGTCAGAAGGTTATCTGTCTAGGATCCATGACGGTAACAACCAGTATGCTTCAGATATATACCCTATCTAGCAGGTTATGTCACCTGAGAAGTCTGGAATGAGGGTAAAACTCTTCAAAGAAAACGTAGACATCAATAGGAAAGTCTTTAGATTTTTGGCAATTAAAAGCATTTATATTTTCTGACCAAAGTATTGGTTACATAAATGCCTATGTTTGTCAAAGTAATTTTCTAACTCCAGTTCTGCACATTTCAATGTATAAAATTTTACCTTAATTTTAAAAAGCACTTAATTATAATTAAGCCCAGAATATTACACATAAAAAGGCAAAATAACGAGAATAGAGTATGAAAATGAAAGAATTCTATATTATGGAGTGTGAAGATACCTTAACAAAACTTTAATTTCTCTCCAAATCCTCAACAGCATGTGTTTTTAAAAGATTTATTATTCAAGAAAGAGAGAGCAGAAGCAGGGGGAGGCAAAGAGGGACAAGCAGACTCCCTGCTGAGCATGGAACCCTATGCAGGTGGATTCTAGGATCCTGAGATCAAGACCTGAGTCAAAATCAAGAGTGGGACGCTTAACTGACTGAGCCACCCAGGCACCCCAACAATAGAATATTTTTAAAAAGATTACTTATTTACTTATTTATTTGAGAAATAGAGGGCATGAGTGCACACAAGTAGCATAAGGGGGGAGGGGCAGAGGGAGAAGCAGACTCCCCACTGAGCAGGGAGCTCAATGAAGGGCTCGATCACAGTACACTGAGATCATGACCTGAGCCAAAGGCAGACAAACAATAGCATATTTTAAAAAGCATTTTGCAGAACTCTAATCTATAATCTATTAAAAAGATTCCATGTACATGTATTTATTCAAGTTACACGTGAGTGCCTAGTTTGTGCGAGAAGCTGTGTGATAGGTGTTGGGGACACAGTGGTGACAAGACACTGGCCCCTCATAAAGTTCAGTCTAATGCGGGAAACAAGACCCTAAACAGTTGTTAATAATGACTGTGATAAATGTTATAAAGGAAGAGCACCACGTACAAGGAGAGCAATTGCGGCCAGTAGGCAGTACACAGTGTAGGTCAGGGAAAGCCTATCAGAAATTTACTAAGACTTAAGGATAAGCAGGATCACATATGGAGAGAAAACATCCTAGAAACATTTCCACGCAGAAGACCTGTGTGAAGATGTTAAGATGAGCGATAAGAATTTCAGCAGGGAATAACTTGATCATGTGCTTTCAAATAAGCACTCTAGGAGCACAGTGAATGTTATAAGACTAGTCATTAAATACTCTGAGAGAAATGAAGGTGCTTTCCTGTTGGGTAGTTATGAAAATCAAAAAACTGCAGATTCTAGAAATGTATGATGTAGGGTGCAGAGAAGACACTGACGAGTAATTCTTAGGTTTCTGGCATGAACAAATGGAATGATATCAATTTTACGTTCACTTGGAAATGCCAAGTTTGAAGTACCTCTCAGACAACAAAGGTAGCCAACAACTTGACAAACGAATATAACAAATATGAATCTCCAAATATGAGGCTGGAGATGCGATCTGGGAATCATCTGCACAGAGGCACTTATTGAAGCTACTGTAGGAACTGAGGTGAACCAGGAGGAGGAAGTCCAGGTTACTAAGCCCTAAGAGTGCCTCTATTTAAAGGGCAGAGGAGGAGGAGCAGCTAAGAAGGAACAGTCGGAAAGGTAGGAGGCGTACTGAGGGAGTGGTATGTCACCGAAACTGAGGACCCAGCATGTGAGAAGAAAAGAGTAGTCAACTGTGCCCAATGCTGCAGAAAAAAATCAAGGAGCACAAGGATCCGCAGTGATCTCTACCTTCAGAGATGTGCAGGCATGGAGAGCAAGACTGAAGAGCATTAACAGGAAGAAGCTTAACTGGAATATATTCAAAGTGAATCAAAGGTGAGAAAAGGGAGATAGCCAAAGGTCAACATTTCTTATGAGACATTTGCCTGTGAATGACAATGACCCTGGGAGGCAGCACAGAGTCCAACAGAAAATTTAGCAGAATTCTGAGGATGTGAGTAGCCTGAACATGTCTCATGCTTATAAGTAAGACTCAGTAAAAAGGGAGAACCTGAAAATATTTGAGGTTTTTGACAACGTAGAAAGGGATGCGATCCTGCTTAGCACAAGAGGAAAACTAACATGAAGGGAGACAATGCCTCCATTAAAACAGGAGGGAAATGGAAAAACACAAAAGGCAGAAAATACAGATAAAACTGTAGATAAAGTGGTAAGAAATGAACATAGGTTCCACCATGCTTGCGCTTTTCTCTGAGAAGTGGAAGGCAATTATCATTTAAGAGTGAGGAGGCCAGTAGGAGAGCTGGAGGTCTTAAGAAAAACTAGTAGAGGGAAAATGAGACCAATGGACGGTGTGAAGGGTCAACTGGACATTGTGACAAAGGACAAATAGTGGTAATGATCTACCCTGTGTGGAGTTTTCTCCACCAGAGGCCGAGGAAAGGTAAGTTGCTGGGTTTATCCAGGGCTGTGGTACTATCAGACAGGTCTGATGAAAGGATGAAGGGACAAGAAACCTTAATCCTAGTGAATTTTTACTGAGCACATCAGGTGCTATTAAGTACTGTACATGAATAGTACCTTCAAGCCTAGTGGCAACCTTACCCAATGAGCATAGTATTATTTTCATTTTATAAATGAGGAAGCTAAGGAATAAACGAATTAGTTTCTTGACTATGGTCACATAACAGTCAGGATTCAAGGTTTGACATTTCATTTGGGAACCCTCTCCCCCACCCTCACCTCTCAAAAGGGAAGTGAAATAAAACTGAATTTTTTTTTTTAAGATTTTATTTATTTGACAAAGAGAGAGAGAGATCACAAGTAGGCAGAGAGGCAGGGGGAAGCAGGCTCCCTGATGAGCAGAGAGCCCGATGCAGGACTGGATCCCAGAACCCTGAGATCATGACCTGAGCCGAAGGCAGAGGCTTTAACCCACTGAGCCACCCAGGCACCCCAAGACAGAAATTTTTTAAAACATTATGTAAGGGTGAGTGTGTGTATAATGCTGAAATACTTCTTTTATCAATAGAGTAATGGACCATAAAATTACAAGTGGTTTTCTATCCTAGTGTTTGTTAGTGTTAAAATTTAAAGACTCATCAAATCTAGAACTTAATGAGAACAGTATAAGCTAACTTATTTCACATTTACATCCGAGGCACTATATGATATCACATGCTATCTCATTTACCTCAAAATGTCAGCACAGAATGAATCTGTATCCTGAAGGGGAAAATGAGGCTCAGAAAGGCTAATTACTGTTATACTTTTTTACCAAGCCCTGAAAAATGAAGTAGCCGCTCCCTGAACCCCTTGCCACTAAGCCTTATAAAACCAGGGGTAATAGGCCCAACTGCATTCTCTGAGCAGAACAAAAAACTCCAGAGCTGTCTGCTCTCATTGGAAATTCTTTCCAACCACTGCTTTATTCTAGCAAGTGAAAGAAACTAGGACATGCTCTCATCAATATAGCTAGAATCAAACTAAAGAAACTGAAAATAAAAATTTGAAAAGCAAAGAGTAAAACCTTAGAAGAAAATCGTATGTCCAATTCCCAAATATAAACACTGAAGTAACAAGGAAAGTTATTAGACTTGTTAATTTTGCACTGACACAGTAATTAAGCTTGATGAATCTAGCTCCATTCTATAATCACACAAAGGTAAGAAAAAACTCGATAGTTTAACCTCCTTGAAAGTTATTAAACAGCTTAGCTCATGTCAATGTTTTCCAAATTGCCTTGTGAATAGGATATTTTTCCTGACAAAAACAAAAAAAAGTAATAGGTAAAAAATGAAACATGTATCTGAATAACAAATACGGCAAAGATTTACTATTAAGACAGTCAGCAGCTATTAGAGTATAATTACTACAAGCATATTTGTATAAAATGACACCCCCATCACTGAAGATGTAAGGACATTAGGTTTTTAAACTTTTTTTTTTTTTAAGATTTTATTTATTTGACAGAGAGAGAGATCACAAGTAGGCAGAGAGGCAGGCAGAGAGAGAGAGGGAAGCAGGCTCCCTACTGAGCACAGAGCCTGATGCAGGGCTCGATCCCAGGACCCTGAGATCATGACCTGAGCCAAAGGCAGAGGCCTTAACCCACTTCAAGCCACCCAGGCGCCCCAACATTAGGTTTTTAAAAACATGTAAGAGAATACTAAGCTTTCATCTCCCATGCTGTCATTCAATCACTGTTACTCAAAAAGAGATGTTAGTGAAGTTTTTCAACATTTCCATTTTGAAGTATATACATTTTGAAATTGTATACGGAGAAAAAAAATTAGACCCTTCACTTTCAGTTCCATTCTAATCATTAAATATATGAACAATTAAGGCTCTACTTCATATAAGCTAAGGCTGGTCCCTGCGAAGGAAATATTGTTTGGTTTTTTTTTTTAAATAACGCCTTCCATACTGACCTGTACCATTCAACTAAAGGGACAGAAAGAAGAAAGACACTGTGTTTCGAAATGCCTAATTTCTCAAAGGAAAAACAAAAAAGCTCAACTTACCATATACATTAGTATGTCTCTAATCATCACCATAGCTGTTTGATGATCATTCCAAGCTTGATTTAGCGTTTGAAGAAAGTTGTTATTCAATGAATTTAGTACATCTTCTCGCACCTATTAACAGAAGAGTTGATTAAAGTTTGTTTACATGCACACACACACACAAACACACACTCTCATATGTATACATGCACATATCTGCTCAATAAAATGATATGGAATATTCAATTTTACATCAAAGAAATAGATTATAGGCCAGTAGAAATACTTTAAGCTATAATATAACCTAAATACAGATAACTAACAAATGTGTTGTATAGTCCAGACCCATCTCCTGATCTCCAAAATCATAAAGCAAACTCCTGGGCAGTTCTCAACTCTCCAACAACTTAACATCACAGTCAAAATAAAATCCTAAATATTTTAAGGAACTACAGGGCCTCAGAGAACTGGCCCCAGGCTACTGCTCCACCTAAATTTCCTACTACACCTCCCCTTCCCCATCTTTGCAGAATGGTTAAAAATGCTGATTTTGGAGTCAAACTATTGGGCTCAACCACCAGCTCCCTGAGTAGCTGTGTTACCTTGGATAAATTATTTCACCTCTGTGCCTCAAGTTTCATGTGAAATGAAGTATTTCATTTGGATACATGTGAAACAGTATCCATTTCGTAGAACTGCTTTAAGGGTTAAATGAACATTAGTGACACACTTAGAACAGTGTCTGACACTCAGTCAACACTTACTGAGCATAAACTATTAACTCAGTATGTTCCAGATACAATGGAGCTGCATCCAGCAACTGTGTTCTACCCTTTGTTCTGCACTTTTCACACAGCTTATGCCCTCACTGTTTTCTACCCAAGTTTCACTTCCACAGAGAGGTCTTTCCCGACTACTCTCTTTCAAACAACTTCTATCTCCACTCTTTGTACTAATTTTTCCTCACAGTACTTGTCACTGCCTACTGTTTTACCTATTTATCCACTTACTGTTCCTTTCGCTAAAATGCAAGATCCACAGCAGCACGGATTTTGTCTTTTTTCCATGTGTGCTTCCCACACCTAGAACAGCACCTGGCATCTAGAATGCCCTTTACTTTATTCATCCTACCCTCCAATGCCATGATCCATCACCAACATGGTAAGCTTTTTCAGGATATCTATCTTTGAACATCCAGTTGCCTTGAGTCTGAAATGCCTTCCTAATGCAAACCTGCTAAGACTAGTCAAACTTCAAGAACTCCTTTCCATAGTCTACAAGCATACTGCCACCTTCTTCAATAAAGTTCCTGACTACTAGTACTTCCTGCTATGCTATCTGTCCAATGGTATGACTACTGACTAGAAAACAGAATTTAGACTCTGATTCTAGCTTTATCATAAAGAAGCAATTTGTCCTCTAAGTTCCTATAACTTTGGGACTATACTGCCAACCTCTCTAATTATTCCAATCCACCCAAATCCTCCACTGTCTAGCCCTAACCAGACATGTTCTAGCTCCACCTGTAGCAGCAATTAAACATTTTTAGGTTGGGGAGAATCTGAAGTCATGGTGTTTTGTGAGAAACAAATTACTTAATATGTGTGTTGAGATATACAGATATCTATAAACTTGAATTCCAAACAGTAAATAAAATGTCGTTGCGTATTAGCACTAGTATAAACAAGTAGTGGCAAGTGCCAAAGACTGAAAAAAAATACACAGAACACACTATTCCCAACAGATGAAAGAATAAATTCAAATTGAGAAAAGTATCTAATTTTTCTTATATATTAGAGGAAAAACAGCCATTAAGAGAGTTTAGTGATGAAACAATGTCTGTTCTACTAAATGTGTGGTATGAAAACCACTAGCCTATACCACATAATTTAGCATCATATGTAATCTTTCATTCATAAGACTAATAAGCTCTTTGACTTTAAAAATATTACTCATAAGTATGCTGACTATATCAATAGTGATAAACACGTAGGTTCATAGGTAGTATTATGTTAAATGCTTTTTTGTAAATTGGATACTAAATCATTTATGCCAACTGAAGTCTGTCACTTGTCAGATGCACATTCCCATCACAGCTAACACTAAAAAAACCTACAAACTGAAAATATGTCCATTTATAAAATTCCTCACCAATCTTCATATTCTTTCACTGAACCACTAAATTCTGAGTAGCAATTAAATTAAAATGACAATACTAGGGAAACTGTATTATATATCTAGCAATTAATTATTCTTTTTTTTTTATTCTTAATGCCTTAAGTAAACTCCTGTATACCCCTGTTATAAAGTCAAGTTACATGTTAACAAAGTCACCCTAATTTTGGAATGCAAAAATGTGCTTGATATATCTATTAGATGAATGAAAAACTGACGACTCAAATTTTAAAAAGCTATAAAAGAAGACATGTGTCCTAAAATTACTGATTTATGTATACTTTAAAACAAAACACCTCAAGTACTTATATAATATTTATACTTACACCTGCCTTTCAACAAAAATGTGACCAACTAGCATAACGTGTCATAAATGATAAAACTGTTTTATTTGCATCATGCCTCAAAAAATTATCCTGACAAATCAAAAACAATGAATTTTACTTGGCAGAAAATAGCTGCTATTAATTTTGTTATATTTAGTTTATTTTTTACTGTTGAAGTTAGATGTGGTCACGGATCTGCTTTGGCCAATGACCTAATAAGCAGAAATGACACATCATTTTTACATAATGTAAACTTTATCATCTTAGTAATTTTTTAAGTGTAAAATTCAGTGGTATTAAATACATTCACAACAATTAACCTCTATCACAGGACATGAGAGTTCTAAGAGGTGCCCCAGAAGATCTCCTGCTTGTCAGATTAACTCTGTTACATTTATTTTTGAATGATTATGCTCATTCACACAGACACAGAACTACAAGACATAAAATAAATGCTTTAGATACACTTGCTGCATTCTAATTATTCAGATCGCTCTATGAACAAATAATTCTTCTGCTAATGCTGCCTCAGAAAACTGTCCTTCTACTCTGATACATGACAAGTGAACAAATATTTGCTCAAATATACGTAATAAAAGGTAGGAATGAGATGAAAATTCAACCTTTATGAAGATTAAAATGGGCTTTTTAAAAGGTAAGTGTGTATATAAAAGAAAAAACATACACATTAAGTGGTGGATAAAAAGATTTAACTTTTTTTTTTTAGATTTAACTTATTTTACAAACTGTTAACAGAATACAGAAAATTTACAAAAGGTAGGAATTGAGGTCAGTTTGTGTGTGAATAACACTGTTAATCTCACACCCTAATAACCACAATTGTTTTTGCATCAGCAAAGGCAAACAGGAAGGAATCCTGCTGTAGAAGTGGTACAAGTACCAAAAGAGGCCTACGGATCAATTATATCCAGCATTACTATATAAGAAAAGCTACAGGAAGTTCAACCAGGTGAAGAGCTAGAATTTGAAGGGTGAAACAAGGAAAAACAAGCAACAAAGCCATGGAAATGGGAGAGTAGGATGGGACCAGCTGTGACAAGACTAAAATGAGTAGTTGAAAACGGATGGCTTGTTCATAGCACTTAGTCTTGCAAAAGGCAAGATACGGACAATAGTCAAGAGCAGTAGATCATTAACCTGGCAGAGAATTAGAATCACTTGAAGAGGGGCAGATTTTGTTCAAGAAAACGAGATGACAAGACACAGACTGGGAGAAAAAATTTGGAGGTGTATCTGGTAAGGACTGTTACCCAATATATACAAGGAATTAAGGAAAAGTCACCAAGAAAACCCAATCTAAAATATTGGCAAAAGATCTGACCACCTCTCCAAAAAAGATAACCAAATGGCAAATAAGCATACTGAAAAATGTCCAACATCTGATTAAGAAATTGCAAACTGAGGGGCGCCTGGGTGGCTCAGTGGGTTAAAGCCTCTGCCTTCGGCTCAGGTCATGATGTCGGGTCCTGGGATCGAGCCCCGCATCAGGCTCTCTGCTCAGCGGGGTGCCTGCTTTCCCCTCTCTTTCTGCCTGCCTCTCTGCCTGCTTGTCTCTCTCTCTCTCTCTCTGTCTCAATAAATAAAATCTTTAAAAAATTAAAAAAAAGAAATAGCAAACTGAGGGGTGCATAGCTGACTCAGTCTGTATAGTAAGTACGTGACTCTTGATCTTGGGGTTGTATGTTCAAGCCCTACATTGGGTGTAGAGATTTCTTAAGAATAAAATCTTTAAAAGAAAGAAATTGCAAATTAAAACAACAATGGGACACCCTTACGTGTTTATTAGAATGGCCAAAATCCAAAACACCGACTACACCACATGCTGCTGAGGATGCAGCGAACAAGCACTTTTGCTCACTGCTGGCAGGAATGCAAAATGATACACAGCCACTTTGGAGGACCATCTGGCAGTTCCTTACAAAACTCCATGTACTCCTACCTTACAATCGATCGATTAGGCTCCTTGCTATAACTACCAAAGGAATTGACAACTTACGTCCAAACAAACCCCACACTCACATGTTTATAACAGCTTTATTCATAATTGCAAAACTTGGAAGCAACCAAAATTTCCTTCAGCAGGTGAAACAACACTGTGGTACATACAGAAAATAGAATATTATTCAGCACTAAAAAGAAATGATCCATTAAGCCATGAATGGAAGCACCCTAAGTGCATACTACCAAGTGAAAGAACACAACCTGAAAAGGCTATTACCTACCATATCATTCCAACTACATGACATTCTGGAAAAGGCAAAACTAAAGAGACTATAAAAAGATCAAAAGAAGAAAATCAGGTGCTAGGAGTCAGGGTAGAGGGAAAGATGAACAGACAGAGCACAGAGGATTTTTAGGGGAATGCATCCTCTTCCATATGGTATTATAATGGTGGATATATTTCATTATACATTCATTAAAATCCACAGAATGTACAATACACCAAGAGTGACCCCTAACATAAACTACAGACTTTGGGTGATAATGATAAGTCACTGTAACAAATGCACCACTCTGGTATGGGATGCTATTGATAGTGGGGGAGGCAGTGGGAATACGGGAAACGACTGTACCTTCTCAATTCAGCTACGAATCTAAAACTGATTGAAAAAATAAAGTCTATTTAAAAAAACAAAAGATTCTGGGGGCTGACCCAAGACCAAGAAAAGACAATCTCTCTTTTTTAAAGCTACCCAGGTGATTCTCCTACAACAGCCAGGATTAAGAAATCACTGGTTTAGAGCCACACACTAGCCATTTCTCTTCCTTCCCTCTGCAGAATTTTTTCAACACAAGTATGTTTTGTATAATTGTAATAATATTGATACAATTCTGAATCCTGATTTTTTAAAAGAATTAACATTCAACATTACCCTCTGCTTCAGAAGAAAAATACCTAGTTATAGCATTTCAAAGCATGAGAACAATTCAAAGAAAAAAGATTTTGTTAGAATAAAATATAGGAAGAAAAAATCATCTGAGATTTTAAGCAACTACCGACCTAACACCAAAAGCACGATCTATAAAAGAAAAAAATGATAAGCTGCACCTCATCAAAATCAGAAACTTCTGTTTTACAGACACTGTTAAAACAATAAATAAACAAGCTACAGACTGGGAGAAAATATCAAATGATCTGTATCCAGAATCTCTCTCTATATATAGATATAAAAACTCTGACAACTCAGTAAAGAAAGCAAACAATTAAGAAATGGGCAAAACACTTGAACAGATACGTCACTGAAAAGGTTATATAAAGGCAATTTTACACATGAAAAGATGTCCAACAACACTGGCCATTAAGGAAATAAAAATTTAAAAAATGAGATACTGGGGCGCCAAGGTGGCTCAGTGGGTTAAAGCCTCTGCCTTTGGCTCAGGTCATGATCTCAGAGTCCTGGGATAGAGGACCCACTTTGGGCTCTCTGCTCAGTGGGGAGCCTGCTTCCCTCTCTCTCTGCCTGCCTCTCTGCCTACTTGTAATCTCTGTCAGATAAATAAATAAAATCTTAAAAAAAAAAAAAAGATACTACTATACATCCATTATAATAGCTAACATAAAATATACTGACAATACCAAGTGCTGGCAAAGATGCCAAGCAACTAGAGCTCTTCTTATACACTGCTAGTGAGAAAGCAAAATGGTACGGCCCTAGAGGAAAACAGTTTAGCATATGACCTAGCAATCCCACTCACAGGTATTTATCCCAGAGAAATGAAAACTTGTATTCACACAAAACCTACACATGAATGTTCACAGTAGCTCTCTCCATAATTACAAAAAAACTATACACAATCCAAAACTCGTTCAACAAGTAAATAGGTAAATGGATATATAAACCATAGTACATTCATACAATAGAATGTATCATTCAGCAATAAAAAGGAACAAACTACCGAACATACAACCCCTTGGCTCAATCTCAAAATAATTATGCTGTATGAAAGACATTTGTCTCAAAAGGTTACAGACTGTATTATTCCATTTACATAACATTCTTGAGAAAACAAAACTATAGTGACAAAATAGATCAGTGGATGCCAAATCTCAGGGAAGAAGGAAGATGTGACTACAAAAGGAAAATGGAGTGTTCTGGGGTGAAGAAATGTTCTATACTAATTATGACAGCATTTATATGAATCTACTATACACATGGGCTAAAATTCATAGCACTGCATATGAAAATAAAAGGCTAATTTTATTGATACCGACTTTTTAAAATTTGCAACAATCATGATTCTCAAGTTGGGCCATTATTATATATTATAAACATAAGCTAGTATGTCACAATGTTTATTCTTAAAAGCAACTTGAGGGGTGCTCTGGTGGCTCAGTTGGTTAAGCAACTGCCTTCGGCTCAGGTCACAATCCCAGGTTCCTGGGATTGAGTCCAGGGGACAGACAGGCTCCCTGCTCACTGGGGTCTGCTTCTCTAGCTCCTTTTGCCCCTTCTCCCAGCTTGTGCTCTCTCCCATGTGCTAATAAATAAATAAAATCTTAAAAAAAGAAAGCAACTTGAATGCCCAACAATCAAAGAATTGTTAATACTTCAGGAGTGTCAACTTATGAATGACTCTGGAATAATTCAAATTGGCATACTACATTCTTCATTTCTGTGAACATAGCTTTTCCTGTCCTTTTAACTACATCCTCAGCAAAGATTAAAGTGGAATTACTAAGTCAAAAGAAAATGTTTATTTTTCAACACTGTGATAAAATCTGTTCACTGATAATGTCCAAATTGCAAGAAACGTATCTTCAATCAAATTACTGGCAAAAGGAAAAGGAGGATGAAAAGGAGGATGACAAGAGAGGCCAGTAGGCATAAGCATGCCAAGACCTACAAGTTTCTAGTCTTTGCCCTTGAGTTTTCTTATCCAAATTATCTTCATGGATTGACAAGGAGGCCAACCTTGGGCCAGGAGCTCTTGGCTGGTTAGAGAGTCAAAAGACATTAATAATCTGCAGTCTCTTCCCCCCAACCTTGCCGCCAACACACACAATTAAATCATTAATTACAATTTTCTTTCACCCTCTAAGTTTCAATGCCTGGGCAAAATCCCAGCCAGCCAATCCTAATTAAATGTTTAGGTAACACAAAGAAATTCATTGGCTAAAACTAATTATAAAGATTTTAGCTCTAAAGTCCACTGAAACTAGAAATGAGCCATATAATTAATGTGATATGGACTAATGAAAATTAACAACTTCTTTCTTAAAAAGTCTCAAAACCAGGACAATTTTTAATTCAAATACAGACAAATCTCTGAAGTACAGAAAATTGTATTTAGCATTATTCTGCATTGAACTACACATTGTGTATTAAAAATACAAAGTGGGTCATGAAAAGCCTGGAGCACATGCCAATTACACAAAATACACTTACAAAATATCATAGAGAAACTAAAATTTTAAAAGGTATAATCTCCTAGAAATCTGAAGTATTTTAACAATCACTCAAAGTTAAAACAATCAAGTTAGTATTTGAAGACAACTTTCCAGGGCAGTTACTAACCAGGACTTTGAATAAGTTAACCTATCTGGTCTGTAGCTCCTCTTACCCATATTACAAGGGTTGACTAGAACAATAGCATTCGTATCCTGCTACACTAAGATGTCCTAGTACTAATCAGGGTAGGCTCCATTTTCCCTGAGTCAATATGATTTATATTGGTTCTGTAGGATTTAAAAAGTGGTATTTTCCATTGTTTGGGGAAAAAAAATTGAGAGCCACAGGATGTCTGCTAAGTACCCTTCTGTCTCCAAATTCTGAAACAAATATTGTTTATTTCATCTATTTAGATAAATATGCAGCATTTACATGATCAAAAATAGCATTTAAGTTCCCACTTAAATCTGAATTTTCTCAGGGTCCCACACATGTGATCTGGGGGCCTGTCACTTTACAAATCTTATCAGTTATGTAAACCCTATTTTTCTGAGGAATGTCATTAAAGTTATTCTTGAAGAGTTCAAAAAGCTTTCATCACATCAGAGTGATGACATAAACCTGTCAATAAAAGTGGCTACCTACAGAAGTCAATCTCCATGGAGTGTAGAAGATAACTTCTCCTAATCTGACACATAGTTTTTAAAAAGCTCCATAGCTCTTGGCTTTCTCCTGAGAACTCTTGATTTAAAAGATTAAATAGTATATTTTGCTATTTTTATGTTAACAGTCCTATATAGTGAATAGTGGCAGCACAGGAGTGCAGATGCTGAAAAGCTTCCCTGCCTGATGCAAATTACAGATCCAACACTTAGATACATAACCACCCTTAACTTCTTTGGGTATCAAGTTTTTACAAAAGAGGAATAATAACAACACCTACTTCAAGAAGCTGCTGTGTGGATAAAATGAGTTAATATGCAAATAATGCTTTCAACAGGGCCCAGCCCATAGTAAATGCCATATAAGCATTTGCTACAACCATAGTATTACTGGTATTACATATTTATAATATTATCACATAAATATCACATAAATATTTGATCTTGCTACTCTTGTAGCAAGATCAAAGTAGCTTGTTAGAAACTCATAATCTCTGAGTAGATTGTGAGTAGTAGGTCAGTTCTACTGAATCAGCATCTGCATTCCCAAGTGCCTTAGATTTTGAGAAACACATGACACAAAAGACA
The DNA here is from genome assembly GCA_028533885.1 of Nasua narica. Taxonomy (NCBI): domain Eukaryota; kingdom Metazoa; phylum Chordata; class Mammalia; order Carnivora; family Procyonidae; genus Nasua; species Nasua narica. Next base: position 162,172,653 of record CM052810.1, on the reverse strand, counting down.
AATACATACATATAGTTACATACATTATACAGTACTTCCTAAACTCTCAATTTCTACTTGATTCTTGCTTTCCTTTCTTCTAAAAAAAAATTTCTCTGTTAACTGGAAGGAATCCTTTTACTTTTTAATTAGAGGAGTTTCTAAAGTAGCTAATATCCTATTATCTGTATAGTCAATGTAAGTTTGAATAGATATTGCTCTCTCATAATACATAACCTTAAGATTTCTGTATTTCAAAGCAAACTTGTACTAAGCTTACAAGCATTAATCTTAACTTTGGTAGGTATCTCAAACTTTCCAAGAATTCACTAATGACAAGAGATTTCTGAATGATATAAAATTCACTGCCCTCCTGATATTTTCTATACTGACAGTATTGTTTCTCACTATTTTCACTAACTTAGGAAAAAAGGTGGCAGTCTTGATCAGAGGAATCATACCAGTATCATGGACAAAAGAGTAAGATAGCTACTACAACGTAAACTTGTTTCTTGACTGCTGTCAGAAGATTCTTCTGTAAGGAATTTTACTAACACATAATACTTAGTAATTTAAGTTTAAGCATTTTACAAAGAGCACATTACCTGTAATTTCAACATAAAATTCATTCCTAGTGGCAGTATTTCCCCATTCCTTTTTAAGTGTCCAACATGAAGCTCTTAATTCAAAAGAATACACAAAAATCTTTCTTCAGGGGTGCCTGGGTGGCTCAGTGGGTTAAAGCCTCGGTCTTCAGCTCAGGTCATGATCTCAGGGTCCTGGGATGGAGCCGCAGGCATGGGGCTCTCTGCTCGGCAGGGAGCCTGCTTCCCCCCCTCTCTCTCTCTGCCTGCTTCCCCCCTCTCTCCTCTCTGTCAAATAAAAAAAATCTTAAAAAAAAAAAAAAAGAAAAATCTTTCTTCAAACTGTCAATTCAGATATATAATGATTCCTTCCAACAAGCAAAGCAGGGTGCTAGCCACTTCGGGGGACAGAAAATGCATTCAGCCACTTTAAAATCTCTATGGGGGAAGGGAGAAAAGAGGAGCCTAATACTAGTATTCATATGACCTTAATACAAAGTAAAATACAATGAATAGCACTAGAGAATCATGAGGCTCAAAGCAGGGGCATACGGTGGTAAATTAGGACAACGTATTTTTATAATTTCATACATAAAAAGTATTTGCTACATATTAAAGCAAATAAGAAATCATCTAAATTTGGCATCATTTTAAAAAAATAAGTCCTCATTCACATATTAACTTGAAAAAAAAGTTAGAAAAAAATAAATAAAAAAATAAAATAAATAAAATAAAAAGTTAGAAAAACCAGGATTTCTATGTCAAAGTCATGGCATGAAAACCAGTAGCTTTTTACCTAACGGTTGGAAAGGAAAACCAAAAGAAAGTAGTATACACAGAAGGACATGAATTATCACTTGCAAAGTATTATATTCACAATGGTTAAGACAAAAGATATACATTAAAAACCATTATAGCATTAGTACCATAATTAAACTTTGGACAAGGCCACTGACAGAGTAAGTAGTAAAACATACACAAAGCATGGCAATATGGTAATTAGTTTTTTTGTTCTCTTGAGTAACATGGAGAAAGAAAAACCCCATAGTTCCAAAGAATCACAGGATCTGGCTCCCAGCAGACAGAGAGCCTCATCTCAAAAAATGAGAGATATAGAGCCCCAAATTTACCCCCCAAATCTCTTCCTTTTTGGGGATTACTCTATTCATATTCAAGTCACTCTTCCAAATCATATTCATTAAGGGTTTGTACCCCCAGCTCAGACAGAGGTTTCCTCTGTCATCACCCTAAGCAACTCCAATATTCACTGTAATAGGTTGGTTCCTTCAACAGCTTAAAGTTAGAAAAAAAGGACAAGATGGCAGGAGAACAAAAGATATGTAGCAATGAAGCACTTAAGATGGCATGCCTACTAAATCTTTCACTCCATCTTCACTTCAGTCTCTTTTGGAAGACAAAAAACAATGGCTCCTAACTCACAGGATAAAATCCAAATTCCCTATAATGTCTTTCTAAAACCTAGCCCAACCTACTTTACCACTCTCATTCCCAACAAATGTACCTGAAGCCTTTTATATTCCATCTACACTGATCTTACCTGACTACGCTAATGCCTACCTGCCTTTTTTACTCATGCCATTTTCTTGACTATCTTTTGCCTCTGTTCACATGATAAATCTTTAATAATCCTTTAAGGCCCATCAAAAGTGACCTCCTCTTTACACCTTGCCCTGAATTCCTCAAGAAAAATAATTCTCCTTCAAATATGAATATGATTACTTCACTAAAACTGGAAGATTCTTGCTGACAGGCATAGTGTCTTAATTATTTTTTGGTAGTTGAAACACAAGAAACTCAGTATCTGTGAGCCTCTGAACTGAATCTGTCTGTGCTAACAAAAATCTTATTCCTGACCGTTTCTACCAGTGTCCTTTTATAATTCGCTGCAATCATTATATTTATAATATATTTTGTACTTAAATGCCACTAAAAAAAAGGCCCCCTAACTCATTCGCATTTCCCTAGAAAGAAAGGAAAAGCACTAAAAAAGCTTTCTTATAAAAGCTAAGTCTATTAAGTGATTGGCTTACAAAATAGTCCAGAGCTTACCAAGAATACCAACTTCATTTCCACATGCAATTAGTACCCTCACAGAAACGCTTTACTGGTGAATAAACATAATATTTAAAATTCTGGTTCTTCTCTTTCTCCCTCCAAAATAGGGAGAAAAATCCCTCAATAGAGAGTTTTCTAAATGAATGAAAAATCAGCAGAATCAAACTCCCTTATTCTGCCTTCCACCCAAAGTAAGAGAATATCTGAAGAACAGGATATATGGATACAAAGACTTTATTTTTTTTTCACTGTGTGGATATAAATCCACTTATTCAACAGTCTATTAGTGGACATTTAGATAGTTTTCAGCCTTTTTTAGCATTTAAACACAATACTACAATAAATATTAGCATAAATACTTTTTATACACATATTTAAACATATCTATAGGATGAAATCTTTTTTTTTTTAATCTTTCAAGTTTTTATTTAAATTCCAGTTACTTAACACATATAGTGTTAGTTTCAGGAGTAGTATTTAGTGATTCATCACTTACATATAACACCAGTGCTCACCGAAAGACTTAAAAACCACTGAAATAAATGTTTCATTAGTAAGAAGCTGTTTCTAATAGAGCTAAAGTCAGTATCGTTTCTGTTCAAATTTTCAAAATACAAGAATTAGCTAATTTATGAGGCTACCATATTATTCAATTACTAAAGAGTAATAAGAGACATTAGAGAAAATTAAGCATAAGGCAAACCTAAAAAATCTATTAAGCATCACAAAATTGGAATTAAGTTCTTGCCATATTAAAACCAAATAAAGTTTCTCTCCCTTGATTTTAAGAAACGATTAAAAATGGAAATGTTTTTAATCTAAATATGTATGATGGCACAGGAAAAGGACTACAGTAAACTTTAAAACTATAATCTTCCTAAGTCTTAAAAAAACTAAATTATCAAGACATAATCATTATATAATTTTAAAGCTCATTTAGCTTAACAAAACCAATTTTAAATTAATAATCTGAAGTCCAGAGAAGTCTAGTAATTTGTTCAAGACTATTAGTAGCAGAATTAGGCCTAACGCCCTGTTCTCCCTACTTTCTACCCAGTACTTTTTCCACTACAGCTACTTCTAAATTATTTCATATTATTAAACATGAAGTGTTCAACAGTGGATACAAGAAGCAAAAGCAAGTCTTGGCAGTTACTTTACTATGAGCTTAAACACTTTCTGTCACGTTTAAATCCCAAACAGGAATCTTTTAAAAGATGACTCCAAAAAAAATGAACAGGACCCTTAAATATCTTACAATTGTCAGTTAGACCTTAATAAAGCCAAAGGCGGGGGAAGCGGGGATGGCTCCACCCCTACCTAACCCTACCCACAAGTAACAGAACTGATTAGGACTATGTTTAATTTTAAAATGGTCTTTAGCCATTAAACACAAACACACAAAGACAAAATGGTTATGAAAACCACGACTCTGCTAAATAAATGTTGACATTTTATAACATAAGGTTAGAGATCAATCTGGTTATTTTTCAGTTTCCATTGCAATCCTTAAATATACCTAAAATGTTTTAATTCCTCAGGATTAAATTCCTCATTTCTCTTTTCTGTGTAACTTCATCTATATGCTCACAATTCCCAAATTTACATTTCCACTCCAAATTTCTCAGAGAACTAGATTTGCATACCCAATTTCATTGGCACCTTAAAATTAACCTGTTCAAATGGAGCTACTTTCTCTACCCCAAACCTGTATTAAAAAAAAAACAAAAAACAAAAAACACCCTGTTGCCCAAGAACCAAAAACCTAATCTGCTTGGATTCTTTCCTCTTCCTCGTTCCCTACAACCAATCTATTTAGAAGTTAACAATCTTTCTACATTCAAAGTGTTCTGAATCTGAAATCTTCTATCCTCACTGTCACTACACTGGTATAAATCACCATTATCGCTTGCTCACCTGAATTACTGAATTATTCCTTCCTACTCCCCTCACTTCAATTCTTGGGCCCTCTAATTTATGCATCACACAGCAACCCGAGTAGTATTTTAAAAATCTGTATCAGATCATGTCACTGTCTTGTTTAAAATTCTCGAATGGCTTCCTAATGTACATGTAATTAAGTATGAAGCCCTGATACCATGCTTCAGCACCTCTCTCTCCAATCCTCATCTTGGTCCCATTCTTCACACTGCCAATACTTAATTCCCCATTCACAACAGGCTTTGTTTTCAATTTCTCTATTCCAGGGATTGGCAAAGGATGGCGTGCTGTTTTTTTCAAATAAAGTTGTGTTGGAAAACTGCCATATTCATTCATTACATATGGTCTCTTGCTCCTCTGGTGCTAAAAGAGGAGAGAACTGAGGAACTACCAACAGAATCTATGGCTCAGGAAGCTAAAAATATTGACTATCTGGTCCTGCAAAGAAAAAGTGTTCTACAACCATACCCTCTGTCTGGAACGCTCTTCTCATGAGCACCTCTCATTTTTCAAGTCCGCTATCACTCGGAGTCATTCCTTGGCTACATCGTTTTCCTCTATCACTGTATCTTGTTTTCTCCACCATGTTTTATAACTAAACATTTGTTTACTTGTTTACCTGTTCTATGACTGCAGGGATCAAATGCATTGCAACATATTTTTTATACCTATACCTAAGTCAGAGGCTGGCAAATAACATACTTCTGAATGTTGAATTATGTAATAAGAAGTCTTACATGGGTATTTTTGAGGTTTGACAAAATAACCTATAATTTAAAAATCCTTAAAACTGGAAAGTAGAACTTTTTCTCCAGTATAACCATGCTTTTAAAGTTATTTAGAAACAAATGTTAAAGAAAAGATAATCCCTGTGAATTCTGAAATGTTTTCATATTTACCAAAATGGGATTTTTTTCTTCGTATGGAGAGGTACAAGGGCCATATAATACTCTAAGGTTTGCTTTGTAGTCTAGAGAAATTCACTGAATTCCTTTAGGTCTCAGTTTCCTCAAAGGGAACATTCTTCTAGAGGTAGGAAGAATATACCAAGTTAAAAGCATTTAGCTTTTCTATGCTTGCTTCAATTTGGGGAACTTACTTCTAAAGCCAACAATCAGCTACCTTCATCTCTGAGAAGTTCTTCCATTCATCCGCCCCGATAGTTTGTGCCACTCTGCTTTATCAAAGATGTTGCCCAGATGTTTACTATTCTGATCTTGCAACCAGGGTACTAGCAACTGACTCTGTGTAAAAATTGTATTTCATTTGAATCCTTCAACATGAAAAAATATGTCCTGGCTGCCTAAATGCCACAGCACTAAAATGTCCACTTCAGTAGAAAAGAACTTTGCTTTATAAGTATTATTGCTTACGTAGTTCAGCAAAGTGCTAAAAGCACAGTGAACAACAACAAAAAAACCTGATGACTAAAACACATAGTAAGGCCTTCAGAACCACAAAAAGGAATATATTCTGTGAAACTGAATACGGTTACTTTCATACACAAAACCCTGAATCATTCTCTCACCTTCTAGTCAGAAAGTGCACTGTATAAACAGTTAATATCAATTTTTATGCAAACTACACTTCTGCACATTTGGTAGAAAAAACTGAGACTTCCTACATCAGAGCACATTTAGGCTACTGTATAATGGCTCTGCCTGTCAGTGAACAAATTTCTTTGGGCCATGTCCCGTTCATACAGTAGTACTATATTTGTATAATTGTTAAAAGTTTTCGTAAGACTAAGAATAAAATAAGATAAATGGAGCACACAAAAATGAAAGCACAGATACTAGCAGAGGTTAAAAGTCTTAATTCAACTGAAGTAACAAAATTAGTCATTAGATACACTGGTATTGGTACATTTCCTAGCCAGAAATTGACTAGTTTAAATTGGTCAAATGAGCATTTGTGAAAGAAACAAAAAATTAAAGAACATTTTCAGATGCTGGTGATGTATGACTAATGCCTAAGCAACAGAAATAAAAAGAATTTAGTGCATACAATTTCTTTAGCACAATTAACTTGAATACATGTTCTCTGGCACGTCTTATAGGGAACTGCCTATATTCGGAAATAACAGCTAACCTGAGATATGGGATCACTTTACTTTAAGCAACTCACAAATATGCTGAAGCTTTTATGGTTACCATAGAATTATTGATCACATGACTTCAATTTCTACCTAACCATGTTTCAGAGTCCAAAAAATCACTCAAACACTGACTTCCCACTCTGGTCTCCCCTCCTCTCCTCACTTTTTGGAAAAGCCAATTCTCAATACAGCACGTAACTACAGATGTTTTTTCTGCATCTGTGCCTAAGCTGCAAAGCAATGCTTCAAAACAAACAAAAAAGACAAATAACATGTTCAGGCCAACTCCTCCTGAGCTATCTTTTTCCCTCACTTGCCTAGTCCTTAGTATATTCCCAAGAAGGGCTACTCCAAGTCTCTTCATCTCATCTTCAGAAGATGCATGGCTTAATTATTAGATTTTTAATAGTTTTAGAACTAAAGAATCTCAGGAGATATGACTGCTAGCTCTATCATTTTAATTATAAATAAACCAAGAACTAGAATTTAAAAGCACTACAGCTTTACAAACACTGAGCCAATTTACTAGAAGCCTCTCCTGCACCCTCAATTTCATCATGTTTATTGCATTTTGATCCATTCATTGTGCCTCAGGAGCCAGTTTTACAGAAGAGTCAAGGACTCAGCCTGAAACCACACTGCCCGAATACTTCTCAAGCTAGGCCAGTAACTATGTGCATTTCCACAAATCACTAATTCTCTGTGCCTTAGTTTCTCCACTTACAAACCAGAGAGAATAGTCATATCCTACTCATTAGGTTATGACCACTAACACAGGTAAAAGCAATGGAACTGAACCTAGCACATACAAATGTTACATAACAGTAAGTTATGACCACTACCATCATTCACTATGGAATCTCTAAATGAGAGCATGCCTCTATTCTACCTTTACTTCTGTTTTCAAATCCGTACTCTCTCCATAACCAAGAACTCAGTTGCTTCAATCATCTCCCTTTCAAATAGCTTTAAGCAAAACTCTCACACTCTGCATTTCTTCTTTCTTTTGACGCCAAGTTTCTTAATTTAGTCTTCATTTCCCACACCTACATACCATAATTTGCTTTTGAAGATTCATCCTTTGGCTCTAGAATTTTTGTTCTCTGAACTCCCAATACTTCTTCCTCAGAGTACACGCTATGAAACATCCAATCTTGATCTTCAGTTTGAGATCCTGCTCAAGCTCTAAACCTATCTCTAAACACAGGATATTTCTAGCTGAGCATTTTATGATGATCTCACACTCAATTTCCCTCATATAAAATGATTTCTAAGGTATCTTCCAACTATAAAAATCTCCAATATTATTTAAAAACAGTATCTGTCATTTCCTCTATCCATTTATGTCTAGCCTATCATTTTACACAAATTTTTCCAGGTCATCCCCAGCTCCTGGCAAAAACATCCTCCCAATTCTAGATTCGTATCATTTTCATCTTAATCTTAAAATATTCTATCACATTGTCATCCACTTAAAAACCTCCAATAAACCTCTACTGTTAAGCCCAAACTCCTTAGCTTGGCATTCAAGTTTTTCCTCCAATCTGTTCCCAAACCACCTTTATATTAGAATGCACTAATCCCCATAAATTCTTATATACCTCGATCAAACTCTATTTACCACTTAAGTGTATCCAATTTATTTCCGTATAATCACATGACATCTGCCATCCTGGAATGCCTTCCACATTGTTCACTTATATACCAAATGTCTCATGGCTCAGTTCAATTTGATACTTTCCCATTTAATCTTACAGCCCAGGATAATCTCTCCCTCATTTGAATTCCTAAGCCACTTATTGCCTATTCAATTCATTTGCCACTTAATTATATAATGCCTCACACTGTTACCTAAATGTCTGCATCATCTCTCACATTACAGTACAAATAAGGGATATCATACCTCTTTGTACCCACTGTATTTTCCTAGAAAGCTGTGCACAGTAGGCACTAAAGAAACTGTTGGTTGCAGGAAGAACACAATCACCTTGCTTCACGAGATACTAGCTATCTCCTCATGTAATCCCATGTAAGAGAAAGAAATTATGGAAGGAATAGTAGAAATAACTATTTTGTAACACCACAGTAATAATGATTCATGCAAGAATCATCAATGGATGCTAGAACCATCATATGAAAGTTTCTTGGGGAAAAGGATATTTATACAGTCTCAAAATATATCTGAACAAATTACTTATGAATTACAAAGGGAAAAAAGGTACCTTCACAGTGGAGAAATCTGGCGGACACCAAGTGATCAAAGTTAACATCACCAATAATGGGATAAACTGACATCATGTGCCTCCTGATGTGATGCACTGAGGACACAACATCACTTATGTATTATTCCTGCCAAAAATGCATAACCTGAAACTAGTCATGAGGAAACAATCAGACAAACCAAAAACCGAGGGACAATCTACAAAACAACTGACCTATACTCTTCAAAAATGTCAATGTGCTGAAAGACAAGAAGCTGAGGAACTGAGTGTGTGATCCTGGATTGGATCCTGGATCAGAAAACAAAATGTTATAAAGGACGTCACTACTACACAGGACAACTGATGAATTTGAAGGTGGACTATATTAGATAACAGTATTATATTAACGTTAAACTGCCTGATTTCAAACATTAGTCTTCGGTTAAGTGAGACAATTTCCTTGTTCTTAGGAGAAACATCCCAAAGTATTTGAGAGTAAATGAATTTAAAACTTATTTATTCTCTGATTCTTCAGCAATAATAGTATATCACTAATAGTAATAATAACAAGTATCAATAGAAAGATCAGCAAAGATGTGGCAAAATGTTAACTGGTGAATCTACAATACAAGAGATCATTGTACTAATTGGTACAACTTTTCCATTTTTCCAAAATAAAATTTAAAAAACGAACACCCTAATACCACACAAAAACTTTGAGAAGTTTTTATTTATCTGTGGTATTTTACATTTTATCTGACAATCTTAAAGCAAGACATACTTGCAATAGAATTTGTTCTACATAAACATTTATTTTAAAAAAGCAAAAACATCTTTTTAGAACCAAAGAAATATTTTATAATTTTAATAGCCCAACACTAATTTATATTTCTTTAAAAAAAAATTCATGTTTACTATAAAACTCAGTTAAAATAATTTCAACTGGTGTAAAGTTTTAGACAATACTTTTTTAAATAATGTAGTTCTATTATTTTCAAATATACAGAGAAAGAGAAAGATAAAATGGACTGGTTAAGCATTTTAAGAAAAAAATAATGATCTGTAATTCATACATTAATAAACAACCATTTGTAAATAAAAGTTTGCTTCCTTCATTATGATTACAGAGAATGTATTTATTATAAATCACAAACTTCATCTTCCCTCAATTATCAAAAATTGTGATTTAGTTGATTTTAAGTTTTGAGTGAGGTTTTAGAATACAATCATTAATTGATTACTATTTCTATAGGCTTCCTGAAGCCCTTAAAACTAATAGTTCTAGTCAAAGTACAATATAGTATATAAAGGATTTTCTAGATTCCATATAATTAGCAATAGTCCTTTAAAGTTGGATACCTTATTTATGAGATGTTCGGTAACAACTTCTCTTAGTCCAGTGTAGAGCTTTTCTCCATGTTTATGCAAAACCATTGTATAAGCATTTCTATAGAGCTCCTCAAAACTAAGACCACTGTTATTCTTACGCTGGATTTCTTGAATTGCATTTTTCAGAAGGTCCCAAATGCTGTTTACATATTTTTCATCCATGGTCATCTGTAATATCCAAGAGAGAAAAAGAGACAAAAAAAAAACACCAATGGTTGAAAATCTTTCTGTATTTATCCATATAGTAATTACCTTATATTATGGCTATGATTATAAATCTACATGACTTATAAGGATGAGAACAGTCTGTTTTAACAATAATAAAGGGATACATTTAAGTAGTTTTTAGAGCTGACACCAACAATTTTTTAAAATCCTTTACGACCTCCCTCCTTTCTTATATGAATTAAAACCCTCCAATTTAGGGGCGCCTGGGTGGCTCAGCGGGTTAAAGCCTCTGCCTTCGGCTCAGGTCATGGTCTCAGGGTTCTGGGATCAAGACCCACGTCCAGCTCTTCTGCTCGGTGGGGAGCCTGCTTCCCCCTCCCTCTCTTTCTGCCTGCCTTTTTGCCTACTTGTGATCTCAATCTAAAAACACACACACACACACACACACACACACACCTCCAATTTAAATGAAATCATAATCCCTGCTGTTAATACTTGCTTTAGCCAAAAGTGTAAAGCACCCTTTTCCTTAGTTTATTTGGTAGAATACCAGCTCAGAGAGATACTGAGACAGAAAGAGTTCCGTGATTTAAAAAATAATACAGGGGGTGCCTGGGTGTCACACTTGGTTAAGCTTCTGACTCTTGGTTTTGGTTCAGGTTATGATCTAAGGATAGTGAGATTGAGCCCCATGTTGGGCTCCACGCTCAGCACGGTCTTAGGTTTCTCTCTCCTACTCCCTTTGTCCCCCTCCTGGCCCTCCCTGCACTCTTTCTAAAATAAATAAATCTTTTTAAAAAATTGAGGACATGAACACTGTTTTCCTCTCCTGAAGATTTACAGAGCTCCTTAGTAAATTAAAGATTGGAGGAAGACCTGCAATTAAATACAAAACAAACAAAAAACCCCCACATTTTCTGTTTAACCTAGCATTCTTATTTTCCTTTCCCAGTTTAGATTCCATAGTCCATCACTTATAGCTACCTTGTATACACCCATGAATCACTTGCCCCTCTCTCTACCAAAATACTTACTATTCTAAACCCCATCTACCCACCTACTCTTCACATGCACCGTGTGTAACTGAAAGTAAATGAATAACATATATACACCCATATTCAATATGTCTCAGTTTAAAATTCATAACCACTAACCACAGTGGGCCTTGGGTGCAACCCTATAATCCTACATTGTAGACTACTGACTACCTTCCTAGATGATTTTACACCATCTACTCCAACCTCACTTTAGGATAATGACTTGCTTCGTGTTCCATTGAGAAAACAGAAACAACCTGAAGACATACTGTACAAACCTCAACCATATCCACCAATACATATGATTATGTATCAATATACTACTCTACTGTCCCTGTGCTCAAAGTACCAAGTTCTTATACTCAAATTATAGACAGGGACCATAAACATAGGCATCAAGGACTTACTAGAAATGCAGAATTTCAGGCTTCACCCCATACCTACAGGACTATAATCCGCATTGTGAACCCAGGTGATACCTATATGGAATGGAAGTTTAGTTCCATCCCAACTCACCCTTTCAAGAACCTCCCTTTAGCAATCTCCCTTTTCAGCATCATCGCATTCTTTCTTCTCTGCTAGACAATTTCCATCCACATGCAAAATCATCAGTTTCCCACCCTAAAAACAAATCCTAACAAACTCACCATTTCTCCAGCACCATCCAACCTCTGTCTTTTCCATTTACAGCAAAATCACAGGATTTGAGACATTAATACATTCACTGTCTCCAAGTCCCATTTTTCTCATTATATTTTGAATCTACTCCAATAAGGCTTTCATCTCTACTGTTTCACGGAAATTACTCAAGAAGGTCACCAGTGACTTCCCTGCAAAATCTAAATGGTCAGAGTCTTAGTTTTCATCATTCTTGACCTATCTGGCAGCAACTGAAAGAGTGGATCACTCCTACTCCTTGAAACGGATTCCTCACTTGCCTTCCAAGCATTACAATCTCACGTTTTTCTTTCCATTCCTCTAGTTCCTACTTGTCAGTCTGCTTACCAGTTCTTTCACCTCACAGCAACCTCCAAACTTGAACTTCTTTGTCTAGCCACAACTCAGTTTTCAGGTGAAACTGATTCCATCTCTAAGCTCATGGCTTATGTTAACCTCAATATTTATATACTTTGTTTGGCCCTCTCCCCTTGACCAGAGTCCTATAATCAGCCATGTTTTCAATGTTTTCACTTGAATACCTACTAGGCATCTCAAACTTACCATATCCAAAATAGAAATCCTAGTCTTTGCCCTTACATCTGCTTTCCCAGCAGTCTTCTCCAAACAAGCAAATGTCCACTCCATCCTTCTAGTAGCTAAGGCCAAAAAAAAGCCTGTGTTCACCTTTATTCCCTCAACTTGATTCTAATCCAATAGGAAATTCTGTTGTCTCTACCTCTAAAATGTACCCAAAATCTAACTCCTACTCACCTTTTCCACTACTACTAGCCTTGTCAAAACCACCATCGTCTCTCAGGGTATTCTAACAGTCCCCTAAACTGGTCTGTTTCTGCTCCTGGCCCACTATCATAGAGTAACCAGTGATCTTCTAAAAACATAAATCATGTCACTCTTCTGCTCACAACCCTCAAGTGACTTTTCATTTCCCTTGAAGTTAAAGTCAAAGTCCCTATACAAACGACAAAACATTATTGGATCTGATAATCTTAACTTCATCTATTCTTCCTCCTTGCTCACTGTTCCAGCCACAGCAGACTCTTTGCTATTCTTTGGAGTATGTCAAACAGGTTTGTTTCAGGGTGTTTGTATTTGCAACTCTATCTCTCAAATGTTCTTCCCTCAGGTATCTGCATGGCTCATTCACTTTATCAACCTCAAAACTGTTCAACCGTCACCATAAAATGAAGCTTTAACTTCATACTCCATTTAAAATAGCAGTCTCAGGGCCCCTGGGTAGCTCACTCAGTGGGTTAAGCCTCTGCCTTCAGCTCAGGTCATGATCTCAGGGTCCTGGAATCAAGCCCCACATCGGGCTCTCTGCTCAGCAGGCAGCCAGCTTCCCCTCTCCCTTTGCCCGCCTCTCTGCCTACTCGTGATATCTTTCTCTCTGTCAAATAAACAAAATCTTTAAAAAATAAAATAAAATAATAAAGTAAAATAAAATAAAATAAAATAAATAAAATAAAATAAAATAAATAAAATAAAATAGCAGTCTCCTCCTACTAGTCACCCCCAAATTCCAACCCCACATACCTCATTTTTTTTTTCCCTTATTTCTTTTCCTGGCCTCCCTCCTCTCATCCAAAATCAACTCCATAAAGGCAGGGATTTTTTTCACTGAGGTAATACATGGCATATGACATTCATACTTGCTGATGGAATGATTTCCTGCTAATCTATGACTAAGGAGCTGTTATTACACCACATAAAAGCCACATGTTCTGCACTCACAACCTGGGAAACATGGTAACAATTATTCATCAGCTTCATACCTATTTCTGACCTGGAATGGACAGAAATTACTGAGTGGAATCCTCTCCGAAGAGGTTAGGAAGAAATTTTTGGAGGTGATGAATAGGTTTATTACGGTGATGGCTTCACAAACTCTTCAAGTTGTATACGTTAAGTATGTACAGTTTTTTGCATGTGAATCAAACCTCAATAAAATGATTAATGAAAAAAAAACCACACTCCTTCCAAGCTATGTCCAATGGGTATGAATATGAAAAAATAAGGAATGTAGATAAGCAAAACAGTTACCCTACCAGTAAAGTATCAGTTAAACCCTCAATATTAGAGGATTCTTAAGCAGATGACTCAAATAGAGCCTTATTATTCTAATCTTTTCTGGAGTGCTTAAAAGGAATTCTGTAAAAAAAAAAAAACAAAAAACAAAAAACAAAACTTTTTTATTACTTAAATCTTATTCAAATCCCAGGTCTAGTAAAGAATTTTTTGAAAAGGCCTTAAGAGAATTTACCACTAGATGAAAACTACTATCTATTTTTATCAGATATCCTGATAAACAGGATGCCATCCATATAAAATGGTTTAAATAAGATGTAGCTGTTCACAAATTTTCACAAATACAAGATACACGTCCACATGACAATGATGGCCTCAAGTACTCCATATACAGAGGTTATAAAAAAGCAGACTAAGACACCATCTCTCAACATTAAATAATAAACATATAAAGCAGAACATTCAGAAGAATTCCAGAGAAAGACCAACGTTAACGTCAACTCTAAACTCCAGAGGTAACCATACTGCAAACAGTTGCGCAAAACTTATCAGGCTCTGTATGATAAGATCATGAAAGCTAGAAAATGTACAAAAAGGTCCCTACCCAGGGAGCCCGGGTGGCTCCGTGGGTTAAAGCCTCTGCCTTCAGCTCAGGTCATGATCTCAGGGTCCTGGGATCCAGCCCAGCATCAGGCTCTCGTCTTGGCAGGGAGCCTGCTTCCGCCCCCCCCCACCCCCACCCCGCCTGTCTCTCTGCCTACTTCTGATCTCTCTCTCTAATAAATAAATAAAAATATTTAAAAAAAAATAAAATAAAAAAGGTCCCCACCCACCACAAATTACTATTATTTTCTATTAGAAACTAAAGAATTTAAAAAATATGCATAAACCAAGAGACTTCGAATACTATAGAAATATCCTCACATTATAATAAATCATTTCTCACATATATAAACCAAGAGTTGTTTTGTAATCCAAGATTTCTACGTAGTACTTTCC
The DNA here is from genome assembly GCA_028533885.1 of Nasua narica. Classification (NCBI taxonomy): domain Eukaryota; kingdom Metazoa; phylum Chordata; class Mammalia; order Carnivora; family Procyonidae; genus Nasua; species Nasua narica. The sequence continues at coordinate 162,157,475 of CM052810.1, read as the reverse complement.
TCAGTACTCATGCTTTATAGACAGAGTAGAGATGGAGTCACAGGACAATGTTTAGGTATAAAAATTTCCAAGTAAATAAAAAAATAGACCCAGAGACATTAAACAACTGACTCCAAATCTCAGAGCAGAGATTAGAATTTATATATCCCCAAATCTAGTCCAAACCACTGGACTCAACATTACATTCCATTGCACTAAAACGGTATACTAATAACACAGTGTGAGTGACCGATTATCTTGGTAAACATAGTGTGGTATACTAGTAGAGAACATAAGTTTTCTGCTGTCCAAAAGGCCTGGGTTGGTGTCATGGCTTTGCTAAATTAACAGGCCATGTGACCTTGGGCAAGTTACTTAACTCTTCAAAATCTTTTATTTCCCCGCTTGTAAAATAGGTTTAACAACAGTATCTATCTCGGAACACTATCCTGAAGATTAAATAAGAATGTCAGTAGAATTTAACCCAGCTCAGGGCACAGCACAATCCCTCACAGTTGACTAAAGAAAGTGTCCAATGATAGAATCTCCGAACTGTCATCTACGGGCATCAACTGTCAGAAAGAAAAATAACTTTTCATGCTTAATAAATAGATACGAGCTACAATAAAAGTACCTTTAGAGTACAAGTATGCTAATAAATACGAGTCAGTATAATGTGGCCTTCTTTTGGAAACACTATTCCCTACTTTCTATCTCCTATTCTTCCAGTGCCATTTAAAACATTTTAATCTCCAGAGCTCTGTCTTGGGTCTTTTCACTCTACATTGGGTCACTATGCACTGCCATCCATTATCATGTTTACAATTACTACCCACACAATGAAACTTCAAAAATTTACAAGATACCAGATTAGCAAGGGATTCTGGAGCCTCCTAAAACTATACACAAAATTTTGCAATTATAATGTGTGCATTTCTTTTTCCTGGATCAGATTTCCCCAGAATTTTGGCCAACATCTCAAAGAATAAATCACTGGCTTATATGCTAATTGCTCCCAAATCTCTACTGCCAGCCCAGACGTTCCCCCAAAGTCTAAAACTACCATATTCAACTGCCTGCTGGACATCTCAAACCAAATGTTCTAGATACAGCTCAAACTTATCAGGTCCAAAATCCCTGTTAAGCTGAAGCCCCAAACACACACATATCTTCCTTTTGTATTCTCTAATTCACAAGCTATCTAGTTATACGTGCTAGAAGCCTAGGCTTTAACTTTTCTTCTTTCGTCTCTCATCCCCTTTTCATTCAATCATCAAGTGCCCCCAACAGAGGACCCCAGATATTTCTCAAATACGTTCCCATCTTTCATCCTGCATACTATTGTCCTAAAACCTGCACTTAGATCACCACATCAGCCTTCCAACTATCATGAACTCAAATAACCTCTCAGAATCTTCTTCAGAATCACCATTTAAAAAGTAAACATGAGCATTCTAGCCCTGTTCAAAACCTAACACTCATTAACTACAGGGGTAGAAGGATGTACTTTAAAACTATTCAAAATCTAGTCTATGCCTACTTCTCTAACTTCATTCAGTACTTTCACTCACCACCATCTATCTTACATTTATTCCCTGACAACAATAAATCAATAGTTATTCCTATCCAATAACACACCTCCCCCTCACTCACCACCCTCCCTTGTCTTCTTAAAGCCCCCCTCCCCTGCCTCTCCTTTATCCAATTATTTACATAGCCTCTGAACACAGCTCATATATGTATCTTCCAGGAATCCTTCCCTGACCTCCTCAAGCAAAATGGACTCCCTCCACAGAGCTTTCCTAATACGCAGGTCATATCTATCACTACACTTCATACTGATTCATAATTATCCGTGCATCTTCTTCCTCCACTAGACTAAGAGATACTAAAAGTGTTATGCATTTTTCTTTAATGTCACTTAGATGGCCATAAACAAATGTCTGGTGAATGAATATTGCTTTACCTATATTGTACTAATGCAAGTTTGAACCTTTAAATTAGTAGGCACAAACATAAGGAAAAAAATTTTAATGTGCTTATCTATAGCAATTAATGTAATTCTAAAAAATCAAATGTCCTTTTCAAAAACATACAGTAATGTGCAAGTAACAAATTCTTAAATTTCATTTATCAAGTAGCGTTTTCAGATTTTCCTATTCGCTTAACTGCTTAGCCATTAATTTTATTAATAAATGTTAACTAGGAGGAAAATCATAGGCAGAGAAGATCCCTCAGGACAGGATCCATAAGCTACAATCTTTCCCTAACTCAAGCAAGTCCAAAAACAATATGCCAAAAGAAATGGGCCTTACGTGCAGATTCTTATATATGCATGCTTTGGTCTCGGCATCAAATGAACATGTCAGTAACAGTGGCAAAAATAATTATGTTACTGATGAACTTAAATTTCTCACTCATCCTTGGTAAAGAATACAACATTAACTATCAATGAAAGTTAAAAGGACTAAATGAACTCTAATGTTATCAATATGTTAACCATAAAAATCTGTCTATCCTTCACTCAGTGCCACAAAACTTAAAGGCCTTACGACTGTGTACTTTTTTAAAAAGAGTAATAACGTACTTTAAAGTAATATTCTAAATTATTCAAGCAGGATTTTAAACTCATTGATGAAACTGATTTCCTTAGGTTCCATTAACTGCAAATACACTCAGGAAGGAATTTTGTTAATAATGCTGCAACAAAGCAGTAACATAATAAAATGCACACACACACACACAAACATTTAATGTTTGCTAATTATTAGGCATATACCGTATTCTGCTCCAACAAGTTCAAGTTATAAAGTGATCTTCAGGGAGGGTAAACTCATTTAGCAAGAAAAGAAACAAAAGCTCTTTTTAAAGGAAAGGTATAATTAAGCATTCTTAAGTGCTTATGGTTTAATAAGACTTTTAAAAACCAAAACAAGACTTTAAGTTTTAAAAATGACCTCCACCCCCTTGCCTCTTCTTAATCCAGGATTACAATTTCCTCATTCGTATCAATAACAAAAATAACCCAAACAGTCTTTATTTTTTTAAAAAACATTTTTGATTATTCGTCTACCTTATTTCAAATTACATAAAAACCTTTAAAATGCCTAAATTTGGGAGCACCTGGGTGGCTCAGTCAGTTAAGTGTCTGCCTTCAGCTCAGATCATGATCCCAGTGTCCTGGGATCAAGTCCCAATTTGGGCTCCCTGCTCAGCGGGGAACCTGCTTCTCTGCCTGCTGCCCGAGCTTGTGAGCTCATGCGCCCGGGCTCTCTCTCTTTCTATCTCTCTCTGACAAATAAAATCTTTTAAAAAAATGTGTGAATTTGGAAGAATATCAGTCTATTATATACTTACACATCTTGAAGGTTCTGTAATAATCAAGAGTTGGAGAGAACTACAGCATGAGCCAATTAAAACTAAAATGAAGATAACTGTATTCTTTACATCCACTATGTACAAAAGCACAAGAAGTCTTTAGTTTCCTGTGAATAATTTTCAACAAGAAATTTAGAACAGGGTGGGTGGGGGAAAAGGGTGAGAATTTGAAATTCCAGGCAATTCAGAATGACACAGCTAGAAAAAAATAAACAAGGAAAAATGCTTGCTTGATTTTAATTTTGAGCTTCGGCCTCAAAAAAGTTGCTCTGGTACAAATATCTCAGGAATGGCAGTATTCTAGTCAGATACAACTAAGCCATAAATTATGTAAGTACACTACCTCCCACACTATAAGCACCTCAGAGTAATATAAAGTCTGTCTTCCTTTATTTTATTATACCCTTTATAATAAGTGGCACAATGCCTAGGTGACTTTCAAAAAGTATGATTTGAACATGGTCCTGTTACAGTTAATAATGATGAATCTTATTTGATGACCAACAACTACACAATGACTTATAACAACTGCAAGCATCCCATTTATCCATCAGTTAAATCTTTAAGCAACCTCAACCATCAAAAATATAACCAAAGACACAAGTGTTAAGGAAAACAGTACAATGGGATACATTCAGACTTCGCACAAGTTATTTAACTTTCCAGAATTTACTTGCTTCACATGCTTGTGGCAGAAGAAATAGGAGATGATGATGTACTGTGTGGCAATTAACAAAATCTGTGAAAGCATCTGGCACACAGTACTTGTTCAATACATTCCTGCTCTTTACTACACAAAACGGACAAAGAGCTTTACTTAATGACTTAACCTGAATGTAAAGTTGAGACTAATGTTTGTTGGAATGATTTCCTGTGATTACAGTAGACATCAGATGGCCACAGAACTGTACTGCTAAAAGTAATAAAACTGATGTCAAAGGAGCAGAGAGAAGTATCAATTAGAAAAGCACAGGAGCCTGGGATAATTCTGTGAGATCACAGTCTGATCTACATTCATTTGGACTCTAATATCATTATGGAACAGTAACATTTATAATGAGAAAGCTAAATCATCAAAAGAAGGTTCAATTATAATCTGCATTTCAGTCCTCAGCATGAGTAAGTTGTTCAAAATCAATCTGAAACAAATTTTTTTTTCAAATACCAAAGATCAAACTTTCAGAGTAGCCTATTTAAGTCCATGTTAAGTCACAACTGACTTGAGTACAATGAATTCAATGACTTTTGCTTATATGAATAACATACATGTAAAAGTTCATGGTCTGATATAATCATAGTAAGATGCAATTTTAAGTATGGTCATTAAAGCAAGAAGTTTGTCACTGTCCTACTATTGGTGTTGTTTTCGCAAAATGAAAAAAGAGAGGCCACCTACTGGGCACCCTGAAACACATTTTATCCAAAGATATAATTAGATACCTTCCCTATTAAGAAAATTACTTATACTTTATATCTAAGTGCACATCTGAATTCCACATTTCCATCCTACAATCTAAAATTATTAATTTTAATCAAAAGTAACAATATTTTCTTCTCTTTAGCTTAGGTAACTTTTTTTTTGAAATGGGAAAACTGTTTTTCTAAAACTATGATAATGTATAAAAAGCTCTACAAATTGTAAATTAGTTTACACTGGAATGAGCTACCCACAATCCAAAGGAAGAGAAAAAAAAATTTGAAAAGTATAAATTACCAGTTAAAAAATGTGATATGACAGCAAAAGCCCATCATATGAAATTATTACAAAAATCTGGTATCAAATCTGCTCAAAATTTCTCCAAAACTACCAATTCACACAAAAAAAGTGTACACAAAAACACAGCTAATTCCCCACTGCTTCGTACTATTTAACCATCATCACTGAAATAAACCATTTATTTTATTTTATTTAAAGATTTCATTTATTTGACAGATCACAAGTAGGCAGAGAGGCAGGCAGAGAGAGATGGGGAAGCAGGCTCCCCACCGAGCAGAGAGCCTGATCCGGGGCTCGATCCCAGGACCCCGAGATCATGACCTGAGCTGAAGGCAGAGGCTTTAACCCACTGAGCCACCCAGGCACCCCTAAATCATTTATTTTAAAGAAAATTCTAAATCTAAAAGATAGGTAAGCAACTTTTGCAACACCACACAAAATGTTTTATGCCACAATAAAACACACCAGCATTCCATTCCTAGGCTTAAATATACCTATTTAAATGAAACTTTTAGAGTTGGAATGAGCCTAAGATAACCACAAATTAAAATCTCATTTTATAAATGAGGAAACTGGGGGACGCCTGGGTGGCTCACTCAGTTAAGCCTCTGCCTTCAGCTAGGGTCATGATCCCCAGGTTCTAGGATCGAGTCCTGAAGTGGGCAGGGAGCCTGCTTCTCCCTCTGCCTGCCGCTACCCCTGCTTGTGCTCTCTCACTCTCTCTCTCTCTGACAAATAAATAAATATTTTTTTTTTAATGAGGAAACTGAGGCTAAGTGGCTTAACCAGGATCACACAGCTAATTAGAGCAATGAAGAAATCCAAGCATCCTAAACTAAGTGTCCTTTCGCTAACCCCAGGTCAACTCAAATCACCTGGGTGTTCAATATTAAGATGTCTTTTTTTTTAAGATTTTATTTATTTATTTATTAGGAAAGAGAGAGAGTAAGAGAGAGCATGAGAAGGGAGAAGGTCTGAGTGAGAAGCAGACTCCCCACGGAGCTGGGAGCCCGATGTGGGACTTGATCTCGGGACTCCGGGATCATGACCTGAGCCAAAGGCAGTTGCTTAACCAACTGAGCCACCCAGGCGCCCAAGATGTCTTTTTCAAATTGAATAGGCTAATGTTACCACTGAATTATTATGGCCATATGCATGTTTCAGTTCGGTCTAGAGAAAAGACCCTTAAACTTAAATCAGGCTTCTAGTCATGGTTCTTCCATAAATTCAAGTCCTGAAAGTATCCCTTGGTAAAACATGCTCTCTAGACCTCCTTTTCCTCCTCATATATTAAGTAAGATTGGAACAGTGTCTCTCAAAATCCCTCCGAGCTTTAAAAAATTAAAATGTGAATACAAACAGGAGCGAATAAATTACTTGTTTGTTTGGCTAGGAACAGCATTCACCAAAAACAAAAAACAAAACAAAACACACTTCTTTTATGTCTTATTTGCATATACCATGAGAAAAAGGGAATTATTTTTAAATGCTTGATCTTTGTGCTTCAAAATTTGTTTTGTTGTTTAACGTACTTCTTGGGGTGCGTGCGTGGGTGGCTCTGTGGGTTAAAGCCTCTGCCTTTGGTTCAGGTCATGATCTCAGGGTCCTGGGATCCAGCCCTGCATCAGGCTCTCTGCTAAGCAGGGAGCCTGCTTCCCCCCTCTCTCTGCCTGCTCTCTGGCCACCTGTGATTTCTCTGTGAAATAAATAAATAAAATCTAAAAAAAACTTACTTCTTAATATGTTCTCAAAGACAAAAATTAAAGATTATATTAAAGTATTTTAACATGTTAACTTCAAAGAATACCTTTTTAAAAACATATACTTAATAAGATAAATTTCTATTAATTGAAAAAGTTTTAAAAAGTGTGCTACCAGCTTTATAGTTTAAAGAGGAAAGTGTTAACTCACAAATATGTCAACTAATGTCTTTCCCATAGGTTATGATTTTGTTTTACTCAATTCAATACACACTAGGATACACTTAGGCAATTTATATACTCAAATTTTACTGAAACTATACTTCCATTGATTAAAAGTTCTTAGTAGCATTTATTCTCTTACGAGAGGTGCATTTACCTTGAATCTAGAGAGGCTTACACTTGCAAAAGCTCCTTCCAAGGGCTGAAAACTAATTTTGAATTCTTTTTATAGAGTATTGCATTGTATAAGCTTTAGGGCCCCAGGATCTGCCCTGGCTCATAATTTGAATGGCATTCTTAGAATTAATTTTCCAATATATTCCTATTATTCACAATCTAGCAAACGTTTAACAGAATACAGCTAGGCAGTGTGGTGTAGTGGGAAGAATATTAATTTTTTAATAGATAAACCTGCGATCTAAATCCAGCTCTGCCCTTTCTTACTTGGACATGTAATATTACACATACATTACTAGGTCTCTCTGAGTCTTAGATTTAAAACCCTAACAACATCTAAAAGGTTATAAGGATTTGAGATAATTATAGTTCAAAGCACCTAAAATACAACCTAACATAAGGTAGACATTCAACAAATTGTTGTTACTAGTGTTATAAAGCAATTTCTCATACTATCCATAAATTGGAAAGGAAAAAGAATTTATCATGATTACTTTCAAGATAGGCAAAGAGATGAGTAAGGTTGCTCAGTTAAGAGTTGCTTCAAGTAAGAATGACTTGCAATCGGGGCGCCTGGGTGGCTCACTCGTTAAGCGGCTGCCTTCGGCTCAGGTCATGATCCCAGGGTCCTGGGATCGAGCCCCCCATTGGGCTCTCTGCTCAGCAGGAAGCCCGCTTCTTCCTTTCCCACTCCCCCTGCTCCTGTTCCCTCTGTTGCTGTATGTCTCTCTGTCAAACAAATAAATAAAATCTTTAAAAAAAAAAAAAAAAAAGGACTTACAATCATTATGTTAAAGAACTCCTCTTAGCAATGAGGCCTTGCTTTTATAGAAAATATCTCTAAAGGAGCTTATATTTTCTAAAAGTAGGTAAAGATATTCATTTGAAGTCTTTATTCATTTGCTTAGCAGTAACCTTTCACATTTAAAGAGTAAATTTGGGTCCATTCCTTTTTTAGTGATCAATGACAATTACTAAATGAATGAAAGTCTCGAAGATTTACTTAACTACATTTCCAACTTCAGCGTGACTTAAAAAAAATAAAGGAATGCTTTCCAGTAGCAAAAGCTCTCAATTAGAGGGGTTAAGGCAACTAAAGAATCAGTTCTCAATTTACTATTAATTGTCTCATCTTGGGCAAGTGGGACTCTACTCGCCTTTAAAAAGGCTAGATTTTAAAGCAGTGGTTAATAGAACTTTTCCAAAATGAAATCTTGTATACAAATGGCAACTTTCAAACAGCTTTAAATAATAAGAAGAGGTGGGCCCCTGGGTGGCGCAGTTGGTTGAGCCACTGCCTTCGGCTCGGGTCATGATCCCGGAGTCCCAGGATCGAGTCCCACATGGGGCTCCCAGCTCCATGGAGAGTCCGCTTCTCACTCTGACCTTCTCTCTCTCACTCTCTCTCTTTCCAAATAAATAAATAAATAAATAAATAAATAAAATCTTTAAAAAAAAATTAAAAAAAAAAAAAAAAGGGGGCGCCTGGGTGGCTCAGTTGTTGGGCAACTGCCTTCAGCTCAGGTCATGATCCCGGAGTCCCGGGATCGAGTCCCACATCGGGCTCCCAGCTCCACGGGGAGTCTGCTTCTGCCTCTGACCTTCTCCCCTCTCATTCTCTCTCTCTCAAATAAATAAAATCTTTAAAAAAAAAAAAAATAAGAAGAAGAAGAGGTGATTTTTGAAGATACACCTAATTCCACTCCTCCTATGCCTCCAGGGTCCTGAAGACTCTACAAGTTTGAAAATAACTGTCCCACATGAAACATAATACACTTCTGGTTGAAAATTCTGACTTTATGATTAGAAAATTCATTCAAATGTCTCAGTGATGCCACTGTTTATTAGAAAACTGATGTTTCTTTTAATCCTCACAACTAATCTGTGAAAAAGATTGCTCCAGTTCCCATCTTAAAGATGAGAAAATAAAGTGTATTTGTTCATTCATTCAACATTGTTGGATACTATTGTGCTGTACTGACAAAAATCAATACAAAAAGACTTGATGTCTCCTCTTTAAAAAACCCCACATTCTAATAAAGGAGATACAGACTATTCTTTGAAGACTTTTGGATAGGAAGAAAAATAGTATGGTAGTTACCCTGACAGCAAAGACAGGAAAAGAACATTTTCCTTCTCTGAGACCTGAGGGAAGGCACTGAGAGAACAGTAAAGATACAGGTTAAAGGCTACAATTGAAAGGGAAAAAAGCTGAAGAAACTTACACAAGATAACATTAGTTTTTGACAGTAAAGCAGTAATTAAGTTTCTGGAAGAAGACAGATAAGAGAATTCTCAATAAAGAGCTTAAGGACAGTGATTAAAGTTTGGAGTAGCTCACGCAGGAAAAGAGAGAGGGAGCTTACCAGGGACACACACACACAAAACTGACCAGAGGCCCTGGGAGTCCAGCTTAGATACCACTATCTTCCAATTTTCCCCAGGAGTGCATAGCAGCCCAAAAAATATAAGGAGTGAAGGCAGATGGATGGAATGATCTCGGATACTCAGTGCTATTTCTGGACTTGCTCTAGGGAGGTAGTAAGAAAAAAGAGGCAACCAGTAATAGGCATCATGGTTTGGGAGAATGAAAGGGATCTTCTTGATGTCTAAGAGCACATTAATGTGAGAAGTAAACAAGCAAAAAGTAGGGTAGAAAAATTAAATAATAACAATTAGCCTTTATTTACAATGCCGACTTTGCGCCAGGCACTATTCTAAGAGCTTTACATGTATTAACTGTTTTTACAAAGTAGGTGCTATTGTTTTCTCCTTATTATAAAGGAGGAAAGAGGTTAAGCGATTTGCTCATTATTACAGCTAATAAAGGAAGAAGCTAGGATACAATGCAATATTGAAGTTTACGATTTCTAAAGCAATGGAATGACAAGCTCTAAGACAGAGTGAACATCACTGTAGTAAGAAGAGGCCAGGTCTGTTTGATCATCATTGTGTATCTAGTGCCTGTCCTCCAGCAGGAACACATAATAAACATATTTTATATTGAATGAATGACTATGCCACACAGTGGATAAAATTAAGATCTTACCTGGAAAGAATGTTTGTGAGGAAGGTATTAGAAGTCTTCAATGACCCAAGGAATATGTGTAAGAAATTAGGAGACAAGCATAAGGAATCCACAAGACTAGTTCACAAGGGCCCAAGTCACAAAAGAGGATGATGGATGTGGTAATAAATGTATCTGCGCCCAATGATTCAAGGATTACAAGGAAAACAGACACCTCAATTTAAGAAGATAAGCCAGTATTCTCAGGGCAAAGCCAGGTTTCAGATGAAAAGGCAGTAAAGAATTCTGAGAACAGGTTGAAAATACAGGAGAGTCAATCTGCAATGAACGTAGATCAGAGTGGGGCACCTGGGTGGCTCAGTGGGTTAAAGCCTCTGCTTTTGGCTCAGATCATCATGGGTCCTGGAATGGAGCCCCGGATTGGGCTCCCTGCTCAGCAGGGAGCCTGCTTCCCCCTCTCTCTTTCTGCCTGCCTCTCTGCCTACTTGTGATCTCTCTCCTCTCTGTCAAATAAGTAAATAAAATCTTAAAAAAAAAAAAAAAAGAAAGAAAGTAGATCAGAGTGGACAGCCAAACAGGCTGGGAAGGAGAAATCATGATGGAGGGAGTAAGATATGAGTACAGCTAGTTAACAGAAAAGACTGGGCCACAGGGCTAATCTGAAGATCAAACCAACATTATTGCCAATGCATCATACTATCTTTAATTTCAAGTCATTAGTGTTTTAGGGGACTAGGCTGATTTCAAAACATTAATGACCAACTACATCTTCACTTCACTTATAGTTGCAAAAACAGCATAAACATTTTAGAGTAGTACTTGCATCGACTTACCCCATTAATCAATTACTATGGTTTAGCTTAAAGGATTAGTTTCTCCTTTAATCATTCGCTAACCACCCACACTATGTCTAACACTACGGTAAGTGTTTTGTGGTTCAAAAGGGTGTCTGGTGTTAAGTTTTAGGCTCGGACGACAACCTAGTTCACAAGTGAAAACACAAATAAAAGAAAGGAATGGAAGAGAAAGATAGGAAATAAAGAAAAAATGTATTTTTAGATAAACATTTAACGTACATATTAGGATGTGCACACCAAATGAATGTTTATTCCTTCAATAAAGTTACCTAAGAAATGACATACTTACTTCAATGAGTATGTAAGAATCATTACTGGAACTTCTTTTTTTGAAACTACCCCCAAGAGCCAGTAGCATTCTTTTCAAGTGCCCCAGTGGTACCTTCGAGACTGACTTTTTACTGTGGTTCAAATTGGCCCTGCAGGCTTTTCAAAATGAAAACCAGTACCAAAAAAGGGCAGCATCACTAAAATAAGCATACAATAGTACAATACAACTACTTGCAAAAATAACAATCAATTTTAACATTTAAATTGTGGCATAATCATGGCTAAATAGTGGTATTAACCACAGCTGTGTGCTAGACAGTGTTCTAATGCTTTTTTTTTTTAATCTCACAGCAACCCTGTAAGGTAGGTGCCACTGATAATTTCATTTCAGAGAAAACTGAAGCTAGAAGGGAATAAGTAACTTGTTAAAAATGATGCAGCTAGAAAAAAGTGGAAATGACATTCAAAATCTGGCAGTCAGAAGCCCACCACACTCTACTACACTCAGTCTATTTTTTAGTCATACTCCTAACATAGACATTAAATACTCTAAAGGAAAATCCCCTGAAAGACTACCCATAGTTTTATTCTTAATGAGTAGTCAAAGCAATGCAAACTAAAGCATTAGAGTACTATTTTTTCACCTATGAAATTAAAGATATAAAATGTTGGCTAAGATACTCCTACACAGTAAGAAACCCTGACAGGTATAATCAATTCTGAAGAACATTCACTTTAGAGCCAGATTAGGATCCCAGTTCTGCCACTTACAAGCACAGTGACCTGAAGCAAATTTCTTAGGTTCTCAAGGCCTCCTCTGTAAAACTGATGATAGCAGTAGTACTCTACAGATTTCTGCAAGTGAAATGAGTTTACACATGCAAAGCACAGAGAACAGTGTGTGTGGCCCATGATAAGCATTCACTGAGTGTTAGCTATTATTATTCCTACCTTTCTGGAGGTCAACTGGCAATATATATCAATTTTGTTTGGCTTAGTAACTCCATAATCATGGACAGGTTCAAATATTTATATGCCTAAATAATCACAGTTGCATTATCTATAACAGAGGAAATATGAATGAGGTACCAGAGAATACAAGTCTTTATAAATCATATCCTTAATATATTTAATGCAAGAATACTATATTTTTTAAAAAGCCATTTTTTTAAAAATGATATTGTACCTCAATTTTACCAGGTACTCACAAGTGTATGAAAGAGTAAAAGAAAATACAACAAAAGGAAATACTGCCTATTTCCAAGCAGTAGGGTTAGACGTGATTTTTATTTCCTTATTTATAATTTTAGATACTTAAGTTTTCTATCATGAACATGCATTATTTTTATAATTAGAAAACCTACTAAAATTAATTCACTGCTTTGACAGATTATGACTGAATAGTTTTCACAATACACTGATAGACACTAATTGCAATTCCTATTATACCTCAGTGATTCGTGCTTACTAGTAACACCTTTACTTTTTTGCTGCATTTACAATGAATAAATGAGATCTATTTTCAAACTTACGTTATTTGAAACTACAAATTGTCCAGTAACTTTTATAAAAATTTAACAGAACTGCTAATGAACATCAGATGATCTTCAATGAAATAAGATAAAAAATTATCTAATAGCTGGGAGCAATTCAAAATACAAAGGGAGGGCATACTACTTTTTTTAGTCTTAACTATATAACCTTTATGAACTAGAGAAATGCTGTTATTAGCTACATTTAATCAATGAATGATGACAAACAAATGAAGCTTTCTCTATCTTGTCTCAATGAAATGACCTTATTTAAAAGGCCAAATTCTGCATTATATTCTATACTCTAAAATAGTTTCAAATTCAATACTGGTACTGTAATTTTCTAGGCTCCTCTGAACTGCTATCTAGGAAGATAATGCAAAATATAAGCACCTTATAAATAACTACTTTATGCTTTTGTTTTTTTAACTTCTAAAGCTACAGAAGTACTAACAGTTACAACATAGCTGGCTGTCCTGAATCTATTAAACAGAAAGAGTCAGTCTAAGTATAAGGAACACTTTAATGAATCTGTTATGCCTTACTCCATTAATTTCTCTACGTTAGAGAATAAAAAATAAATATAATTAATTCACCACCCTGTGTGATTTGCAAGACTATTATTCAGCTTTCCTGTATATAGTCAGGTAGTCCTAGACAACAATTACTTTCTCTAAGAAAGAGAACTCTATTATGAAGATCAAAGCTGTCCCCCCAAATCTAGCAAATTTTTACTACAGTTAGGAAAAACAAAAACATTAACTGTTCCCAATTGTCATTAAACTCTTGTGTTCTTAAGTACCTCAAAATGATTTCAAAACTCATCTCTTTCTAATGTCATTCACTCTGTGGTTTCCATCTAATAACCTGCACATCACTTATTGTTCATGCTACACACGTGGAGTTCTGTGAAGCTCATCTAGGATTATGGAGTGGACATCACAACCAAAGATGAAGAATCATGATTTAGCAACTTCCAGATCACACTCTAAAGACAATCACTTTCACAATATGACTCCTAAACTCTGAAAGCTAAGACAAGAAAGGAGTTATCAGAAGAGAGGAGAGTATTTTCAAACATAGCCCTTTCCATCCAATCAAGTTTTTCAAGCCCATGTGGACAAAATCCATGTGGAAAGTACAGATGATGAGGAATGGCTTTTCAAAGATAAGGACAAAAGCTTCACCTGACAGCAACTAATCCTACATAGTGGAACAAAAGCTCAGGAGTGAGACATTCAGCAACAGCAAGGAAAGAAGAGCAGGAACTTCTTTGGGCAGCACTCTGATCCAAATCCATATAGCTCCCAGGAGTTTCGCAACTACAGCCTCCTTCCTTAAAAGAGTTTTATGCCCTTGCTGTTAATTTTGGGCACCAAAAAAAAAAAAAAAAAAAAAGATGTGAAATGACATGTATTTTGTGCAGTGCAGGAAAGCTTACAAACTGGGATAAACTCTAACTCCATCAACAATTTTTAAATCCAGAAAGTCCCTATTGTTCCCCATCTTAAAAAGAAGTAATTTCTCTTTAAAACCCATGAAAAGTTCTACTTAAAATGCAGATTGTGCATAAAATGTGGTATGACCTTTTACTCTTGTGAACAATGATGAAGGCAGACTTAGAATATGCATTCTAGACACTAAAAAGAACCTGATTTTACTGATAGGACTATATCTGGAATAGGCTTACACATTTATGGGATAACTTCTAAGTTCACTTACCACTCTATTTTGCAGTGAAAATAAAACAACCTCAAAACATATTTTTACACTTTTTACACCTCAATTTTATCAAACAGAATCTGAAATGAGCACCTGAGACCTTTGGTTAAACTACAATTTTCTTAAACTCCAGATCTACAATGTATGTCCAAAGATTAATGCAAAATACTATAGCTATAAATAATGTACATATATACACACATAAATACTATTTTTCTTTACGGAATACTACATATTTACTACTAGAAGACTGCTAACCTGGAAGAAAAAAAAATTTTTGTAGATCTATAAGTACTAAAACATTTACCAAAGGGTAAGTCAGTGAAATATCATATCACTGAGGCATGTATCTATTCTTAATGAGGGCTCAAGGAACTATGACTTAAAAATTTATATATTAAAAATAATAATGGTTCTTTGCAATGGAAACTACTTGTGAAGATTAATATAAAAGAATGAAAAAACTATGCTTTTAAAAATTAGCAGACATTAAACTGAGTATCAAACACTAGTCATTTACAAACTTACATTAAAAGATTTTAGAATATTTTAGATGGCAACAAGTTACGGACAGAAAAGATCCAAACTAGCTTACAACCATAAACACTACTTTAAAAAAAAAATCAGTTTCAGCACCATGTGCTAATCTATCATATATTATACTCTTTCACTAAAGGAATAATGCAATTCTCTCCTGCCTCTTCCAATATACAACATCCAGAAAGAAGGGATCTTGATCTTCAAACAGTACTTATTTCAAGCCCCTAAAACAGTGCCTGGCACACAGTATTCTGTATTTACTGAATGAATGAGGGAATGAAGATGAGGTAGGAACAGGTAAACCTAAAGAGATGAAAAAGCTGATTGCACTTAAAGGTACAACTGATTAATCACAATAGTAACAAAACTGAGTTAATGTCATATGTAAGCTACTCCACATTTTAGTAATAAATCTGAATTAGAAGAACTAAGACTTCAAAAATAGCAAATTTTTCCTAGAAAACTTGTATAAAACTATTTAAAATTCTTAACAGTTCTAATTCTGCTAAAAATGTTCACAAGGGACTTAGCAGCAAAACATTACTCAAAAATTCATAAACCCAGCTCACTTCATTATAAGGGAAAACTATATCGCTAATCGACTTCATTAGTTCTCTTTGGTATTAAGTCTTAGTGCAAATTACACTTTTGAAAAAGCCTGCTTAAAAAAGTGAATTCAGACCCCATCTTTCCCCCTTAGCAAGGTATGTTTCTAATTCTAAGACATTCAAGATCTTTTCCTAGTTTCACTGTCTAAAAGCGTCAGTTCAATTGCTAGTTTGTCTATCTTGACGTATACCTGTTACTGTAGCGACGTGACAAGTATGTCCAGTTTGTTACAATAGTATATTTTAATTGCTTGCCATTGGCTATCTGAATCAGGTATGACATCCGAAGTTATACTCTACATATTAAATACTGCAAGCATATGACTCAACGTAATGCTAAAAAAGAAAGTTTCTAAACAGAACACGTTTGCTGTCACTAAAACCTACAGAGTAGAGCCACTCGGGATAGTAACTACTCATTCTTTTGGGCTTCCATGGCTAAGAAATGGAGAAACAACTGTCCAATGTGTTTTCTCTTGCTTCCCCTTGACCCTTCTACGAGTGGCGGGGCAATCCCTGCACAATAGAGTTTGTAAAGTGCTTTGGAAGCCTGTGGATGAAAGAGGCTATAAATACAGCTGTTAGTACGTTACTATAGAGCAATACATGGAACCACTGTCACTGCGTCGGGGGTAGATTGGTGGCAAAACCCTTCCTGAGGAGGGGAAGAGAGAAGAAGAAGACGGTCCCCTTCATCATTTTAAAAGGCTGACTGGTCATCTTTTGGGATAGGTTATTTTTTAAACCAGAACGAGACCACACGCGAAAAGTTACACACGCCCCATACACGGAGGACTTCCACAGTCCTCGTCCCTGCAGTCTGGTGGTCCCGGGAAGCGAGCAGAGAGAGAAGTACTAGGGGCTGGGCCTACACCCCAGCAACGTGCGAAGGTGCTGGGACCGGCCAAGGGGCCCTGGCCGCAGCCGACGCCCGCTGGTTGGCCGGAGGAGCAGCTCCCGGGACGGTGCACAGCGCCGGACTCCGGCGCCCGGCGCGGGGAACGGCCCGGGAGGGCGACCGCGCCGGGGCCCCGCGCCGCCCCGTTGCCGGGAAGGCTCGCGCCCCGCGGCCGGCGGCGTGGGGGAGGGGAGGCCGGGCCTGCGGCCTGTTGGGGGAGTTCAGCCCGGGCCTCGCGTGCGGCTCTCCGCCGGGCCCCCGGCCCTGGGGTCCTAGGCGCCGAAGAGAGACTCACCGGAAAGGCCCGGATCCGCATCTTGGTGTCCTTCCGGCTGCCCGTGCCTTTGCTCAGATTCGACATGGTGCTCGTCCCCTCCCCGGCGGCGGCTTCGGGTCGCACTCCGAGGCGCCGGTGTCACATTTAAGGCGGGCGGGCAGGCGAGGGGCTACGCTGGGGGCGGCGGCGGCGCGGCCCCCGGACTGGGCTGGGGAGCTGGCCGGCCCCTGGGCGGCCGCGGCGGGGGCGGCGGCGGCTCGGGCTCCGGCGGCTCGGGCTCGGCTGGGGGGCTGCGCTGGCGCGGCGACTCCGCGGGGTCCCCCTCACGCCCGGCTCGGCTCTCTTTATCGCGCTCCTCCGCGATGGCGGCGGCGGCGGCGACGGACAAACATCTCACTGCGCAGGCCGAACGTCCTCCTCCTCCTTCTCCTCCTCCGCCTCAGCGAGACGAGATCCGGCCCAGAGGGTGGAGGGGGGAGGAGGGAGGGAGGAGAGCCGGAGAGTGGAGAGATTGGGGGGAGGGGGGTGGGAGGACGGGAGGGGGAGGCGGGCGGCCGCGGCGGGGACGCTCAGATCTCGCGAGAAGAAGGCGAGCGCGCTGCCTCGGGTGGGGCGGAGCGAAGCTTGGGAGCGGGAGGGGTCAACAGGAGGGGAGGAGGGGAACGGGGAGTTAGGGAAATGGGCGGGACCAGCGGGGCGGGGAGGTGGGAAAGGGGCGGGGCTGTAGGCGGGAAGAGAAAGCTCTCTTTTTGAAAGGGGAGCGTCGGCGACGAAGCTATAGGCGGAGGTGGTTGCTGATTGGTGCAGCGCGGAGAGGGGGTGGGGGACTCTGATCACGTGGACGAAGTGGGCGGGGGAAGTTCAGAGAGCCGGAGCTGGACAGTAGGGGCTTGGGTCTTACTGGGCAGGGCCGGGTTGGGTCTGGCGGGGCGGGGCAGGGCCGGGGCAGGGCCGGGCCTGGCCGGGGCCGGGGCGGGGAACGGGCCA
>CM052810.1:162087927-162139483 GCA_028533885.1 Nasua narica | reverse complement strand
GGGAAAGGGGCGGGGCTGTAGGCGGGAAGAGAAAGCTCTCTTTTTGAAAGGGGAGCGTCGGCGACGAAGCTATAGGCGGAGGTGGTTGCTGATTGGTGCAGCGCGGAGAGGGGGTGGGGGGCTCTGATCACGTGGACGAAGTGGGCGGGGGAAGTTCAGAGAGCCGGAGCTGGACAGTAGGGGGCTGGGTCTTACTGGGCAGGGCCGGGTTGGGTCTGGCGGGGCGGGGCAGGGCCGGGGCAGGGCCGGGCCTGGCCGGGGCCGGGGCGGGGAACGGGCCGGGGCCGGGGCCGGGGCCGGACCAGGGCGGGAGGAGGGCAGTCTCGGGGAGGAGCTTAGGGGAGCTAGGTGGATAACTAAGTCCTAGAACTGGTTCTGTGATTTTTTTCTGGGGCATGTGAGCTAGGAAGGGGTACTTGAGCAGAAGCCAGAAAGTTGGAAGAAGAGTTTATGCAGGAGTTACCTGCAGTTGTTAGAAATTAGAGTGCTTTATATTTACGAGGTATTCGAATCGGGATGTGCACAATCCTCTCAGGACTGAGGGGTGAAGGTTAATCCACAAAATTTCCTTAAACTGCAGAAGCCCTAAGACCTCTTGATTCATTGATCTTTCCAAGGCAACCCAGGACTTAATAGCGTTAAAATCTCTTTTTCGTTATCATTGAAGTAAAATGACAGCTCCCTTCATGTAGTGTCATATTTTGGTAAGTGCTGAAAAACAGAGGATAGGATGATAGAAACCTGTCTTCAACCGACCAAATCATGTTTACCATTACCGAGTGTTGTCTGTTTTGAAAGCCAAAATTATTGTCTTTGATTCCAGTTTGATGTAATTTTGGAAGTTTTTTGTTTTATTTCTGTCACTGTAGCCAAAATGTCTAGTTGGATTCATCAGTTTTGCCTTTTATCTTTGTAGTTATTATGAATTTTACTTCCTAATTTACCTCTTCGCCGAATTGATATTATATTTGGACCTCTGACACTGCAAAAAAATATGTGAGTTCCCCCTAAAGTCTGTAATCTGTTAAATAAGAACCTATTGTTGGGATGGATAGGTACATATGGAAGCTGAGGCTTTAACACTTTATTTATATATTGTAATACTTTTTAATACCTTTTTAAAAGCTAGGGTGTTAGTACTTTTTCATAGCATCTGGAAGCTGGAATTTTATACCCTTAAAGTAAGTAAACAAATGTTCTTTTTTTGTGTGTACAATAAGGTTGAATTTGCCCTAAGTTAACTTAATCGTGATGACGGAATTTAGCAATGTTGTGCTGTCATCCCCTATTGGGTTGACTACTCCTTTGTGAATGTATTTTCTTGTTTTGTTTTCTGGTATTTGCTAATTAAAATTTGAGTTTAAGAAATAAGAATATTGCTTGAAGCAATACCTCTGTAAATACTGAAGCTAAAAATAGGTCACCAAGAACTGGGTTGATAAGGTAAGATCGGTAAGGGCTCTGATTTAAATATAACATAGTAGGAGTCTTGGATAGGAGTTTATAATCTGTATGCCGATTGGACCTTCATTTCCATAATCATTAGAATATAATAACAACTGAATGTTTTTCTATTGGTTGCATTATCATATGGCCCAGTTCCTTTGTAATATAAGACCATAAGTTCTACAGCCAGCTCTTTCAGTTTACTAGCTATATTTTGTGTCTTTGGGGGCAAGAGGCCTCATCTGTAAAATGGGGAAAAACAATACGTGCTTCTTGGGTTATTATGAAATTTAACACCTTTTTAAAAGCCCTAAGAGCCGCTCAACCCCAGTTGGCTCTTATTATCATGGGTAATTCAGGCCAAGGGTATACTATCTTCCTTCATTCAATATGTACTTTTCTTTTTTTGAAAAATGCTTGTATCCTTTTTAAATGAATCTTATTTTAAAACTAAGTCAGTCTCCAACACTTGGATTTCACAAACCAATAAAATATTTTTCAAAAAGCCAGGGAACTAATACAGGGTAGGCAACTTTATTTTGGCCAGTAAGGGCATTAGAAAAGAATAATTAGCATAGACTAGCCTCTTTATCTTTTTTTTTTTTAAGTGTTTTAGCCACGGAAACAAAAGAAGGTAATTTTTAAATAAAGGACGGGTTTTTTTAATTGATTAATTTAGTCTTATGAAAAATAATACAGTGAGCTGATTTTTCTTATTTCATCATGAACCTGAGAAAAGATCATGAGCCAGCATTTAGGAACCTTCTGAATTAAGGCATATTTCCGTGTAATTGGGAAGCATATAATCACCTTTTAACTTATAATATTTGTTTTGTGAACCCAGATTTTGTCATATGCTGGTTTTGCTCAAGCAAAATTTGGCTGCATCTTGAAAGAATCACCATCAACTGCATCTTTTGTTAGGCTTTTACCCACAATAGGCCAAGAAAAACTCTTCAAAATGAATTTGCCACTGACATTAAGAAATCCAGTGCTAATTTATTTGTTCATTTACTCAAGAACTGTTTATTTAAGTCTGCTAGATGTCAGTCACTAAGGAGAATAAGACACAGGAGACCTGCCATCGCTGAACAGAGTCCATTTAACATCTCAAAAATTTGGAAACCACAGACCCAAGTTGGATTTGGCAACAACTTCCTATACACTCCAGTCCAGAAATCAGAGATTTTCCTGCCTAGAAAACCAGCAATCTCAAAATATGTATGAAATATTCTCTAAAGCGGCAGGCTGTTCTTCTGTACCTAGTGGAGTTCCGTGATTTGCAAGTAGCAAATGAACTTTCAAAATACTAGTTTTTCTGCCAACTGCCACCTGAATTTGCAGAGAAAGCAGGGCTGCAATAGGAACTCACTAGATGTTGCATGCCTGCCGGGTGGTATTCTTACTTATGCTGACCATGTCCTGACACAGGAGAACGGTGGCCCCGTTTCCATTTATTTGTATGGAACACGTGCAGTCAGAGAAGCCAGGAGGCTGAGTGGGCCAGCGCCTTTTCTACATCCCAGTCTAGAATGGACAGCACGGGCTGTGAGAAGCCAGCAAAAGGGAATAGCTTCTTCTTGACCATGAGTTTCTAGGTATCCAGGATACCAACCCACTTTAATCACTGATTTGATTGTATAGACAGTGGTTATTAAAACAGCTGACAGCCTACCAATTCCATAAGAAAGTCCTGTTCGATAGTTTTGAAGAGACAAAGACTGTGTTAGGGAAAGATGTATGTTTTTCAAGTTGGAAGTAGGAGGTTTATAGATATTATCATTTCATTGAAAATAAGGGCTAGATCTTCTACTTTCTTCCTTGTATTCACTAGGCAACCAGTAGGTATTGTAGGCCATTCAATTTATACATATTTATAGAGTAGTAGCATTCATATGTGCTTATAAGAGGACACATTGTAGGAATATCCTGTTGAGAATGTAACCCCAGAAACTTACATATATGAAAACTGTAGATTTTCTGTATGTACCTTTTCTACTTTGTTCTCTCTCTCTCTCTCTCTCTCTCTCTATATATATATATATATATCTGTTATATCATAAAAACCCATCTCAATTTTCCATGCTAAATAAAATCATCCTCACTGGCAACTCTGGAAACTTCGTAGTTAGCCTGAGCAGTGTTCTGTCTTCCATATTTATCAAGTAAGTTAATATTTTGGAATAAAAATATCTATCTATACAGCCAACTGAATTTAACAGAATATAAATTCATGATTTAAAATTATAGGTATTGCATGCAATTTTGTAATTTTATTTTGAAGAAAAAGAATTTATTTTTTGGAAAAAGAATTTCTTCTTACCGATAGCAGTAACTATGTCAAGAAACCTCCAGGGGGCAATTATGAATACGTATTGTTTCTTTCATTATAAGTAAGGTATATGTTGAATTTTATAACTCATCATCTCTGTCTTTGTGAAGTAAGTTAATTTTGGAATTGAGATAAAGCATGGTTCCAAAGAAGCTATAAAAGTAAATAGTTTAAATTTTATGCTAGATATAGTAATTGTGTGAATTATAAATACAACAGTCAACAGTCAGCAAATGTAATAAAATAGCATTATCATCAAACTTGTTCAATAAGCTATTTATCTTTAGTTCATAGTTAAATGGTATTCTTTACTATATCTTGAACTAGTAATCAAAATCTGGGTAAAGCAAAGGAGTGCTGGTAGAGGTGAAGAATAACCTTTAAGAGACTAAAAAATAAGAAAAAAATGTTTGGACCAATTTCTACCTGCATATTGGTATAATGAATTAATTCCTAAAGAGAAATTGATTTGAAGTTACTGGTTTCTGAATCTTTTAGTTCTTGAGTGTCTAGTTATTGGGCAGAAGACCCGCCGAATGGACAGTTTAGAGAAAGGGACAACATGAACACCTTGTTAAATGAAACCAACAACTCCAATCCAGTGGAAATCTTTTAAAGAATTTTCATTTATGAGACCTTTAGAAGTAGTACTTCTCTACCACTGAAATCCTAATCCTTCTTGAAGAGTGGCTATCTCTTCGTGAACATTTATCTTTGGGGAAAAATTGCATTAGATGCCTGTATTGTTAAGGCACTTCCACATTCTTTAATAATTATAATGATATTTGTTCTTTTGGCAGGGGGGATGCTGCTTTCTCTTACTACCCTGATTTCTTGTTTTAAAGGATTCACCCATTAGATGTGGTCTTAGTAGGTGATGGTGTTCACTTCCTACCACAATAGCCAATCCCACCTGAGCCTAGGGTTGGATCATGTGGACCCAGACAGCAGACCCTTTCTCCTCAAAACTCTTGAGTAGGTGACTGAAGGACACAGAGATAGCTGGTGAGCATGCGGGCAGTGGCAGTGGGTGGTGTAGGCTCTTCCTCCTGAATGATTAGCTGTCATTCCTGCTTCTCAACTTTCCAGCAGGCCCCTGGTTCCGATTTGTTCTCCAACCTTGGTCCTCCCACCTTCCTTCATTTCTTTATCATTATTATACATTTTCTAAGCGTAAGTATAGTTTACCTACAACATTATTTTAGTTTCAGGTGTATAATGTAGTGATCCAACAAGTCTACACATGATGCTGTGCTCACCCCATGCTATCATCTGTCACTGTACAATGCTATTACAACATCATTGACTATATTCCATATGCCGGACCTTTTATCCCAATGACTTGTTCATTCCATAACTGTAAGCCTATATTTCCCACTCCCTTCACGCATTTTGTCCATCCCCTACTGTTTGCCCTTCTGGCAACCATCAGTTTGTTCTCTGTGTTTATGGGTCTCTTTCTGCTTTCTGTTTGTTTATTCATTTTGTTTTTTACCACATCCCCTCATTTCTGTGACTCCAAACATGCCTTCCCCTAATTCCATTTTTGCTTAAAATAGTCAAAATTTGTTTCTGCTGCATATCAGTCAGGGTCCTGACAGGAAACAGATGGCTCACTCAAACAGGGAAATTGAGGCAAGTTTAATTCAGGGACTATTTACAGAAGTGTGGGCAGAGTTAGGGAGTGATCAAGGGGTGATGAAATGTCTCAGGTCCAGTAGTAATCAGGAATCTTGCAGCACTTCTAGGCTAGAAGAGCTAAGAGAAGAAGAGGCCATCAGACTTGGAGAGAGAATTCTCTCTGCATCTAAGGGATTGGACTGCCTAGCAAGCTGAGGTTAGGACAGGACCAGGTTCTGGCACAGTAGGGAGACAGCCAGGGTGGAAAATACCCCAGCCTCACTTGTCCCTGGACTTCTGGCTGGTGGCGTCCATTGGATGAACTTAATCAGAAGCCAGAAAGCAAGGGAGCCCACTGATGGAGGCCATAAAGATCAGCCTTCCGAGACACAGAGCAGAGTAAAGGGTGGAAGATAGATCTGGAGAGACAAACAGAGAATACCCATGTAGCATGCTTACAAATAGACTTTTGGTTGATAAAGTAAAATGGAACTATACATTAATTTGTTTAAAGCCCCTCATATGGCTGTAGAATCTTTGCACTGTAGGAAATTTACTTGCTGAAGAAATAAATGGAGACTTATATCCAAAGCAGGTGCCCTGGCAAGTGCTATCATTACCTGATGGAAAGAGTTTCTGTTTCCTTAACCAGAGATGCCAACTGCCCTCTAAGTTGTGACAGAATGGGGCTGGATTTTTGTGGGTGGTGACCAGGGCTCTTTGGCCTTTCCTAGTTCACACAAAAACCGTCATATACACTAGCAGTGTCTGTGCATTGCCAATACTTTAGACTGTGAAATAATATAGCACCGTAAGTGAGAGTGCCAACTCCGAAATCAAACTACCTGGATTCTAATCTGAGTTCTGCAATGTATCAAGTGAGTGCCATTTATTCCCATCAGTAAAATTAGGTCGAGAGTAGTGCCAACTTCCTGAGGCTAGTGTGAGGATCAAATCAAATAATGTAAGTAGTTTTTGTATAACACCGGCCACGTAGTTTGAATCCAAGGAATATTAGTGATTAATTTATGGCTAATTACTAATACTATTTTTTAAAAGATTTATTTGTTTTAGAGAGAGAGCAAGCATGAGCAGGAGGGGCAGAGGGAGAGGGAGAGAGAATCCCAAACAGACTCCACGCTGAGCATGGAACCTGATGTGGGACGGGGTCTCATAACCCCTAGATCACGACCTGAGCTGAAACCAAGAGCTGATGCTCAACTGATTGTGCCACCTAGGGGCCCCGCTAATACCATTTTTGACCCTTTAGTCTAGGGTTGGTAGATGACAAGTGTTAACTGGTTTCTACATTCATGCAATCACCACAATACCCGATTTGCTCCATCTGTTCCCCAGTGCCCAGCCCCATCACCCCCCTACCTGGTGGCCTCCCTATCATCCATATCTACACCTATATTTCTATCCTCTCAATCACATCCTTTTCCAATCTGCATTCATCTTCCCTACAACTATTTCTTCTTTTGGCCAATTCACTAGCTTTCTCTTATCTGTGGAAGTAGTTCCTAAGTTTCTGTCCTCATAGACTTAGGAACAGCAATGCCCCTAAAAACAAATGAAAAGAAGAAGCAATAATGGGAACTCTGCTTTGACTTTCAAACCAGGTCAATGTCCTCGACAAGCTTTCAATTACTAAGACACCCTCTCTGTGCTTTGAGATTTGGTTTCACCACAATTCTAGGAGGAAAACTTTAAATCTATCTTACTTATTTTAAGGTTAAATAAGAGACTTTTTAAAAAAAGGTTTTATTTATTTATTTATTTGGCAGAGAGAGATCACAAGTAGGCAGAGAGGCAGGCAGGGGCTGGGAGGGGGGTGGGAAGCAGACTCCCTGCTGAGCAGAGAGCCCAATGCAGAGATCATGACCTGAGCCGAAGACAGAGGCTGAACCCACTGAGCCACCCAGGCACCCCTAAATAAGAGACTTTTTAAAATGAACACACAAAGCAATGAATCCCGACTGTCACTTCTCATGATCTTTCTTATACCATGTTCTTTCTTGCTAAAACATAAAAATGATAAACTTTGGATCTCTTAAGTCCCATATGGTCCAATTTATCGTTGTACTTTAGCATTCCCTTCTCCACTACCATGTCACTTTTGTCATATACAAGAGGGCAGCTAAGCTGGGCCTTACATCAGTGTAATAACTGAAAAATAAATACATGGCAAATTAAATTCATCCTTAAGATTTTGGTCAAAGTGTGATGCTCTGTTACCAGAAATATTTTTCTGTCTACTGATAAGAAGGCAGCTCTTTCCATAATTGTGTTCAGACTTTTAGAAGCCAAAGAAATGGTCCATGTGGCTCTTGTTGGATCAACTCATTCACTATCAGCTTTTGGTAAACTTACACAGCTAGCATGGAACGTGACACTAACCAGTGATCTATGGGAGCAAGTGACTAGGGGTAGAAATAGGGAAGGATTGCACATTAACTGAATATAAGCAACATTGTTTTTTAAAACAAGCCAGCAGACTCTCCTCTATATCCATAGCTGGCATGTAGTTTGAACTCCAAGAAGAGTAGCAATTATCCTATGGTAATATCAAAGCAATCAAGTAGATGAGCATCTGGGGAAATATATGAAATCAGATAACTATTAACAACTAAAATTCTTCATAAAAACAGTGCATCTGAATTAGCTAAATTATTTTTTGCCTACAGGAACAGAAAACCTAACTCAAATTGGTGTAAGCAGTAATCAAATCTATTATATCACATAAAAGCAGTCCAGAGTTAGTACGGGTCCCAGGCGTGGTCCAATAGGGCTCTACCCCAGCCCTGTGGCAACTCTCACGGCCCTGCCCTAGGGTGGAGGAAAGCAGCTATAGGTATTATGGGTAACTCTTCACCAGACACAACAAAGTCCAGACTAGTAGAAGAGAGACTGTCTCCTTTTTAGGGCTCTGTGTTACCAGCTGAGAAACTATGCCGAGAAGCCGCCCAGGAGACTCTCTCATGGTTCACTGCCTAAGACTAGGTTACATGTCTGTTTTAACCCACCCGGTGGCAAGGGCGAATGGGTGGAGTTTATATTAAACACTGGGAGGGTAGAACAGATCTTGGAAGGCAACTACTACCACCTATTAGCACAGAGCACATTCATCTGTGAAGAGATTTTACATGGAATTTAATGAGTTTGAGGAAGTATGGTGGGAAGTGTGTGTGTGTGTGTGTGTGTGTGTGTGTGTGTGTATGTGTGTGTGTGTGAATAATAGGGTGTTTGGTTAATGAAGGGGGTAAAGAAATACAGGCCCCGAAATACACTAAAAGAATAACCCTTCAACACAGATAAGGAGATCAAAGAGAAGAACATCATAGTGAGGGGCCCACAGAAAGGTGCAGGTTGTTTCAAAAAGATACTATGGGGATGCACATTCACACAGACACCTGCACACTCCTTTCAGGGGTTGAGAGCTTCTCTTTCAGAGGTGCTGGAAAAAGCTTAATCTTTGCTCCCTGCTTCGTGAGATCTATAGACAAAGGTAGCCACAGGCAAATAAGGACAAGGTGGTTGCGCACATAAGGCAATTTGACAGGTGATGAAGAGGCCCTGTTACCCTCAAACTCTCCCCTCTAAAAACAAAATGAAGCAAACCAAATGCACAAAAACACAGATTAAACTAGCCATGCACTTAGGTGGGCAAGACAGTTAGACATGGGATATGGTGTAAGAGGCGCCGAGCGGGCTCTCCGAACCCCATAACGCTCCACTCAGCGCTCCAAAGCCAGCGACCAGTCCCACTCTTGGGTAAAGCATTAGGCTCTGAGATCTTTTCAAAAGTAAATGCTGTGGGAAGAAGACTACATTAATATCCAACATCTTAGCATTAATTATTACGTCATAGAAACTAAGTGTACCTGGAAACAAGCAAATTCCCTAGAGAAGCAGGATCTTTGAACAAGGGAAAAGCAACTTCTTTATCATTGCACCTGTATGCCCAACAAGACAAGCATCTCGATGTAAAGCCCACGGGAGGAAGATAATGTGACCAATGGGTTCACATACGTGCCCTATTTGGAGAAGAAAGCATCAAATTAAAACCCAGGAGAGGGGCCTGTGTGGCCCTCTATTTTTTTTTTAATATTTTATTTATTTATTTGACAGAGAGAGGGAAGCAGGCTCCCCGCTGAGCAGAGAGCCAGATGCGGGGCTCGATCCCAGGACCCCGAGACCATGACCTGAGCTCAAGGCAGAGGCCTTAACCCACTGAGCCACCCAGGCGCCCCTGTGTGGGCCTCTATTGGTCCTCCTCTCCTAGCCTGGCTCCTGATGCGCATCCTGAGATTCTTTCCTTCACTCCACTTCCTGCTTGTGAACAAGAGGTTGGATCTATGTTTCAGTAGAAATTAATAGACATCTCCTAAGAATGAGCTATGACCTTGGGTTCATTTTAGCCCCTCCTCAAGGGGTATATGAGAACTTTGTATTAGGATTCTTAGCTCAGAAATGTTTATACTTGATGCAGAAATGTTTATTGATCATTCTGGAACCTTTCAAGCTCCTTTTTTTTTTTTTTAATATTTTATTTATTTGAAAGAGAGTAAAAGCGCAGGGAACCCGATGCAGGACTTGATGCCAGGACCCCTGGGATCATGACCTGAGCTGAAGCCAGATACTTAACCAACTGAGCCACCCAGGCACGCTGCCTTTCAAGCTCTTGATCCCATCTTCACTGTTTGAAAGTAACGGTGTGTGTGTCTCCCTAAGATGTAAAAAGCTGATGTAACAAGGAGACTTCTTTTTTGTGAAAGAAGTTCGTATTTTAGATCAGATCTATTCTTAATAATTTATTGCCTTTTTTTTTAACATTCTCTAAGTTCCTTAAAGTAAAAAAATATCTAAAGTACATTTTCTGGGTGTTTTAATCAGATACACTTTTACAGAGGAAAGAAGGGCTACCATTGAACATTTACCAGGTGTCTGATTCATTACTCAGTTTTTCTCACTTTATCTTCCCGACAATCCTGTCCCATGCAGGGACAGAGAGCTCTGGATTCAACCTCAAGCTCCATGATAATTAGCTGAATGGTCTGAGTGCTCCTGTATGAAGAGGGTATAATAACACTACCTATCTCATTCGATCGTTGTGGGAATTAAATGAGGTAAGAAACATTAGCTGTGGAGTGCCTGGGTGGCTCAGTCAGTTAAGTGTCTGCCTTCAGCTCAGGTCATGATTCCAGGATCCTGGGATCAAGTCCTG
Organism: Nasua narica; assembly: GCA_028533885.1. Taxonomy (NCBI): domain Eukaryota; kingdom Metazoa; phylum Chordata; class Mammalia; order Carnivora; family Procyonidae; genus Nasua; species Nasua narica. Next base: position 162,128,858 of record CM052810.1, on the reverse strand, counting down.
CCTGGGGCTCCCTGCTCAGCAGGGAGTCTGCTTCTCCCTCTGCCTCCCCCAACCCTACTTGTGCTCCCTCTCTCTCAAATAAATAAAATCTTAAAAAAAAAAAATTAGTTGCTCTTAACACCTTGCAAATAACAAGCACTTAGTAAATGTCTGCTCTCATTTTATTGTTTTCCAAATCTTATAGATCAGAAAGTTCTATCTGAGTGAGACAAAGTAACTTGTCATGCAAGAGAGATTAAGTTATTTGCCTAAGGTTGCCATATATATAAATCATGAGAGAGGGATTCAAGCTCTTCGCTTCAGGTTTGTCTAATTCTAGGGTCTGCACATTTTACAACTATGTTATTTTTCCACTGAATCATCTATTTCACACTCTATTTGACACAGGGGAGCAGAGCAAAGCTCCTAAAAGTTGAAGAATTAAAGATGTTTTTTGGTATCATTCTGAGTTCTCTGCACCTGCAGGGCACTAAGTTAGGCCTAGACTTGCCGACACATGGCAAATCTAGGCTTAAGACTCTGACAAACTACTTTTGGCAATTTTAAGTGATGGTCCCAAAACGTAGTAATACTCGAGGGTTGGGCAGGGTCAGGTGGGGTGGTGATGTGGTTTACCCGGGATCACATAACTAGCAGGTGACAGAACCCTGGTGGGAATTGTGTGTGGCTGCATTACCCAGGCTCCTGCCCACTTGCTGGACCACCCTGTGCCTTGAAAAAGTTCTCAGTGTGTGCAGAATGAATTTAGAACAATGTACAACAAAACCTTGAATGACAAGGACCTGAGAATCGGGTGATCTATTTTTTTAAAGATTTTATTTATTTGTCAGAGAGAGAGAGAGAAAGCACAAGCAGGCAGAGTGACAGGCAGAAGCAGAGGGAGAAGCAGGCTCCCTGCCAAGCAAGGAGCCCAATGCGGGACTCGATTCCAGGAGCCTGGGATCATGACCTGAGTCGAAGGCAGCAGCTTAACCAACTGAGCCACCCAGGCATCCCTTAGGTGATATTAATCAGGGTTCTCCAGAGCCAACAGGAGAGAGGTAGGTAGGTAGGTAGATTTATTACAAGCAATTGGATATTTATGGAGACCAAGAAATGCCATATATAAGGCTATGGCACGTGCATCTATGGCACGATGTGCCATCTATAAGCTAAAGAACCAGGAAAGCCAGTGGTGTAATTCATTTTGAGTCGACAGGCCCAAGAACCATGAGTGCTAATGTCCGAGAATAGGAGAAAACGAACAGAGAATAGGAGGAGAGAATAAATTCATTCTTTCTCTACCTTTTTGCTCTATTCTGGCCCTCAACAACTGGCTGATGCCCACCCATATCAAAGAGTAACTTGATACTTACCTGTAAGGTAAGAGTGCCCTCTTTAAGTCACTCCAATGCCTTATGTTACAGGTTATAGCAAATACAGTTGGTGATTGATTTTGAATATTAAAGTCACCACAAGAGTCAATTTGGAATATTTAAATTGCCCAAAATATAAAAATAAATGCATATTTTCATCATATTTTGAGTTTTACCCAAATGGGGAAAAAAACCACAAACAAATCCTGGACTCTATTTAATAATATGCAGGCTGATATATTGAGGAGAGGGATATACTGATGTTTTTCACTGCATTTGAAATGCATTAAAAAAAGTTTTGTTGGATGGCTATAGGAATGGGTAGACAGATAGGTGAGAATACTCTAGTGAAATGTTAATTATAGCATCTAGGTGATGGGTATCTAGTCACTGCATAGTTTTTTCAACTTTATAGCAGATTTGAAATTTTTTAAAATATTTTATTTATTAAAAAAATTTATTTATATATCTGACAGAGGCACAGTGAGAGAGGGAACACAGGCAAGGAGCCTGCTTCTCCCTCTCCCTTTGCCTGCCCCTCTCCCTGCTTGTGCCCCGTATCCCACCCCCTGTCAAATAAATAAAATCTATAAAAAAAAAAGGTAGGATTAATAATGATGTTGATTAAAGATTATTAAGTGCTTAGTATGTGCCAACCACTGGACAAAATGTTTAATACGTGTTATCTAATTTAACTTAATACTCATTGTTAGGGTCCGTGATCAAAGGAATGAGAATGATACAAAGCGAAGGTCAAGAAGAGCTTTATTTCACGCCAAGCATCGAGAGTCATACTGGCTGGTCAGGGTCGTCTCTATGCAGAGGGCGACCCTGCTTAGTCTTACAGGCCATCTTTTATAGGGCAAAACCGCAAACCGACTGTGAGCTTGTCCTTATTGGTCAGAAGCAGTGGGGTTGGGGGGGGGTTACATACGTGTTCTTTACTGGTTGGACGTCTCCACCTGACCTGACTTCTGGAGCAGTGGGGTTGAGGGAGGTGGCATATGTGTCCTTTACTGATTGGACACCCCACCTGGCCTGACTCGACCTTGTTCTTCTTGGGGACCATCATCAGGAGCCAACAGACCACATTCCACTGGTGTCCTGGACTTATTTTTCTAAGTAAGTTCCTCCAGGCTGACTTTGTTCCCTAAGGGCGAGGTCAGCTTGTGTTCACAACAAAATGGCTGCTTAGACAAGATGGAATCACTTAGGCTAAGCAGGTCCTAACACTCATAAGTATTGTTTGAAGTATGTGTTACCATCCTTATTTTACAGGTTAGGCAAAAATGTAAGAAGTTTCCCTAATTTGCAGGGGGGTATGTATCCAGTAAGCAGCACAACTGGGAGTCACACCACATCTATCTGAGTTACTGAGCTCCATGAAGGGGAACACTGAATTGGGAACATTTAGAAATTATCTAGTTTAATTTCCCTACCATGCTACAAATGACACAAAGGATCAGTAGCACTAGAATCCCGTAATTTTCTATTCTTTGGCCAAGGCTTTTGCCACTAAACAATGTCTAAGAGCAGTTGGTGTTTTTTTTTTTTTTTTTTTTTAGAGCAGTTGGTTTTTTTGTGTGTTTTTTTGTTTGTTTATTTTTTACAAAATGGATTCACTATAGGATTCCTTGAAGTAACAAATTTCCATATGCACTTTAATTATAATTTGATGTAGTAGAATTTGATCTACATACTTTTTTCGAGTATCATATGTGTCATAACCAATGGCACCCTGATGCTATAAACAGTATGGCCAAAGATGTAACTTGAGCTTTTGGATGCGCTTAAATTATGCATGTATCCCTGGTGGGAAAAAAGGCATGAAATTCTGCATCCATTTGAGTTAAAGTGCTACCATACTGGTAATTCTGAATTTTGTTTTTCACAGCTCAATTCCAAACCCACGGCTTTTCTGAAACTTTTTTTTTTTCTAAGTTCAGCAGTGGCTGATTTACACAGTATAAAGCACTTTAAAAAAAAGCACGAACGTAGAAGAGGGAAGTTGAACATTAATGTCCTTTCCTCTCTTTGCACCTCTCCCTTTACCCTAGCTCATGTCTTCAACACTATTCCCAAAATTCTGGCAAGGGCATGTGTAACATTGAAGAAATGAAGAGAGCCACTAAATCTTTTAGGTTTTAAGTTCCAGGCATCTGTCCATCTACTCTAGTGCTAGTAGTCCAATGTTTGGCAGCTTTGTATTTAGAAATCTTCAGTTTAACTTTTGGTTCCAGCACTCACTAGATGAGTGTCAGTGAAGCTCCTTATCTTCTGAGCCATTTTTTCACCAGCTATAAAATTCTTACCTGATAGGATTATTGTGGACATCAGAGGAAAATGTATTTAGGACTTGACAGCAAAAGAACAAATACATAAAAACTAAGAACGACACAATAAACAATTTTTTAAATTTTTTCATTTGTTTTTGCCATTTTCTATAAGGCATAATCGTGTTTCCATTGTGTGATAAAACCATGAACTTTTATTTTTAATTTCAAAACAGAGAAGACAATTCTCCATGGATCTCTTGTATATTGGCATACCTTTCAAGTGAGGTATTGATTGCTTTTACTATGGACTATCTTTTCAAAAATTTTTTATAGCTAATAGCCTTGAAAGACAGAGATGGTGTCTCTGGAGCAAAGAGCAGCATATTGTTTGCCTACTATAAAAAATTTGGGTTCCTAACCACAGAGGTTTTCTCCTAGAACACAGTCCACTGCATGCACAGTTATCTTTTTTTTTTTTTTGGAAGATTTTATTTATTTGAGAGAGAGGGTGAGTACGAGCATGGGGGGAGGGGCATAGGGAGAAACAGGCTCCCCGCTGATCAAGGAGCTCAATTTGGGACTTGATCCCAGGACCCTGAGATCATGACTTGAGCCAAAGGCAGACACTTAACTGACTGAGCCACCCAGGTGCCCCCTGTACATACAATTATCTATCTGGGCTTATCCATCCCGCCCGATAGGAAATGAACTACAGGAACCTGGTACACATGGGAATTCTTTAGCTCTTGCTGTGTGTAATACAGTCTCTTATCTCTGACCCAGGAGTCTCGTGTCTTCTACCAGCCTTCATCAAACAGTGCTATGCCAACTTGGTTGCTGGCAAGGAGAGTAAAATCTCAGACCCTTCACAGTTCTTGACAAGAAGTTGGGATGCAAAATGAAAACAAAGGTTTGGGGCTGGGTGGCTCAGTCATTAAGCATCTGCCTTTGGCTTGGATCATGATCCCAGGGTCTTGGGACCGAGCCCAGCATTGGGCTCCCTGCTCAGCGAGAAGCCTGCCTCTCCCTCTCCCACTTCCCTTGCTTGTGTTCCCTCTCTCGCTGTGTCTCTCTCTGTCAATGAATGAATAGAACCTTTAGGGGAAAAAAAAAGGAAAAGAAAAGAAAGATTCTTCTTTCCATCATATCTTGAGACTATTTTTTATAAAACATAGTCCATAGTCCATTTTATAAAACATAGTCCATTTTTGGGGAGAATGAGCAGTATACTGTAGTGATTAAACATAGACTCTGTGGCCAGAACGTCTGGGTTCAAAGCCTCTCTTTTATGTTGAGTTTCCCCAGAAACAGACTCTAAGATAAGGATATGAGTGAAAACAGTTTATTTGGGAGGTAATCCCAGTAATCACTAGTAAGGATTGAGGAATTTTACCGAATGCCTGAAATGGACTCTTACAGATTCAAAGTATATTTGTGCTTGCCATTTGTTAAGGACCAACACTGGCTGCCTCATGGAAAGCACCAAGAAAGATGTGTTTAAAACTTATTACTCCTATTTAAATTTCCTTAGAGAATTTATGGGGCTAAGCATTCCTGAACTCTTTAATTTAAAGATTTACTGCTTTGTCAGAGAAACTAATTAAATCTTATTTGAAGTGTCAGTAACAGAGAAGCATCAGACTGGATTTTCCATTCTATTATGAGAACGAGAATATAAAAGAGAAGTGTGTTTTAAACTCCATTTTCTAGCCTTATGTATCATTTATGTTGGACTCTTGTGAATCGGCATCATAGTAACTATGGAACTCACCGAAACAAAACACTCAAGAATTTTAGTAAGCCTACTTAACTTTAGATTAAGGTAAAATTCTACTGTTAAGCTAAAATAACACAAGTAGGAAATGAAAGCTTACTAGCGAAGAGACTTATATTTAGGGAAGCCAGTTCTTCAGAGGTCTATAGATTTGCTTATTTCTCATTCTAGTAACACTCCTGATCTCCATACCTTTTTATTCTCACCAACAAAACGCTGGGCTTGCTGTGAATCTCTTAAAGATCTCAATCACTTTTTACCTATTATCGCAGCCTTTATTTTTTTTAAGATTTTATTTATTTATCTGACAGAAAGGTAGAGAGAACACAAGTAGGCAGAGAAGCAGGCAGAGAGAGAGGGGGAAGCAGGCTCCCCTCTGAGCAGAGAGCCCGATGTGGGGCTCGATCCCAGGACCCTGAGATCATGTCCTGAGCCGAAGGCAGAGGCTTTAACCCACTGAGCCACCCAGGTGCCCTGCACTGCAGTCTTTATATTAAGAAAATTATCTCACAAATTTCCCAAAATAAGAATATGGTTTTTTGGTTTTGTTTTTGTTTTTTTCATTTTTATAGTTGCTCATTTAGGTATTCTTCCCTTTATCCAAGGATATCTTAACACAACATATATATGCATATAAAAATTAAGAAAATTATAATCTTTCTATAAATATTTTATCAGTGTTCAGACTGAAAGGAAATGAACCATAACCTTCCACATTAAAATGTCGACAGTTTTAATAAGAAGTGTTTTGTTTTTAGTTTCTGTTTTTCTCCACACCTAAATGACTTACATTTCACTTCTGTGCTTAGTTTTTATTGTGGACCAAGCAGAGTTGGAAAAACCTGTAAGCTTTCTTTCTTTCATTATTCAACTTTTTTTTTTTTTTAATTTTAGATGTCTTGCTGGCCTATAAAACTTTTTAAAGTGGGAGGTAAGATAAAGTTCCCTATAAGCTTAAACCATATATACCAGAACAGTATTTCTTTTTCTTGAAATTTCCTAGCCATTTTCTTCCTTACTCAACATCAGTTTAATAAAACACATTGCTATAGATAATATGAATGAAAAAATATTTTTTTTCTTAAGCATAAGCTTTCATAAGCACTCAGGCTCTTAGGGAGGGGACATTAATGAAAGTCAGCATTTAACCTGTGCCTTTATAAAGAAAGCATAAAATAGATAACGTTTTTGAAAAATAAGTTTAAATTATATTACTGATTTATGGATCTTAAGAAGTGTTTTAAGTGTTTTTATTTTTATTTATTTTTAAAAATATTTATTTTAGAGTCAGAGAGAGCACGAGTGGAAGGAGGGGCAGATGTAGAGAGAGAGAGAATCCTCGAGAGAATCCCCCCTGAGCATGGAGCCCAATGCAGGGCACAATCCCAGAACCCTGAGATTATGACCTGACCTGAATTCAAGAGGCAGCTCCTTAACTGACTGAGCCACCCAGGTGCCCCTTAAATGTGTTTAAAAGTTTTAAATAGTCTTTCTGTGTAAATATATAGTTATAGAAATAATGTTATTTAGTAATAACTGATCGAATTCTACCTCTTTGCTACCTTTACTTAAATTTTAAAAATTCTTCTGAAATAAACACATTAGTCCAAATTCTCTGAAGACAAATTTATGTTTTTGTCTTTTCTTTGAATGCCTTCTAGGTCTTTATTTTTTTTTTTTTTTCCTTCTAGGTCTTTAAACTCCAGTTCAAAATATCAACATTTATTTGTTCCTTTATTCACTAATACCACGGTATTTATTAAACAATCACTGTGTAATAAGCTCCAGGAATACCTTGGTAAACAGCATGCTTTCTGGCCCTGGAGACAGGACAATAATCAAATAATGCCACAGAAAAGCTCATAAGAGACAACTGTGGTAAGTACTGTGGGAAAGCTGCCTAACACTACGAGAACCTAAGCTAAGGAGACTGACCTGCCTGTTGAATAAAGGGGGGGCTTCCTTGAGGAAGAGACGTTCGAACTGAGATCTGAGGTATGTGTAGGAGTCAGACAAATGTGGTTTTGGCTGCAATCTGAGGTCTATAACCTAAGAGTCAATATGCAAAATTCTATATTCAGATTTCACAGTTAAAGTAGGAGCGCATCATAATTAGTGAGCCCTACCCCTCTGGTTTCATCAGAGGTAAGCTCCCTTGAGTGCACTACAACTATCGGACTATGTTATTCTGTTAGTAGTAAAACAGGTGATAATTCTAGCTCTATTTCTGAGCTGTTCCTCCAAAAATGAAATGAATAGGATATGGGAAAGTGTTCTTTTTTAACATGATAGAGTTCTGGGCAAATACCATTTATTATCTCTATGTGATCTCCATTTTACATCTGTTTTCATAAAGCAAGAGAACAAAAGGAGCTAAAATTTCTAAGTGTTTTTTACCCAGTTGCTTATTAACAAAAAAGTTTTAGTAAGTGGTTCTCTGATACAGCTTTCTCCCAGACAAAATAAAACGGACCTTATTCTTCCCAAAAAGAATGACTGTAACAAAGATGTGCAATTAACATAGACAACACAACACCAAGAGGATAGGTAAATTCCTTTGTTTATTCATTCAGTTTTTAGCTCTAAGGATACTAGGAAAAACAAGACAGTAAGATAAAAGTGGTCACTGTCCTCACGGTGCCAATAATGTTTTTTTTTTAATTTATTTTATTTTTTAATTTATTTTATTTTTAAAAAGATTTTATTTATTTATCTGACAGAGAGAAAGAGATCACAAGTAGGCAGAGAGGCAGGCAGAGGGAGTGGGGGAAACAGGCTCCCCGCTGAGCAGAGAGCCTAATGTGGGGCTCGATCCCAGGACCCCGAGACCATGACCCGAGCCGAAGGCAGAGGCCCAACCCACTGAGCCACCCAGGTGCCCAGCCAATAATCTGTTTTTAATCAAATGTTGTGAATATGTGCAAGATATATGTTTAATTTCTAGAACATGTACTAGAAAGAGCATGCGCTAAGAAGTACTGTTATATAAGTTACAAGGCCAATGACGCAGTCAAGATTTATGCATAGACCTCAAAGCCATTGACGAGTCGTGGAAGATACCTAAGCTGATTACATTACTTTAACCCCCTCGCTGACAAATGCCCCTCCGAGTTTGTCTAGATTCCAAGCTGAGAGGGAAGATAGCTAGCAGAAGCTTGCTCACCCCATCTCTACCCAGCAAAAAAGAAAGAGAATCCCCCTGAGGAAAAGGCTAGACTTCTCCGGAGGTAGATCATCAATTCAGTGGGAGATTGTCGGCCAGCTCAATGTGCTGGTGGACCTTCACACCCACTGGACTCTGAGCAGGCTTTGCAGGAGGCAGAAAAGCAAAGCATGCATCCTCAACAACTCAACTCAGAGCCCGCCCTGCCTGGTACCCTAAAAATGCCCCAGGAAACATCAGATCATTGCTGGTAGGTCATCCAGCTTACTGAGGTGAGTCCTAAAGAGCCTCAGGGACTTACTTAGGAAAGTCCTACTGGCTTCGAAGCCCATTGCCTCTAGCAAAAAGAATATCATTGTCTAAGCTCAAGTTCCATTGGGAAGATGGAGGCAAAACGTGTATTTGTGACACGACTGTCCCCTCTTTCTGCACCATCTCCTACTTCCCCTGCCATCCCAGATGCCCAGAGGCCTGGCCTTCATTGTGACTTTCCCGTGTTCCTCTGCAGAGCCCCCCTAAAGCTTGTCTTTCCTGGACATATTCTGAAGCTAACCAAATCTCATCTTTTAACAGTTGTTACTGCCCTGTATCCTATTACTTACGGACCTGTTTTTGTTTTGCTTCGTTTTGTTTTTGTTTTTGTTCTTGTTCTTGTTTTGCTGGGTGAAAGATAATAATCTGAAAAATCCATTTATGATAAATTGTTATGGGTGATAATAAATTTAGGGCAATGTCTGGCATATAAATGCTTTCTGAGTATATAAATATAGAGAGATTACCATTTGGTAATTGAGTTGAGAGTTGAGAGGGAAAGCAAGCCATGACATGAAACAAATGGTAATCTCTCTAGGTCATATGTATATATTCTAATGGAGCTACTTGGAGACATTTCTTAAACTCTAGAGAACAGTACTAAATTAAAAAGTTCTAGCCTTATAGAAGATTACATTTTGAGGTATATTTTCTTTTATTAACTTTGTACCCTCCTATAATTTCTGCTTATGGTTTGATGAGCTTGATCCTATGAGCTGGATCTGATGTTATATGAATATACACTGAGTCCAAGGTACACTGTTGAAAATTCAAGGCTTGTCAGAGAGGTTGACTATTTCTGGGCACTGGTACAAGCCCCAGAAAGAAAGATTAGCTACTTGTTTTCTTTGGTGATGACATGAATTAAATAGTATACCCTCGGATTAAAATTTGTCGTCTATTCAACACAGAGTTCTTACTGAAGGCCTTAAAGCAAGTATAATCTATGAAGTGTAAAAACTGGGGAGTGCTGACAGCTGCCAAGCTCATGTAACATTTATACATTTTAAACGACGTGAGCAAACACGTTAGTCTGTTTGCGTGACCTACCTGTGCCCCTTCCTGAGAACCTGTTCCTGCTTCTTCTATCAAATGGGAGGCAAGCCATTTGACCTCACCCCCCTGACAGGGGCTGATTGGAACAGGGATGAAAGAGACAGCTAGAGAAAGAGAGATAAAGACAGTGAGAGAAAGCGAGAAAAGAGTAAAATCAGAAGGTATCCAGACAGAAGCCAGTGACTTTATGGTTCCAGTGAGGGGGAAACAAGAAAGGAAAAAAGAGAGCACACATCCTAATTCCACAGAGCTTTTAGATTTCTTCTTCCAGTTCTGTGGGCAGCCCAGATTTACTCTGTATCTTAATTCTATGAGGTAATCTGTGTAACAAAGGAGGCTAATTTCCATACCAGCGCTATCCAATAAAAATAGAATGCAAGCCATGTATGTAATTTAAAATTTTCTGGTGACTATGGTAAAAGAGTAAAAAGAAACTGGTGAAATTGATTTTAACAATATCGTTTATTTAATCCAAGATATCCCTGGTATTGCCATTTCAATATATAATCAATATAAAATTATCAATGGGATATTTGCATCCTTCTTTTCATACTAAGTTGTATCAAAATCTAGTGTGCATTTTATACTTATGCTACAGCTCAACTTGAATGAACCACACCCCAAGTGCTCAGTAGCTTCATGTGCCAGGTGGCTACCATATTGAATAGTGCAGGAATAGAACAATTACTGGCAAGCAGCTCTGCTGTCAGAGACTTAATTTCCTGGCTACTCACATCGAGGAAGGGTCAGGTAACTAGATATTGGAATTAGAATTTACATATGTCACTTTTAAACCAAGGTGGCTAAGATGCAAATATGACTTCTCCATTCTCTCTGCCCCTTTCACCAGCTGGAGGCAAATGGACATGGAACCTATTAAAGATGGTACAAGAAAGAAGAAGCTTTGGTCTTTAAATCATTACTTTGAAGAGATCCAATTGCCATCAATTGGAAATACTTGTTTTGGATGTTGAATAAGCAAAGCATAAACTCGTTTGTTCATTTGAATGACTTTACATTTTGGGGTTTTTTTGTTTAGCCATTTGTGGAGCCTATCTAGTACACCCACATCTTCCTAGACCTGTATTAAATGGATTTTCTATTTCTTGCACCAAGTAACACCCTAACACATATATGTAAATATCCAGGTAGGCAGCTCTTTGGAGATGAGTGATTAGTCTGTGGGTATTTTACCTAGGACACTCATAGTCTGCAGACTTTACCTGGAAAAATAAAGCACCGAAAACAAATGAGAGGAGGACATGGATGAGTTATAGAACTCTCAGAAGAAAACATAGGACAAAAGCTTCATAATGTTGGATTCAATAATGATTTCTTGTATGTGACACCAAAGGCACAGACAATAAAAGAGAAAGCAGACAAATCAGACTTCATAAAAGTAAAAACTTCTGAGCCCCAATAGGCAGTATTAACAGAATTAAAAGGTAACCCATGGAATGGGAGAGAATATTTGAAAGATATATATCTGATGAGGGATTAATATTAAGAATATATAAAGAACACCTAAAACTCAACAACAAAACCAAACAACCCAATTCAAAAATGGGCTTGAATAGACGTTTCTCTAAAGAAGGTATTCAAATGGCCAATAAACACATGGAAAGATGCTCAGCATCACTAATCATGAGGTAAATGCAGATCAAAGCTGCAGTAAGATGCCCCCTCTTTTTTTTTTAAGATTTTATTTTATTTATTTGACAGAGAGAAATTACAAGTAGGCAGAGAGGCAGGAGGAAGCAGGCTCCCTGCCAAGCAGAGAGCCCGATGCGGGGCTCGATCCCAGGACCCTGAGATCATGACCTGAGCCGAAAGCAGAGGCTTTAACCCACTGAGCCACTCAGGCGCCCCAAGATGCCCCCTCTTAACCACAAGGATGGCTATTACAAAACAACAACAACCAAATAAACAGAAAATAACAAGAGTTAGTGAGGATGTGGAGAAATTGCAACTTTTGTGCACTGTTGGTGGGAATGTAAAATAAGATAGCCTTGTGGAAAACAGTATGACTGTTCCTTAAAAAATATATAAAGATACAATTACCGTATTATTCAGAAATTCTGCTTCTGTGTATATACCCCAAAGAGTTGAGAGCGGGGCCTTGAAAAGGTGTCTGTACAATCATGTTCACAGCAGCATTATTCACAGTAGCTAAAATGTGGAAGCAACCCAAGTGTCTATTGACAGATGACTGGATAAGTAAAATGTCGTATATTATTCAGTCTTAAATAAGGAAGGAATAGTTAGATAATGGCATAATTATTTAAGTGTTTTTCCTCGTACAAACATAATTATGACAAAGTACTAAAGGTTCCAAAGGGAGTGTGTTAGGTAATGTGATAACCATGCCAGAAATATACCTATGTTTGTGGAGGAAAATTCTTTTTTTTTTTTTTTTTTTGAGGAAAATTCTGAAGCACTGAGTTGTTCAGTAGTTTACTCAAGGTCATTTGCCCAGTACTAAAGTAAGGTTTCTCAGCTTCAATATTATTCACAATTTGCATTGGATGATTCTGTGCTGTGGGGGGGCTATCCTCTGCATTGTAAGATGTTTACCAACATCTCTAGGCTCCACCCACTAGGTACTAGTGGCCCCCTTCTCCCGTCAGGTTGTGATAACAGACATTGCCAGGTGTCCCCAGTTGGAAACCACTGCTTTAACACCACGAGGTTACTAAGATTAGGGAGGTCTGGCAAAACTCCTGCTTTAGGACTGTGCTTTCAGAAAATGACTGGTCAGGGCAAGATAAGATCAATTCCATAGGCTCTCATATACAGAATTATCAAAACAAGAACAAAGATAAAAGTTTGGTCACAGAAACAAGTTCACTTCTGACCACTTTTACTCCCATCAGAGCAGTGCTAGGTGATTGAAAGAGGACAGTTTCTTCAGATAATAAAACATGATCTACACTAGGACTTTGGTGGGGTGAAGCCTCCAGGAGGAAGTGTAGTGACTAGAAGGCAATGAGAATAGACAAATGGGCCCGTCATGACAAGGATGCATAGTAAGGCAAGAATCATTGCAGTTGGGACAACTTAGAACGACTTAGAACTCTGAGCGAGGGTGGTTTGTTTGTTTGTTTTAAGATCTATTTATTTATTTTAGAAAGAGCATGAGGGAGGGACAGAGGGAGAGGGAGAAAGAATCTCAAGCAGACTCTGCGCCGAGCACTGAGCTTAATGCAGAGCTCGATCTCATGACCCTGAGATCATCACCTTCTGGGCACAATTTCACAAGCATGCTCTCTTCCATTTGCAAACCAAATTTTTTTGCTAATTCCTGTTCTCTGATTCTCCATAACTTTGGCACATGGCCTTGGGTTGACATGGTACTGACTCCAGGATACACCCTAGATGGACTTTTATATAACATTCTGTGTTGAACTGATTGCTAATTCCAGATTCCCAGGAAAAGCATCTGATTGGTCCAGTTTGGGTTAGCTATTTACTCTACCCAATTCATTCAGCTGAGAGTAGGGATGGGGACACACGATCAAATCACTGTCACCTACACCTACCTGCTCTTTTAGCAGCCCTAGCATTTTCGGGTGTATCCTGAAGATTCTCAAGAAAAGGAGGTTGGGAAGACATATTTCTGAGTCGTACCTACCATAGTCTTAAAGTGTCAGTAGAATATGGAAGAAATATACTACTGGAAGAGGAGATGGTATGGATGAAGGTACTGTGTGTGTGTGTGTGTGTGTGTATAAAACCTTTATTTATATTTATATATATATTCAGTAAATTTTCTAGATTAATTAAGTTCTGAGGTTTAGGGTTCACTGTATAGCCTGGATTCACTGTAGCCCAAGGATCATGTAGGGAACAATTAGGTAATGAGGATGGAAATATTAGATGGTATCAGACTGTCAAGGGTATTAAGCATTCGGCTGAAGCATCTAGATTTTTCAGGGTGTCCATTACCTCTGAAGACACATCGTGGAGAGAAGCTGTCATGTTTCTCTAGAAAATATTTTTCGTTCTTGGGTAAATTCTTGACTCCAGTGTCAAGCAGCAGGGCGATTCGATCTTTCAGTGTGTTGAAAGGGAAATCAAGCCATGACATGAAACAATCTAGATATAAGGCAACCGGAATAGGAGTTTGCTTAGGAAGCTCATGAAAGAGATTTTCTGATACCCCAACTCTTTTAAAATAACGTTAAATTACTGGAAACAATTTGATTAAGTCAAGCCAAGAAACCAAGAGCCATTCTACGACAACTACAGGCGACAACTCATGTTTATCAAGATTCTTCTATGGGTTGACATTGTGTTAAGCATTTGTGTGAATGCAGGAGGGTGAGTGCGTGAAAGCTTTATTCACTATCTAGTGAACATGTATGACCATTCTCTTTCAGGGCTAGAATCACCAAATCCTAGAGTTGCAGGGCCTTCAAAATCCATGCCGGAGGTAGTCTCCTCTGATCCTTCCCTGTTATTCCTGTGTTGTCAGAGGCCAACTGGTAACATCCACCTGGAACCTACCTGAGTCCAGCACCTAACTGAGCTCATATTAGACAGCCCTCTCCCTATGAGTCCCAGACAGGCAGGTCTATGCACAGAAGTATGTTGGCTTAGATCCTATCATTTTAGGACTTAAGAGTCCACCAGAATATCAACAGTGTTTGGTAAGCTACATGTCTCTACAGAGAATAAAAATCTATTCTAGGATTTAATAAGCTTGCTTCTTGCTTCAAATTTAATGCTAATGGTAAACTGAAAAAAACTTCTAGTGACAGATAATTGGTGATAATGGTGATTACTGGCATTTAGTCTTTCACCCAAACAGATGGTAAAGAGCTTAAAAAATGAGTGCTTTAAGGCATAATTTCTCCTCCTTCTTAAATAAAATTTCCTCTAAGGTCAATGATAGTTTGTATTTAATACACTGCATTATGTTACCCATACTAAATGACAATTTCCAGGCAATTCAGTTCGTCTGTTAATTTGCTTAGCAATTAGCTTTGAATGGCTTTCTACCCCGGGTACATCACAAATGTACAAATGCATGTATGCCTTATTTATTTTTCTTAGTCATTTATTTAACTTTTATAAACCTCTGTAGTTACCATCAGGGATGACTTCTAGGTCACAGTGAGCTCTGGCCACTGAGCAGCCTCTCTCAATGATCCACAAAATCCCTGCCTCCACGAAGGAAGCTAGCCTCTTGTGACATACAGGGAAAGAGCCAGATCTGAGCTCTATGGGATGCACTTTCTGGGTGTCTCGTTTCTTCTTTTACGTAGAGTTTTAAAGACATAATATTAAGAAGACATCAATGTTCAGTCAAAATGTACCATATATTAAATTATACAAGGGAGCACTGAGACTCTTCCCCAACTTCTCCCTTTGCTTCTTCCGTCTCCTCTCTTGGGAAGGGTATTCAGGCCTTGTGTTACTCACTGTGTGGTTCACATGGAATGCTCCATGATGTGATTGAGGGAAAAGTCAGGGAGAATGCTTTCTAGGCCTGATAAGACTAGGATATTAATTTGCAAGAAATAAAGTCAAAGTTATGTTAATGAAAAGAATATGAATTTTTATCCTAGATCCCCAGTCCAACTTTCAGAATGAAATGAATCTTTGTGTTGGTAGATGTGTTTGGTTTTGCTTCCCCATGAAGGAGGAGTAGGTGAGGGGTTGCAGTTGAGAAAACTCCCACTTTCTCTGTCTTCTGCCTTTCCTCAACCCCCAGTTCCTTTCCCTTCCTGGGGCAGACTTTCATAGCCTGAGTAGAATGCAGCTCTTTCCTCTTTAAAGCCAGAAGATACTGGATGGTGAGGGTTGAAAGCAGAAGAGGTGCTGTGGTTGAGGGGGGTCTAGGACTGGCCATCTGGATTGGAATCCCATAGTTTGTGACATCAGAATGTCATTCTATGCCTGGACCTTCAGCTTCTTCATAGGTAAAACAGGGCTAATAATTCCCTTGAGCATTACATAAAATACTAAAGCACATAGTGCCTGGCATATAGTATAAACTCAACCCAGATTACCTCTTATTATGATTGTTATCATTGGCATTTAATGCCTGGGTTTATGATTTACCTGGTTATTTCTCTAGGGAGAGGTGAAAAGTACTGGGAAAAGATAAGGGAGGAGTTATTAGAGGGAACAGGGTTAAGGGGAGAGCTTGCAGGTGGGCACGAGGGAGACCCAAGTTCGGTACCTTCTGAAAGCTTGAGATCGCTTCCTCAAGGGGTTCATCCCCAGGAGGAGAAGTGAGACATGAAATCTTAACCACAGTGAAGCTTAGGGAACTGAGCATCTAGACGAGGGGAGCAATGTTTGATCCCACACCCTCTCCTCATACTCCCTATTCAGTGCAGCTTTGGAATAAACAC
Organism: Nasua narica; assembly: GCA_028533885.1. NCBI lineage: Eukaryota > Metazoa > Chordata > Mammalia > Carnivora > Procyonidae > Nasua > Nasua narica. Next base: position 162,112,560 of record CM052810.1, on the reverse strand, counting down.
CAGTGACTTGGCAGTAGAGACCTGCTTCGGAAGCTACAAATTCGGTTGCCTTCAGGGGCCGCAGATGTATCGTGAATGTGAATGTCGGAGGCAGCCAAGTTTAAGACAGCTGGGGATTGCGGTGAATGTGTGTCTCATTAAAGACTTTCAGATTCAAATATTAAAAAAAATATCGCCCTCTATACCAAATGGTTCTGCACATTTTTGTGTTTTTTTGAGATTTACTTAACTCTTCAAGTAGTCATGAGCAACGTGGCTGTGACCAAAGGTTCATGAAGCAGCATCTGTAAGAGGGAGAAGCATGGCTCTCTTTCCTCCCTAGCCACTCCCTTGTCCTCCGGAGCCCTCATCAGAGGCTTCTGGGTCCAGAAGAACCATACTCCAGTCAGTGAATACTTTAAAGGGACAATGAGAGAGAAAAAGTCTACCCCATGGGTTACATAACAATGCATTTTGATCAGGAAGAATACTATGACTATTGTCTTAGGACTGCAGGGAAGGTAATGAACACAATGAAACCAACAGCCAGGAAAAGCAGAAATCTGGGTGGAAGGAGGTTCATTACCCTGATTCAGAATCTGGGATTCTGAAATTACCAGAACCTCCAAGTCTCCCAGTTCTTATTTGTGAAACAGGATCTACTATTACGTCTCGGAGATGGACGTGTCAAATGAAGCCATGTGGAGAAAGCATTGCTCTGTTACAATTTTCACTGCCCATTTTTTTGTGTGTGTACTCACGGTCTGCATATGTTTCCATTAGACTTTAGCATCCAGTCGTTTATTTTTCTGAAACTTTGAGTGCTGCTCTTAATCTCTGCCTCGAAAAACTGCATTTCCTAGATATTTTCTTTTGTCTTTGGCTTCCCTCGTGAGCGATAAAATACGTTCCTTTTAAAAATATTCTTATATCCCACGACTCTAATGTCAGGACCATCTATAAATTCTGAGATTTTTATTAAAACCACTTCATTTGTTGATTGCAGTTGGATTGAGCAAAGACAATTCCCCATCCTCGCACTTCTATCCCAACTGCTGCTTGGCTAGTATTTTGATCTACAACCTACCCGTAAAAATGCATGTGTTGATGGTTGGGTTTGCAGATATGTGCTATGACTGGAAGGATGCATGTTAAAAATCGGTATCTTCTCATGGTCTAGCAAACCCATTTATATATGAGCAAACCTTTACACACAATTCATATATACACATATATACCAGATGAGTGGGAGCAGAGTAAACAGTATAAACAGTAGTTCTTATTTTATAGGACAAATTGAGGGTTTTTAAAGAATATGTGAAACAAATAAGAAAAAAAGAAGCTAGCATAAACAGATTTCCCAGTAATATTTCTAGTAGAAGTGCTAGCAGCATGTGTCTAAACCCTTTTCCAAGCCTTGCAACACTTTATTGTGAGGAGGGACCACTTCTAAGAGTTGACAAATTGCATGATCTGGGTTTCTTAGCTTCTTTGGGATTACATTTCTTTGAATCTGGTGTGTGTTAGAGTTCTCTAAAGAAATGGCATATATATATATATACACACACACACACACACAGGTACATATATATATACATATATACACATGGGTATAATACAGATTTATAAAATATATATATAGGAGATATCCATATATCTCCTTAAAATGTGCATATATATGTATATATATTCATATACATATATAGAGTGACTCCCAAAAGAGGACTTACTTTAAATAATAAATAAATAACAATACCCAGAAGGTGTTCTTACAGATATTTTTAAAGCATAGATATGCCTATATGTATACCTTATCGTGTTTTACACAAATGGGATCCTATAATACCTATTGGATTATAATTCGTACTTTTCACTTAATGATGTATCTTGGAGATCTACCTGTGTCTTTTTAAGGAAAGCACAATTTTCTATCATTTGGTTGCACCTTAATGATTTAACATAGCCAACTGAGAATTGATGAATATATTGGTTGTGTCCAGTTACTTGCTGTTTCTAATAATGCTACAATTGACACAATTGTAAATATAAGTTTATGCACCTGTGTAAGTATATAAGTAGGATAAATTCCTGAATAAATTCTCATTACCAGTTTTATTTAGTTGTTATTTATCTGCTAAAAATGTCTGGTTGTTTGAATGTTTTTTTAATCTGATGCTAAACAAATAGGAATTTATTATACAGGCAAAATAAGTCCCAATATTTTATTTTTATTTATTTATTTACGTACTTACTTATTTATAAAAATCTAATTTTATTTTTTCAGTGTTCCAAGATTCGTTGTTCATGCACCACACCCAGTGCTCCACGCAGTACGTGCCCTCCTCAATACCCGCCACCAGGTTCACCCAACCACCCCCCCTCCAAGACCGTCAGTTTGTTTCTCAGAGGCCACAGTCTCTCATGTTTCACCTCCTATTCCGAATTTCCCCAATTCACCCTTCCTTTCCTTCTCCCAATGTCCTCAATATTTTAAAAGATCAATTTCTGGCAGGTGAGCGGTGTCAGGGAAGACAGAGCTCTAAGTCTACGTGTATTGGATGGCCTTCTTTATACATGACTGATTATGTTAAGAATCAGTGAAAGTACCATAGTTGTATACATGACAGACTGGATCTTACTTTTGTGCTTTCTATGAAAATAGATTTTACTAATATAAAAATTATATAAACAAAAATATTCTACCTACTTAAGAATAAACGTAGGATCGTTTTCTGTTTGCATACTGAGTTATAATTACAAATTATTCTTAAAATTCCATTTTAAAATGAGAAAAAAAGCATTTCTCTAAAAGGATTCCATAATTTAGGCTGAAACCCCAATGACCACCAAAATTCTGAAGAAGGAAAAATCTAGTAAAACTGTATAAGTGACTTAACAAATTTCCCTACTTCAAAGGTTTTGCTTTGTATGCACCTTGCTTAGTCTTGAGCAAATTGCCTGTTTTACTGGGAGTTTTTATCCATCTCCCTAAAACCTGGAGAATCTGGCCTTAGTTTGGAGGGCATCTTCTGGTAAATTTGAGTTAAAACAACAACAATGTTTTTATTTACAAATACTTTCTTCCTTTTTATTATAATGATACTGCACTTTTTTTTTTTTTTTTTTACATCTTTCCTGCAGAAGAGTGAGCAAATACACATGAGCACAAAGAAGCTAGGATTGCCCACCGTTCACAGCTCAGAAACAGCTGCTATTAACATCCTTCCACAAATTTATAAATTTATAATTTATATATTATGTAATTATATATAAAATGTAATGTATAAATTTACTTTAAAAATCCCTTCTCAAATTTATACAGTAACAATGAAGATGGGAGCATCTTACTATGCTGCTTTTTCAGGTTTCACTTTTGTGTCTGTACTTACACCATTAAAGAAATTATTTTTTAAAAAACTCTCATTGCATTTCTTGCTTCATACTATTTCTCTGGTTGGTAAAAGTCATAATCAGTACAATTACAAATTGATTTTCTATGAAAACTCATGTTGTATATTCCTTAGTTGTTCTTACAAAATGACCAAACTAAGTGAAATTATATTCCCTTTGGTTCGAAAATAGTTTGTGAAGGGGTGCCTGAGTGGCTCATTTGGTGAAGCATCTGCCTTTTGGCTCAGGTCACGGTCCCATTAAGCCCTGTGTCAGCCTCTCTGCTCAGCGGGTAGTCTGCTTCTCCCTCTCCCTCTGCTACTCCCCCTACCTGTGCTTTCTCTCAAATAAATAAATAAAATCTTAAAAAGAAAAGAAAAGAAAAGAAAAGTTGCGGATAGGAAGTCAATGTGCCACATTTGGGGTGATGATATTATGTAATTATAGAATAAGTTTTAATGTTATATTTTTGATTGTTCATTTTCTATTGACCAATTATTTTTTATACCAGTTATTTTTTTTTATACCAGTTATTTTTATACGAGTATTCAGAATTCGTAGGAAGAAAACATTCTTCAGAAATGTGTGAAATGGGGCCCCTGGGTGGCGCAGTTGGTTGAGCGACTGCCTTCAGCTCAGGTCATGATCCCGGAGTCCCGGGATCGAGTCCCACATCGGGCTCCCAGCTCCACGGGGAGTCCGCTTCTCACTCTGACCTTCTCCCTTCTCATGCTCTCTCTCACTCTCTCTTTCCTAATAAATAAATAAATAAATAAATAAATAAAATCTTAAAAAAAAAAAAGAAAGAAATGTGTGAAATGGTAAAAATTAGGTGAACTTTAGTTGGAAGGTGACAAGCTCCCTCGTCATATTGTGTTGTGCCTTTACATTTTCTGCTCATACATGCAGGCGTGTGCACGTGCGTGCTCACGCACGCATACACGCTTTTCCTCAGGTGAAATTATAAGCTCAAAATAAGCACAAAGTGATGGAGTAAAAAGTGATGTCACAACGCATCTATCCCCAGAGGGCACTGTATTAGTTAAAGAAGATTCTACCTCTTTTTTCATGATGTTCAACTTATCAAGGAAAAAGAAGTCCTTGTTATGTGGTCACACTTACGAACCCCAACTCTTCTCCACACCTTGTTTTTTAATTAATTAATTAAAAAATACTTTTAGAGTATTTTTTTTTATTTTTAGTAATTTCTATGACTCTGAGATCATGAGTTGCACGATGTTCCAACTGAGCCAGCCATATTGGAACTGGCTTTCTTTTAGCCAGTTCTAAAAGAACTGCTGCTTTCTTGTAATTATCCTGCTTTCTTTTAATTATCACCTGCTTTCTTTTAATTATCAATTGCTTTTTCGTTATTGTGTAGAAGCCTGCTAGGGCAGCTCCAGGTACTTTGGAGAGAGATTGGGGGTGGGGGAGGAACTATAGCATAAGGAAGAAATCCTAATCTGGAAATAAAGAGACTCCTAAATAATGACAATAATAATTAAATATTTGTATATTGTGTTTTTATTGTATACTTTATAAAATTGAAATATAATTCATGTACTATGAATTGGCCCCTTGAAAGTATACAATTCAGTGGTTTCTGATATATTCATAGAGTTGTGTAGCCACCACCATCATCTTAATTTCAAACCGTTTTCATTAGCCCTGTCCCCATTAGTAGTGACTCCATAGCCACCCCCCCAACCACTAACCTTTCTTTGTGGATCCACCTAATATTCTGGACATCTCATATAAGTGGAATCATATCATGTAGTTTTTTTGTGTGTCTGGCTTCTACCATTTAGTATAAGGTTTTGAAGGTTCATCCATGTTGTAACATGTCTCAGTCTTGCCTTCCTTTTTATGGCCGACCAAATAATATTGCATCATATGGCTGTGCTATTTTTGCTTACCCATACATCGGTTGATGGATCTTTGCGTTAGTTATTTTCACATTTTGGGTATTATGAATGACACTGCTACGTGCATCCATGACCAAGTTCTTGTTTGTATATGATGTTTTCCTATTTATGCTGTGTTCTCAGATCTGATTTGGGCATCACGAACACTTTGTGAGATAAGGCAGGTCTTGCTATTTCCATTTCATAGGGAAACCGAGGATCCCAGATAAAATTGCCTCGTACGAGCTGAAGTCAGCATTCGAATCCAGTTCTATTTTTAAGAATCGCTGAAAGAACATCAGAAGAAGCACACCATTCCCAAAGAAAGATGAAATTTATTGTCTATTTTTAGTCTGGTGAAGATGGGAATGTGTTTACCCATGTCTACCGGAAAAGCAATGCCGAGACTAATTTACAGATTCCAGAAGAAAATGTTTCCCTAACAAGTGGTCAAAATTTCTTGAAACAGAATTAAAACAAAATTATACCCAGGCTGTTGTACAGGTATGGGCAGTTTTGTTCTTCGTTATACTGTGATTTTACTTTCAAGGAAAATTCTAAAGACAGGTTGTAGCTGTTCGCAGTTCTAATGGTTGGCGGAAAGAAACAGCTCCAGATTATTTTTTCTCCTAATTGTCATGCATCTTCTCTTGGAGACATGTTTATGACTTGATTTAAATCTTAACACAGTCTATTAATATTTCAGATTTGGCATCAGATACATGAAATAGTATTATTCATGCAAACCTTGCCAAAAACATTCTATGAGTCAAAACTTGACTAAATTAATAGTCCTTTCTGATCATTTGAGTCATCAAATATCGAAGTTTTGCAAAGGACTTTGGAAACAGTTTAATTCAAGTTTTTTACCCAATGCATGTATTCTGGTCTATGAATTCAGTCCCCTTTCCCATCTGCCCTCTTATGGCCAAAAGCAGCATCACTAATGATAAAGAACAGGAGCTTAAAGAGTTTTGTTCAATTTTCCTTACTTGGGTTGTCTCCTTCCCTCCTTTCCCTCCAGCATTCCCAATTAACTCTGACTTGCTTTTGTCTTTCTCTGGCTCACTGGGGGTTAATTTCTCTTACCTTGCATCAGTCCTCATATTCCTTTTATCACACTCTATTGACATTATTGGTTTAAATGACTGTGTTCTGTATCAGACAATGTACCTCTTGAGAGTAGTGTATTTTGTTCTCTTCAATATCCAGTAGAATGCCTAGCATAGCTATAAAGATTTGTCCAATTGGATTGACTTTTTAATAGAATCTTAAGAAGCCTAAGTTCTGATTTTGACTGCAGTTTGTGAAATCACTGTCTGCATTACATTCAACAAACACTGAGCCCTCAGAGCTAGAAGAACTGAACTGGACCTATACCATTAATAAAGCATCCAGCATATATTCTCAGCACTTGAGCAGTTAATGAAGTGTAAACAAAGTAGAAGTCAAATGAGACAAAAGCAGAATTAAAATTAATATTTAGAATGACTACCCACCCATATGCATGTACTTGGTGGGGTAACAATGTCTGGGATATGTAAAAAGTTTAGCTCTAGGGGTTAGGTCATGGTCTTTCAGTGGGACTGGGTCATGTTATTAGCCAGTTTTGTAAGTATCAATAGGTCTTCTTTCAACATGCAAACTATTGAGCAACTATTTTGAAGGTGGGGTCAGAAAGTCCTCCTGACTAATTGGATTTGGGTATAACAGATAAAAGAATTGAGGGTGCCTCCAATATTTCTGACCATTGATGGAGATGAGGCGGGAGACTCTGTGGTGAAGCAGGTTTGTGCAAGATGATGAGTCAGTTCTTTGCTCTAGGCAGGCACTTGGGACACCTCAGTGAGCAAAAGAAGCCAAGATTCCAGGATCTGCCATGACATTCTCATGGATGGTGGGGGGCAAAAACAGGATCCATAAGAAAATTCTATAGATGTTAGATAGGGATGAGAGAGAAGAGAAAGTATAGAGCAAGGAATGGGGATCAAGAATACTGGTATGGGGGTTGGGGGTTATCCGGAAGAAGAGCGTTTCAAGCAGAGGAAATGGTTTAAGTGCACTAAGACACGGAGTCCTTGCTGTTCCTCCTGGGAACATGGGGGCATGAGTATGTAGAACAGAGTACCTCAGGGAGAGGAGGAGAAATCTGAAGGGCTAAGGGGCGAGCCCTGTACGGCCTGATGAATTGTTGTCAGGACCTCAGTTTGTCCCACGTTGGTCCAAACAAGGAATCTTTGGTAGGCTTCCTGCAGAGCGGTGGCATGTTCGGACCTAAGGGATTGCTCTGGCTGCTAGGTTGGGAAGAGACTCCAGGAAGGTGGAACAGATTGAGGGGGAAGCAGGGAGATGTTTAAAGATGCTACTGTGGTAATCTAGACCAGAAGATGTTGGATTCTGGATACATTGTGAAAGGAGACCCAACAGGATTTCCTTACAGAGTGAACATGGGGTGTGACTGAAAAGGGAATCAGGATGACTGCAAGGTTGTTAACCAGACCTACTGGAAGGGTGGAGTTGCCATCGGTGAAACAGGGGACCCTGGAAAAGAGGAGTTCTACAGTGGAGGGTCAGGAGTTGTTTGGTTTGCTAGTCCGAGACACCTATTAGACATCCAAGTGATACAAATCCATGGGCGAGAGGCTGCGGGGGACACAGCGTCCTCAGGGAAGAGCGGAGTTACAGTTCTAGTGCAAAAAAAGAAGGAACCATTCAGAGAGGCCTTGGATGTAGAGATTATACAAAGGATGGACTGTCCTCGCAGAGGGCCGTGTGGGAAGGGTTCGGAGAGTTGAGGGGGAATGGAAGATGGGGGGAGATAATGGCCAAGCAGAGCCTTGTGGGGGGTACAGGGAGGAAGATTCCAGATGACCTTATTAGGGTGATTGACAGGCACAAGTATACGGGACATAATGAGATTTGTCCTGGTGATTCAAGGCAGTGGTGCTGAGGCTTTGAATATCAGTGCCTGGGCAAAGGGAGTCATCTGGGGCTTTCTTTTGACCCTGTTGAAGGTGATCAAAGCAAGATGCTTTCCTCTGACCCTGCTGATGTGTTTCAGAGCCTCTGGGGAAGATGGAAGCTGCCCTAGCAGATGCCTTCTATCGAGTCCAATTTATGGAGGTAGAAGGCAAGCGATATTTGAGATGGTATTGTATTTAAAGCACGAGGCTAAGCAACGAGGGCCACAGAGAGGTCATGTGGGTGTTGCCCTTAAACAACCTGTGATGATTATATCAAAAATGAAATAATAGTTTCATCATAGTCTCAAATAGTGGCACGCTGTGTCACTTCGGTATATTTCAGAAGAATCCCTCAAAGAGGGCATTTTGTTCGTGACATTCTTTAAGATGGCCAGTGTTTTTATGAGAACATTATTTATTTATTTTTTTAAATGAAAACATTATTTTTGAAGGCACTAATTGGCAGTCAAAAAACTGAAGTTCAAGGTTGTTTTGTTTTGTTTTCTTAAGATTTTATTTATTTATTTGAGAGAAAGAGCACAAGCAGGGGGAGCGGCAGAGGGAAAGGGAGACTAAAACTCCCTCCCTAAGCAGGAAGCCTGACGCTGGGCTGGATCCCAGGACCCTGGGACCCTGACCTGAGCCAAACAAAGACACTAAACCAACTGAGACACCTAGGTGCCCCTCACATTCAAGTTTCACTTTTTAGTTTACTGATTGTAAATTTTATGCTCTTTGTTTACTCATGTTTAATATCTCTTAATAGTGGCATGATGGAATCTTTCTCACAGACCAATAAAAAATAAAATGTAATAATGCAGGCAAAGAAGTGTTACAAAGAAGCCAAAGGTATCATAGAAGTAGAAGGTGGTATTATCATGGTGAGAAATGTTCGATGTTTTTCTGTGTATTTAATCTGTAAGTACTATGCGAGCCTCAAAAACACGGTTTAAAATACTCAGCAGACCCTGTGCCACATCTAGAGATGCTCGAGGAACCAGCAATGGTACTTTGAAAATGGCGATCTCCTTGGATTTGTAATATAATAAAGAAAAAGAAAAAAATAATATTCAAAATAGAATTGACATCATTTGCTTTACTTAGCAACAGAGACTATAAAGAACGGGTACAATTTTAATGTTTTTATGTACATTAAAAATTATTATGAAGTATTTTCTTTTCAAAGGAAAATTATAAACAGTACAAGATCTTATTCTTCATGCATTTTAATGAAATACTTCAGAAATTAAATAAGTCTTTTGTTTTTGGGTTTTTGGTTTTTTCCGACGTTTTGTTTTTCCACGTTATATACTGGCTCTACCTCCTTAATGTTAAATGATAGGATTTGGTCATTAAATAAATGATTACTTGCAGTCACTGTTCCCAATGGACAGAAGATGTGGTATTGAGGGCCCAGGGATTCTAGTCTGTTTTTTAGTACAGGAATTTATTTTGCTCCTTGGAATGAAGGGTGAGCAAGGCTATGGAGAGTGGGTAGGATAAGATCTGACTATAATCTTCAATTAAGGGCGCCTGGGTGGCTCAGTTGGTTGAGCAACTGCCTTCGGCTCAGGTCATGATGCTTGAGTTCCAGGATCGAGTCCCACATCGGGCTCCCAGCTTCACGGGGAGTCTGCTTCTTCCTCTAACCTTCTCTCCTCTCATACTCTCTCTCGCTTTCTCTGTCTCTCAAATAAGTAAATAAAAAAAATCTTAAAAAAAAATCCTCAATTAATCCCTGTATGGGCCAGCAATCAAACATAATTTTCTCAAAGTCAGTTCTGGGATATTCTCCCCGTTACCACGCCCTCCCAATTTTGAATCTATGACAGTTTAAGCACAAAATGACATCCTTTATGTTTGAGATAAAAATACTGGTGGGTGAAAAACCCAAAGCCACAACTAGTTCAAAATGAGCTGATACTCAGAATTAGCTATCTGGGTGATGGACCCCCTATTCTGCAGCTGAGCCCCCCTAAATGCACTTCTTTTTTAACTTGTAGCTCTTCTCAGCAGAGGATAGAAGTGGATTCACTTAACATTTCTGCTCCACCTGCTACATGAAGTACCATGATGCACAGGCTCCTAGGGCTGGGACCACTCTTTCCCATTTTCTTTACTTTCATCGAAGTATAGTAGAGATACAAAGTTATATTAGTTTCGGGTGCACGACATGGTAAGTTGCCCATTTTATGCATTACGCAATGCTCCCCACAGTAAGTGTAGTCAGCATCTGGAACCACTCTTGAGAGTCTGTTTACTCTTTCCGCATCCACTCTTTACGGCCTCGTTTCTGTTGAAAATTATCCTTAAGCCATGCTCAAGCTCTAATTTTAAATATATTTGCACTGGAAAAAATGTTTATAACTTAGTCTATACCTACAGAAATAAACATATTTTGAGAAACTTTCCAATGCCTACCTTTCATTTCTCATGGTAGTCCTTTAGGTTAAATTAGCAGGAAATAAGGGAAGGGACACTGCAAATACAAGGGCAAAGAAAGGGGACATAGTGTCCAATAACCCTAAGTGTCTTAACTGAGAAGCAGAAGCACAGTTAATGCAAATGCCATGAAATGTCACTGTCATCATTGATAAAAAATGGTGCAAACCATGGATCATGTAAGGGGATGAGCTGTTGGTAAAACTTATCAAACTGGGGGCACCTGGCTGGCTCACTGGGTTAAGCCTCTGCCTTCAGCTCAGGTCATGATCTCAGGGTCCTGGGATCGAGCCCCACATCGGGCTCTCTGCTCAGCAGAGAGCCTGTTTCCCCCTCTCTCTCTGCCTGCCTCTCTGCCTACTTGTGATCTCTCTCTCTCTGTCAAATAAATAAAATCTTAAAAAAAAAAAAAAAAACTTATCAAACTGGGGCACCTGGGTGGCTCAATTAATGAAGCATCCAACTCTTGATTTTGGCTCAGATCATGATCTCAGGGTTGTGAGATCGAGCCCACGTTAGGCTCCACACTGGGCATGGAGCCTGCTAAGATTCTCCAAAAAAAAAAAAAAAATTAAAAAACTTATCAAACAATTTTGTTTGCAACGAAGGCACAAGGAAGTCCAACTCAAATTGGCTTACATGACAAAGAAATACATTGACTCCTATAACTGGAAGCCCAGACATATGACATATTTTGTGGTCTTAATCCACTGACTTTTGCTTCATTTCCTTTCTTAGCTCTGTATCTCTCCACGGGTCAGCAGCATCCTCAGGCTGTGAGGGAAATGGATGCGGCAGTTAAACATGATCCATGAACAATATCAACACTGATGACAGTGTGGGGATACCTCTTCTCATGATTCATCAGCAAGAGTTTTCATCTGCCCTATCACTGACCAGAGGAATGGATTTACCCACTAGCCAGAGCTCTGTTTGGAAGGCCTAATGGGGGGAACGCATGCTAACTAAACAATTGCCAATGTCCATCTACTCTTATTTCTTTCTCTTGGATTTTGCTGAGGCTGAGTGCCATATTTCACTCATTCTTTATTTTTGGCATCTATCATAGTGGCTGGTAAATAGTAGCACTTCAATAAGTGCCATTGGATAAATAAATTAGTACCTACAAGGGGGCAAATCAGATCTATATTTGCCTGACAGTTAAGAAAACAAAGTCCTGATAATCCTGGGTTTTCTGAAATTAAGAGGCAAGGTATTTGTATGAACATTCTATATGGAGGGGACAGAGGCAGATACAATCACAAATCAGGACTCAAATTACATAGGATTTTTTTAATGGTAGACCAGATGTCAATCATTTGAATGCTATTTAGCAGTAAACAATCCTAAGTGCTACATTTTCTTTTAATGAACAATTTGTATCTGGATCAAATGAGCTTCTGAATTTCACACAGTGAGAGCTTCCAGATCTCTAGGCTGCATTCAGAGATTTAGAATTATTTTGCTTGAAGATGGGGGTGGACTCATGAGTTGGCAATTGGCAAGTATTGCTAACAGATTTTGTGATTGCGGGGATTTAGAACTGCAGTGCTCAACAGAATCTCAGCAGAGAACAATTGGGACCAGTTTATGGGAACCACTCCCTGTCCATGCGAATTTTCTTCTGCTTCCCTCACAATTTACCCAGAACAATATAAATGTTACCAATTCCTGGAGCTGGAGAACTGCCAGTAGGATTCTCACAAGTTTTGTAACAATCTTTTGGTTCCTAATGTGTCCAACTCACTACTGGTTTTGGGGGCTGTAGCCCATTTTGCTGCATTGGTGATACCTTGAAATTTCATGCAGAACTCTTCAAAAGTAAACAACTCAACAGGTGGGCGTCTTGGGGAGGAGCCCTGGGCTTCTCATTGTAACAAAATGAGCACTTCCTCATGGTGGCTACCTCCTTACCCTGAGTCAAAAGAAAACAAACAAGCCTGGCCTCCACCTCAGGGACTGCACACCTGCAAGACTGTTTACTGATAGAGCTTCCCTGGGCCGCTGTGCACCCAGAGGTTGCAAATTTGCTGGGCTGACACAATGTGTGTGGTTTTCTTTCTTTTTATAACATTTGGATTTGAATGACTTTAGGTGAGGCACGCCCTTTTGTTCACTATATAAGCCTAACTCTTATTTGACTTCATGCATTTACATGACCTTCCTGGGCCCCTGGAAGCATTGACCTTGCCACCCCAGTCTAAACCACAGGAGAAACTAGACCTGGAGGCTGAGTTTTTATCCAGGTTGAGTAGTAAAAATACAAAGAAAAACAGATGCTTTTCCACCATCCAAGAATAAATATTGTCTTTGCCATTTTCAATCATCACTTCCAGAACTGGGTTGAAACAAGTATTGGAAAGAATTTCAAAGCTTGGTTATCCTTTTATCTGTAACTGTGATTTTGGATTGACTTGGAACTCCAAGGAGTTTCTAAGAACTTCCCTAAAACTGTGGTTCGTCTTTTTTTTTTCATTAAGATTTATTTTATTTTATTTTTTATTAACATATAATGTATTATTTGTTTCAGGGGTACAGGTCTGTGAATCATCAGTCTTACACAATTCACAGCACTCACCATAGCATATACCCTCCCCAATATCCATCACCCAGCTACTCTATTTATTTATTTGAGAGAGAGAGAGAGAGTGCACGAGTGGGAAGGGCAGAGGCAGAGGGAGAGAGTCTCAAGCAGACTCTGCACTGCATGCAGAGCCTGATGTGGGGATTGATCTGATGACCCAAAGATCACCACCTGACTCAAAACCAAGAGTCAGATGCTTAACCGACTGCACCACCTAGGGGCTCCATAAAACTGTGGTTCATCTTAATAGTTTGTATCAGATTGTCTAATTTGGAAGAGAAGAGTGTTTTTCTATGTGTGCCAAAGCAAGGTGGCCTTAAGTGAGAACCAGCCTCCCTGCTCAATTGGAAATTGTCTCAATTATTCCTTTTCCTTCCATAGTTCCCATGTGTGTTGCCCTGGTGATTTGTCTTCTCATATTACTACACATCTATTCTAACTATTTTACATTCATGCATCTACTCAGCCAATATTTGTGGAGCAGTTACTGTGTACTGGGCACTCACAGAACCAAGATGTACCAACCCTTGCCTAACAGATGGAGGCTAAGTTTGTGTAAGAAGCTGAAAAATATGAACTGTTATTGTCAGTGATTTAAGGGAAACTTGGTTCAGGTCATTTGTGAAAGTAGAACATTTTAAGAGATATATCACAAATCCTTATACATACATGACGTGTTAGCTATCCTAATTAGGGGATAAGTGGTCTGCTTTATACCAGCCATTTCCTAGATATCCAGAGTGACTTCAGTATGTACTTAAAAACATTTTGTTTTTAAATTATTAGAGATTCACAGGAAGTTGTAAAGCCTGGACAGAGAATTCCTTTGTACAGATCACCTGCTTTCCCTTCACGGTTACATTTTATGTAACTATAGTATAATATCAAATCCAGGAAAGTGACATTGGTATCATGTGTGTGTGTGTGTGTGTGTGTATAGTTTTACGTCATTTTATTTCATATGTTGGTCTGTGTGATCATTACTGTGGTTCAGAGGCAGAACTATTCCAACACCACAGAGATTTCCCTCTTGCCACCTGTTTCTTCCCCCACCATAATAAGCCCTGAACCATTAATCCGTTTTCCATTTCTATAATTTTGCCATTTTGAATACTTACATAAGTGGAAGCATATGTATGTGAACTTTTGAGATTGGCTTCTAGCATTTATCAAAATGCCCTTGAGCCTCAACCAAGTTGTTGGTTTATCAATAGCTCATTACTTTGTAGAATGCCTGGGTGGCTCAGTCAGTTAAGCATCTACCTTGGGCCCAGGTCATGATCCCAGGATCCTGGGATCAAGTCCCTCATCGGATCCTTGCTCAGTGAGGAGTCTGCTTTTTCCTCTGCCTGCACATTCCCTGCTTGTGTGTGCTCGCTCTCCCTCTCTCTCTCCAAAACACATAAATAAATAAAATAGTAAAAAAAAAAAATAGCTCATCACTTTGTGTCATTCACTGAATAGCAGTCCACCTATGAATGTACCTTGTCTATTGGCTATTTCAATTAAAATTGCTATGAACAATCCTGTATGGGTTTGTGTGCACATACATTTTTAATTGCTTTGGGATAAATGCAATTGCTGGGTCATATGCTAAATATATATGTTTAGGTTTTAGAGAAACTGCCCAACTGTTTTGCAGAGTGACTGTGCCATTTTACTTTGCTAACAACATGCTAGGAAAAAGAAAAATAGAGCATCAACTATTTAGGAAACTGATTCTTGATAAAGATTCTTCAAACAAGAAAAGCCAGTTTTTGAATGGGTTTATGATCAGTCTGTCTCACCGCATGAGGTCCCCTTTGCAAGGTGAGACATCGTAATCGATGGGAACGCTGGAATCCTAGTATATGTCTTACAAGAGGTTAGCAAATTCAGAGTCTGCGTTGGAGGGACCGAGAAGGAGGGGGCAAATCAGGCTGCACTGGCTGACCTCACTTTATCAACACAGACACAACTTGTGCTGGCATTCCAGATAATCAAGAGGCGCTTTGCCATCAGAGAGTGTTCTTCTTCCAAGACACTGAAATAGTGTTTGAGTCTTATCTTCTTGCCTTGGCCGCATTCCTAGGACTTAGGAGGCAAATTCTTTCAGATAGTTTTTTGAAGGGGAAAGTACAATGATGTAAGGTCATGGCAGTGCACCTCAGAGATTTTGGCATCAAAGCCACAAAACGATGGATGGAAAAGATCTCTGGTTCCAGGTCAGTTCTGTGGCTTTCCAGCTGTTTGATTGGCCCACGTTACTTGACGCCTTTTAGCCTTAGCTTTCTTTTCTGTACAATGGCCACACTAATGGCTACCCCACAGGAGCCATGAAAGTGTTAAGTGCAATTGTGTGTGTAAATCAGTAGGCATATAGTACCAACAAACATAGCTACCATTTTGTTGGGGGTTTATTTACATCTGAGGAACTGTGCTCAGCCCTCTTAGGTACTTAAAAAACTTATGTTCCCCTCCCTCTTTCTAATTTCTCATTGTCTTCTTACTCTCTCTGTCCCTTTTTTTCTTTTTAAAGATTTTATGTATTTATTTGACAGAGAGAGAGAGATCCCAAGTGGGCAGAGAGGCAGGTGGGGGGAGGGAAGCAGGCTCCCCGCTGAGCAGATCCCAGGACCCTGAGATCATGACCTGAACTGAAGGCAGAGGCTTTAACCCACTGAGACACCCAGGCGTTCCCCCCCTCTTTTTTGTTCTCTCCAAAGTTAGAGATATTATAATGAGTCTGTAGCTTTGTTCTTTCATTCAACCAATAACTATTGAGTAGCTACCTTGTCCCAGGCATGGTTCTAGGTTCTGAAGACACAACTCTGAACAAGATAAAGTCTGTTATCTCATGGGGATTATATGCTAGTTAAGAGAAACTAAAAAGACACAGGTAGGCAAATACATATTTTAGATAACTTCAGAGAGTGCTAAGTAAAAATTAAAATAATAAAATAATAATAACAGCAACAAGGCAATGTAAAGACACACAGAGATAGCCGGGATGGGATGGAGAGAAACATGAAGGAAGTAGCAACGGAGAAATATGGGGAAAGAATTGGGGGGAGAGTGTATACAAGTGAAATGAAGTTGAAGTGTCTGAGGAGCGAAGAAGGTAAGGATTCCCAGCATTGAGCAAGTGGAGTGTAGGAGATGAAAGACTGATAGACTGGGCTTTCTAGGACCTGTTAAGAAGATTGGGTTTCATCCTAAATGTGATGGGAAGGATTTAAATGTTGGAACATTGTGCTCAGATTTATGCTTTATAGGGAGTATTTAATCTGCTGTTTGGAAAGGGGTTTGGAGGGGCGCACAGGAAGAGTGAGCGAAGAGGCTCTTGCAGGATCCAGGTGAGAGAGGACTGTGGGCGGCCCGGGGGTTGTGGTTGAGATGGAGAAACGAGGATGGAGTTGGGATAGGTTTCAGAGAAGAGCAAGTCAGACCTACTTGTCCAGAGCATTGGTAGGGAACAAGGGATGGATCAAGGATGTCCCCTAGGATTTTGGCCAAGCATTTATTTTGTGGGAAATCCAGGGCTCTGTCCACTGCTCTGTAGTATGTTTCAGGAGAGAATAGCTTCTAGTCTTACATAAGCTGAGCTCCCTTGGGTCTGGACATGTGACACTCAGTGAGGAACCAGGCTGGGCTGCAGGTTTGGTAGGACTAGAAAGACATGTCAATCACTTCCTGAGTCCTTTAGGTGTTGTCCTTTCTGTGTGCCGGTGGTGGGTTACCTGGTACCTTTTGCTTCAGTTATCCTGCAACTATGCCCTGGCTCCTTGGCTCCCACGTCGTGACCTCCTGCGGCCCTGAGCAGAGCAGGAACCCCCGTTCAGGGCATGGCAAGCTTAGCAGGCTTGGCATGGGTCCCGCTGCCAAGCCTGCTAAGTCCTGCCCTTCACGCAGTGTGGCTTCCTGTCCAGGTGCATTGGAAATGTTTCCTGGGTTCCCACTTTCAGGGCAATCGTCAGAACTGACTTCATGGGAGAGGCAGCAAAGAGCCAAGGCAAACTTGACTTGGAGTCTAGAGTCAGGCCACCTGGGTATTCTCCCATCTGGATTCTGACATTGGAACAAGTTTCTTAACCTTTCTGCACCTCAGTTTCCTTATCTCCAGTACGGGATCCTAATGGTACCTATTTCAAACAGTTATGGTGAGAATTTGATGAAATATTGCATGGAAAGTGCTTCCAAATGTGACTGGCATTTGATTATGGCACCTAAAAATAGCACTTGAGAAGAGGCATTTGATTGTCTACTGTGAAAAAATGATGTCTAGAAAAAGTACATTCAGCGCATTAAAAAGTTTGCTATTGTTTCTAATTTTATTGCATCCTCCATTAGCCTTGTTGATTCTGTTTTCCAAAAGTAATTACAGTGTCAGCATGTGACTCTCTGGGATTCAAATGAGAGCATCGCCTACTCAGAGGCCCACGGGGGTGAGGCAGGTAACACGGATGAGGGGAGTGGGACGGGGAGGAACTGGAGGGCAGGCAGGCTGATCTGCCCAAGCAGGTTGTCACGGCTTTGCCTCCATGCGAGTGGTGTCACGTGCAAGTTCTTCCAAAGAAGCTGGAAATCTGGACTTTCTTTGGTAAAATTTCTAGGTTTACAAATGTGGGCAGTGAAACCAAAGATTTTCAAAATGCCTCACTGGCTAAAGGAATACATGTTTTTTGGGGGTGGGGTAGATTTGGCTCATGGCCACCAGTTTAGAAATTTTGATCTGGGTTGCTGAAGATTCATTGTGAGATCAGCTGCAAATGGGATCCGGGAAATGTACATATAAATGAGGGGATGCTCTCAGCACGAGATGCCGTGGGGCAGATGTGCAGGTGGGTGGGTGGGTGATGGACGGGTGGTGATGCACAGAATCTCCCATGGGGTAGGAGACAGGTTGGGTGAGTGATGGAGGAGGGTGCTGAAGAGATGAAGCATGTGACCCGAGGTGACCTGGGCATACTCCAGAACCTGATGGAGGGCTGGCCCCAATGCCACAGATGTCTGTGCTTTGAATATACAGGTTGTTTTTATTTTCTTGGCGGTCAGGTTACACAGAGGTGGTATTGTTCAATTCCCACTGCTTCCTGGGACCCGATCTGCACCTGCTGTGCATAGTTATGACATCATCCGTAGTTAGGCAACGGCTTACCTTTGTCTGGAGGGTCCTGTGGACCTTCCGTGATGCTGTAGTTACGGGGAGAGCATGAGCGGGAAGACTGCTAGCCTCAGATCACGGAAGCCGGCACTCTCGACTGTCCGATTGGAACAGAACAGCTGGGTGAATGGTGTGGCGCTTAGTTTCACTTAGTTTCAGTGACGGGGATTATCACTCCATCGATAATAGTTTTTATAACTCAACAATACTGACTTGAGGCTTTATGATATTTAAGGAGTCCTTTTCCAACCACAGGCAGAGAAAATCAAAGTACAAAATTACGGAAAAAATAAAACCTTAATACTTACTACCCATTTTCAAAATGAACATCAAATGCGTCATCTTATTTGAAAGTTATAGAACTGTATTGGTTCATTAGTGGTTCCTAACGGGGGCCGCTTTGCTCCCCAGGGAGCATTTAACTAAACCTGGAGACATTTTCTTTTCTTTTAAGATTTATTTATTTTAGAGAAAGGGTGAGAGAGAGTGCACTCGAGCATGCCCAGGGGAGAAGGGGCCTCACTGAGCATAGAGCCCGACATGGGGCTTGATCTCACGACCCATGAGATCATGACCTGAGCCCAAACCGAGAGTCAGAAGCTCAACTGACTGAGCCACCCAGGTGCCCTGCTGGAGGCATTTTTGGTTGTCACAAGTGACGAAGGTATTTGCTAGTGCACAGAGGGGCATGTAGTGGGCTGAGGCCAGAGATGGTGTGGAACAGTTTCCCCCTACACCAAAGAATTGTAGGCCCCAACATGTCAATGGTGTCAAGGCTGAGAAGACTGCAACCGCCTGAAAGAAAACAGTTCATAGGAGTGTTAATGTATGAAAGTAACTCTAGACATGAGTTTAGGAGCACGCATTAAAGGCTGCCATGCACTGGGTTACAGGTGTGCATATGTATGATGTCAAGCACATTGCTTTCTTCCTGAACTCTTAGCTAGCGTAATCAAACTGATCATATATATGTGAAATTGATCATATATATATATATATGAAGCAACTGGCCTCCTCTTACAGCAAGAAACTGTTTTTACTATAAAGATACTTAAATTTGCACCTAGAAGCCCCACAAAAGGCGAATGTGCTGACATCCAGGGCGATAATTATACCAACAGGTAGAACCCAAAGCCCAAAACCTAGGGTCCTTCATCCTTCCAAGCCGACCCACGGGTGTGTCTCCTCCACCAACTGCTCCCATAGAGTCGATGCACTTTGACATTGTGCTCTGCTGACACAGATGCTTTCAATGTAAAGGAAACTCAAAGACAGGTAAATAGAGGCTGAGGAGTTTACCCAATGAACGTGCCATGGACTCATCACCTACCTCAAGTGCAGTGTTTACTGGGTGGCACCCCAGATCGAAGATGCGGATGATCATTTCCCAAGGAGAGGCTCTACCCTGAAGTTCAGACTGAGCTGCTGAGGACAGAGGGTAACATAAAGCAGCCAGGGAGGGTAGGGACATTGAGAGGAAATACCAAGTTCCATGAAATGTGTGCTACAGACAGGAAGCAAGATTGGTGTCGTTGATTTCTTTCTTCTGCAAGGAGAGCTTTGGTTTCTGCAGTATTCTTAAAGAAATAAAGCGTTTGGGTTTCACCGCAGAGGCAGGGGTGGGGTCTGGCATTTGGAATGAAATGTGCACATGACCTGTTTAACTAGGTAGACTTTTTTCTTCGGCTAGAAACCACCTCATTATGCAACCTGGAAGTCATATCGCCCAGATAAACCAAACAGAAACCAAAACCAAACTGGCATATTTCCATGGGGTCATTAAAAAGTCTTATTTGTTAAGCTTAAGTGATGTACACATCCTTATATTTATTTTTTTCAGGCTGACGAACCTCTTTCATAGCTCCCATTATTAAACCTCTCTCTCTTTTGACCTCAAGCAAAAATATAGAGTTCACACTTACTGAGTACTTACCGGATATTGTTAAAAGAACTTCACAGGGAAGTACTGATTTTACGCACACTTGTGAAGTATGTATTATTATCCAGTTTGCAAGTAAGGAAAACGGAGGCTCAAGGAGGTTAAATAATTTGTTAAAACTAATTTAGCTAGTAAATGACAAGTTGAAATTTCAATCTAGGCTGTCTGGCTTCCGAATTTGGAACATAAATGCTACTTGCTATGGTCTGAAACTAGGATTTAGAATTTTTCTAAGCCGTAGGAGTCACTTTTGCCAGGGCGCTATTGAGAAAATTGATAACTTGTTTTTCCTGAGATTTCTTTGAATTCTCTTGACTGTCCTTGAAAGAAAAGAATACGTAAAAGTTTCCAGATTTAGAGACTTTTTTAAAAGAAAGGTTTTACATGGACAGGACTAGAAGAGGTTATGTGGAGTGAAATAAGTCAAGCGGAGAGAGTCAATTATCTTATGGTCTCACTTACGTGTGGAGTATAAAGAAAATCATGGAGGGCATCGTGAGAAGGAAGGGAAGGGCGAATGGGGGGAAATCGGAGGAGGTGATGAACCCGGAGAGACTGTGGACTCGGAGCAACAAACTGAGGGTTTTGGAGGGGAGGGGGTGGGGGGTTGGGTGAGCCTGGTGGTGGGTATCGAGAAGGGCACGTATTGCATGGAGCACTGGGTGTGGTGCATGAACAATCAATCTTGTAACACTGAAAAATTAAAATAAACATATTTGGGGAGAAAAAAAGAGAAAGGTTTTATTTATTTTCCAGAGAGAGAGAGAGAGAGCGAGCGAGTGAGTTAGGGCACAAACGGGGTGTGGGGGGGCAGCAGGCAGGGGGAGAAGCAGATTCCCCGCTGCGCAGGGAGCCAGATGTAGAACTCCTTCCCAGGACCCCAGGATTGTGACCTGAGCCCAAGGCAGACACCTAACTGACTGAGCCACCAAGGTGTCCCAGATTTAGAGATTTTTTAGGTAGATAGAAAACAGATTGTGTTGGACAAGAATGGTTTGGATTCTAGTTAAGGTGAGTGGCATTGGATAAGTTATTTACCATCTCTGAGCCTCGGGTTCCCCATTTGTAAAGTGGATAATAACCTATCCCTGACTTGTAAGCATTAAATAATATAATTCAGATAAATGCCTGGGGCAGTGGCTGGCACCTAAAAAGTGCCTAATACACGTTCTTGTTTTTGCAGGGAGGCTAGCGGTGGAAGTACAGAATGTGCGTGGATTAGCAAGCAAACCTCAGAAGAACATTTTTAAAACTGTCAGATTAAATTCTAGCTCTGCCATTGAGAAATACAAACTTTATAAAGGACAGGTATTAAGTATTGCATGAGGCCATAATACATGGCTCTCCCTACCATTTACAGATGGCACATTTCTCCTCTTAAAAAAAGACTAGGCAGGGCCAGCTGGGTGGCTCACCTAGTTAAGCCACCCCTTTGATTTTGGCTCAGGTCATGAGATTGATCCCCAGGTCCTCCAGCTCAATGGGGAGTTTGCTTCTCGCTCCCCCACTCTCCCCCTCTGTCCCTCCCCCTGCTCACGCTCTCTCTTTCTCTAAATACATCTTAGAAAACAAACGAACAAACAAAAACAGTACCAGGCAAAACAAAACCCAGGAAGAAGCAGCTCAAGTTGAGCCGCCTAATGTGTCAATATTTCAATAGCTAGCAATCACACAAGGAAGATGGTAGGATTTACAGAGCTGGAAGAGGCTTTTGGAGATTACTTAATTTTGACACCAATATAAAGGTGGCTCAATATTTCACGGGTGAAGGGATTTTTGAAAAAACGGGCATGGTGGGCGAACAGAAGACTGGAGTGGTGGCTGTGTCGCAGGTAACTGGAGAGCAGTGATAGTTTCCTCCCAGCTAAGTCTTCACAGGTCATTACTGCCCTTTCCAACTCTGGGATTTGGGTGGCGTCTCCGCTCTTTCCCGCCGAATCAGATCCTTTTAACATTAGGAAGGATCTCCCCCTAGAGGTCAAACTAAAGAGAGACAGACTGCATAGTGGATTTGATTTCTGCAGGTGAGAGTCTCATTCTGGAGGACCTGAGAACCGAAAGAAAGCCCTCCTTGGGGAGGAGGGGAGGAGATGTTTTTAAATTTTGCAGAGGGCAAGGGACTTTACCGCATGGGGCTAATTAGTATGATGCAGGTAATTAGGTAATCCGGCTTACTTCCCTTCTGATGCTTCCCCATTACACTAATTAAATAAAGCAGCAAATCTTTAATGACAAATCCCTTTCATAGCAGGAAGTTCACGCACAGTTAATAGAAGTCACGACAGTTCATCAGCAATGGGGCGGGTGGCGCATTTTCCTTTATTTGCTCCCATCACTGCCACAAGAGTGATTGCTTTAACTTTGGATTCATAATTTGGTTAATGTGTCAAGACTGGACAAAAGGTATTAAAACGCCAGGCACCCAGGGGCGCCTGGGTGGCTCAGTGGGTTAAAGCCTCTACCTTCTGCTTGGGTCATGATCTCAGGGTTCTGGGATCGAGCCCCGCATTGGGCTCTCTGCTCGGCAGGGAGCCTGCTTACCCCTCTCTCTGCCTACTTGTGATCTCTCTCTCTGTCAAATAAATGAATGAATGAACAAATAAATAAATATATAAATAAATAAAATCTTTAATTAAAAAAATGCCAGGCCCAAGTGGCTTGCGCTGCTCTTAGATTGTCTGTTTATGAATGTCCTGAAGTAAATTAATGAAGTCCAAAGAGTTAAGGGTGAAAAAGGCTGTGGGTACTTGGGTGGAGCATGGGAGAAATGCTTTTGAAAATACAATTACCGTGGTAATTAATGAAATCTATTAATTAATCTATTTATGAACCCTTGAACTGGCGTTCAAAGTTAAGCAGAATATTTTTTTCAGAATTTACTTCCTGGTAAATTCACTGAAGATACTTGAATCAGTCCACTTGGGTCACTGAGGGTCCAATGCATTCA
Organism: Nasua narica; assembly: GCA_028533885.1. Taxonomy (NCBI): domain Eukaryota; kingdom Metazoa; phylum Chordata; class Mammalia; order Carnivora; family Procyonidae; genus Nasua; species Nasua narica. The sequence continues at coordinate 162,089,269 of CM052810.1, read as the reverse complement.
TTTCAATATTAATAATTTTTAAAAAGCCTGGGAAGTCATTTTCTGAGCAGTTCAGTTTACATCTAATGAGCAAGCTGGTAATCAAATGTTGAAGTCACTTAATCTTTTTATATATGTGAATCCTTAATAAATTGGTAATAGATACATAATGAATCTTTGTAGTTAGTGTCCCTCATTTCTCTGCTATTTATCATCAGTATGTTTAGAAAACTGCATTCAAGAAAAGGAAAAAAAAAAGTTACCTTTCTTTTAAGATGTTATATTTCTGAATAGCTTTTTGGTTCCTCATTGAAAGTGAGCTGAAAGCTGATTGGATCTTAGTTGGTGGCTCTTTCCAGACCATCGATTTTTGGAGTCAGGCATAAAATCAGTAAATAAGAGTTAGAGCATCAGCGAGGTACAACCCTGAGACTCTTAAAGCAGGATGTGAAGTTGACTTGAAAGATACAGCTCTTAAAACTCAGAATACAGATGTAGATATCCAGGAGGAAAAGAATGTTTTCTGGCTAAACACAGAAATACTGGATCACTGCCTAAATTTAACAAATGCACAAGGAAGTACTTTTTTGCATCAAGGATCTAAACTGTGTGTTGCTTTAGGGAACCCAATACCATTGCAACTGAAGTAACATGTTAACAAATATTTTCCCCTCATTACATTCCTTATAGGGCCATATAAATAAAGGAAAACATCTTTATAAAATGATCTGAAATTGTCTCTGTTGATATTAAAGAATGTTGAATGGATTGATTATTAACCTGAAATTTGTATATGTTATTTTTTGGTTGATGAAATGACTTAGGATTTGTTAAGCATTTGAAGTTATGAAAAATATAATGGGTTGTGTTGTTATGTGTCTTCTAGAAAAGAAAGGAAAATAGTTACAGATTTAGTATTTAGTACTTGCGAAAGGACTGGGACACATTTTGTGATAAATTGAGGCTAATAAGCAAATAAACACCCACACACACAGACACACACACACACATACACACACACACACACAACACTGCATGTGATACATGGCACTACTTTTCTCTAAGACGACTCAACTAACTTAGGTGGCATATGTAACATTGATTGGCCAATCAAATAATGGTTTAGGATAAAGATACATGACGTCACAAACATGCAACCCCCAAACTTTAAAAATATCTTTTATTTTATTGTACCTGTAGAGGAAATGGAAGGTTCTGAACTCAATAGTAGCAATGAAGTATGTTATTTTTTTTCCCCCAAATATGTTTATTTTATTTTTTCAGTGTTACAAGATTGATTGTTCATGCACCACATCCAGTGCTCCATGCAATACATGCCCTCCTCAATACCCACCACCGGGCT
>CM052810.1:162049912-162087427 GCA_028533885.1 Nasua narica | reverse complement strand
CATCTTTAGCCATCAGGGAGATTCAAATCAAAACCACATTGAGATACCACCTTACGCCAGTTAGAATGGCCAAAATCAACAAGACAGTAAACAACAAATGCTGAAGAGGATGTGGAGAAAGGGGAACCCTCTTCCATTGTTGGTGGGAATGCAAGTTGGTGCAGCCACTTTGGAAAACAGTGTGGAGATTCCTCAAGAAATTAAAAATAGAGCTACCCTATGATCCTGCAATTGCACTAATGGAGTATGTTCTTTCTTGTTTTAATTTTATTTATTTATTTTTTTTAAGATTTTATTTATTTGACAGAGAGAGAGAGATCACAAGGAGGCAGAGAGGCAGGCAGAGAGAGAGAGGGGGAAGCAGGCTCCCTGTTGAGCAGAGAGCCCGATGCAGGGCTGGATCCCAGGACCCTGAGATCATGACCTGTGCCGAAGGCAGAGGCCTAACCCACTGAGCCACCCAGGCGCCCCATGGAGTATGTTCTTATACTACAGTAATATTCTATCCTGGGTAGCAACCTATGCATCCATCCAGAATGTTTCATGTTGCAAAGACCTTCATGTCACAGGGCAGACTAGGGTCAAGGTTGAGTTCCCAGCTGCCAGCATCCAACCTAGTTATCAACCAGCTGCATTTTTTCCTGCGATTTGCATTCTGCGGCAATTTGGCTGGTAAATTACTTTCTTGGGGCTGTGTTTTTGGAGAACGTTCACTAGAGTAACCTGACAGTTTCAGGGTCTGGGAATACCTTGTGATCAGCCCCGAGGGTCTGAGGAATGAATGCAGGTGCCCCAGCATGGGGTTATCAGTTTAGCATAATGTGGTGGTGCAATCACAAATTGGTAGTCCCTCGGGGGCTGAACCAAGGAAACACACGTGCACCCAGTGACATTTGGCTCTGGCCAACATAGAGAGTAACAGAGAGCTATATAAGTATATAGAATTCTACTTTATTTTATTTTAGTTTTGGCGAAACAGAGAAATGAGAAAAGCATTTTAAATTTCTTCTGAGTGCTTATGTCTGTTGGTGTTTGCTCAGTGGCAGTGGGGGGAGGGTAGAAGGTTAAGAAGGTGGTTCTTTTATTTTTATTTTTAAAAAATACTTTATTTATTTGAAAGAGAACACGAGCTGGGGGAAGTGCAGGCAAAGGAAAAGCAGGCTCCCTACTGAGCAAGGAGCCTGAGGCTGGTCTTGATCCCGTGACCCTGGGATTAGTGAACTGAGCTTAAGGCAAATGCTTAACAACTGAGTCACCCAGGTGTCTGAAGAAAAAATCAAGGAGGGCTAAGGAATCAAGGAGTCTGGAGAACTTTGACTTCTGTATGAAAGTGAGGAGAGTTGGCACAAATGTTTTCTAGAGAACATTTTTATCAAAATTTTTTATTGGTCCCAGTAAGAGAGGGTTGCCCACTGATTGCCCTGATGCTGGAGGGTTGAGACCGCACATTTGTCTCTTAATTGACATAAAGAAGTGTGTTTATGTAAGAAAGGAAGTAAGGGGAAATTTCTAATCATTAAGGAATGACATAATTTTCTATTTTTCTGGGAAAAAATCCCCTTAAAAATGCTCTGTATGTTTTAGAAAAGATGGCCAATTGATTCTGAATAGTTTCCAGAACTATAATAAAGAGTTCGTTCTTGTGTATGTTTGTTTCAGGTTTTTCTTTAAGTTCTAGCTTGTTAAGGGGCATCTGAGTGGCTTAATCGGTGATGTGTCCGACTCTTGATTTCCGCTCAGGTCACGATCTCAGATGTGTATCAGGCCTGTGCTGGGCTTAGAGCCTGCTTAAGATTCTCTGTCTCTCCCTCTGCCTCTGCCAACCTGCTCATGTGCTCTTTCTCTCTTAAAAAAAAATTCTAGTTGGTCAACAAAGAGTTCGTTTCTGTTGGCAACGTGTGGCTCAGACCTTAACTTCAGTATTCCATGAATACTAAGGCTAACCACTTGGCGAGAGAATGATGAGACTCTAATTCGATTCCCACCTCACATCCTTGTAAATGTCTTCCCTTCTCTCCACACTTTCAGGAATCAGAGATAAACAATGTCTACTTGCTCCTTTTAATTCAGGCAAGATTATTTAGAGAGAAATTTTTCAAAAGAAGACATAGGAATTGCTGTCTTTTTCCTCTTGTTATCCTAATCCCCATGGTGGGTCATGCGCCGGGTCTTTCTGCAATAGGGCACAATGATTGAAAGCTGCCAGAAGAGCTCTTAGGCTTTCTTTCAGTAGCTGAAAATAGGCAGAAACGTTTTTGGTAAATCAAGGATGCAGCCAATCTTTCACATTTTATACCTTGAGAGTGAAATAAATAAGTCAGTAAATAAAAATTCATTGTATGTGGATGATTTTAAGAACTGATAAGTAGACGCCATGGACAATAGATACAAAAGGATAGAACATGGCAATTACATAATTTTAGTGCTTATCTGCTGTTCCTAGAAGATGAGTATCTGTATGAATAAATATACAGATATATGTATATGTATATATACACACACAATCCAGGACTTATAATGGCCAGACATACAATTTTTTTTTGATGTTACAATGGTGCAAAAACAATACACATTCAGTAGAAAGTGTAGTTCAAGTTTCGAATTTCTTTTTTTTTGCCTGTTTTTTTTTTTTTTTAAGATTTTATTTATTTATTTGACAGAGAGAGAGATCACAAGTAGGCAGAGAGGCAGGCAGAGAGAGAGGGGGAAGCAGGCTCCCTGCCGAGCAGAGAGCCCCATGTGGGACTCAGTCCCAGGACCCTGAGATCATGACCTGAGCTGAAGGCAGAGGCTTTAACCTACTGAGCCACCCGGGCCCCCCTTGAATTTCAATCTTTGATATGGGGTACAATCCTCTCTTCTGGGGCTGCCCCATGACCACAGGGCCCAAAGTCTGATACGCTTACAGCCATTCTGTACCTGCTCCACCAGTCTGTTTTTCACTTTCAATTCTTGCTTAATAAATTACATGAGGTATGCAACACTCTATTATAAAGTTTACGGTAGGTTTATCTGGACTTAACCTTATGATTGTTCAGAAATCTCTGTATACATGTTTATGTTTGCTACCTTCAGATGACTGTGAAGCCTAACTATATAGATTTAAAATATGCTCATATTTTTTGATACACGACTGTGCAATGTATTATGATGAGTGAAAATACATGCTTTTTCAAATCTGCAAAGGGATTAAAGGTTGAGGTAGAATAGAACATAAAGCTATTCTTTGTTTATAAATTAGATGTGAGTCTTCTAAGGCTACCAAAGCACTTTGTGAATCAAAATCAAGGAATCTGAAGGATTTTATGTAGCTTTTTAAAGTTCCTAGATAGAAGAGGAGGGAATGGAAGAATCTGGCTTTTTGCCATGTGAATTCTTTTTTTTTTTTTGTTTAAAGATTTTATTTATTTGACAGAGAGAGAGAGATCACAAGTAGGCAGAGAGGCAGGCAGAGAGGGGGAAGCTGGCTCCTTGCTGAGCAGAGAGCCTGATACGGGGCTCGATCCCAGGACCCTGAGATCATGACCTGAGCCAAAGGCAGAGGCTTTAACCCACTGAGCCACCCAGGTGCCCCTGCCATGAGAATTCTATAGAATGTCTGAACCCCAACTGACAGTGATAATTTTAGTAAGTTTGGATGAGTCTCTTTAGCACTGATGAAGATTAGATATTAAACTCATTGCAGAAAATTAAAAACAGTGAATGAAAAGCTTGTGCAATAGTCTTCCTCCCTGCTATTTTAAGTATGAATGTATGAAAACCTGTCTGAAGTCACGGGTAGCAGAAAAGTGGGGTGAATGGAATAGATCATATTGGGGTCTGCCCAGAGAATTCTTTTTTTAAAAAATTTTTTAAAGATTTTATTTATTTGAGAGAGACAGGGAGAGGCAGAGGCAGACTAATCCCCAATGCAGGACTTGATCCCAGGACCTTAAGATCATGACCTGAACTGAAGGTAGTCACTTAGCCGACTGAGCCACCCAGGCAACCTGCCCAGACAGTTCTGTATTCCTTTTTACTGGTTTTGAATCCACTTCTTGGTCACTGTGCTTGTTCCCCAACAGTCTAGGATTCTTTCAGAGGTCTGCCCTTGGGCTACTGGATGCCTTTGGCTGTGCACAGAATTTCTACTCTCTGGGGGCTGCAGAGATGACTGACAGGAGCGGGAGTATGGATGTCCCCCGTCCTCGCTTCAAATGGGAACCGCTCGGAAGTGTAGCTGACCCTCCAGAGCAAGCACCTGGGGGTCAGGCTGATGCCACTGTCTCTGGCCTCTGCCTGGGATTGTACCTGGCTGGGATTCCTCCTTTCTCTTTATCGCATTCCCCATGTCCTCAATCAATTCCTCGCACATGAATCCTTGTTTCAAGGTCACCTTCTGGGAACCCGAGTGGAGACCATGAAGGAACAAAGGGAAGGAGATGAGCTGATGTACCAAGTCATGTGGTTTCTAGGAGTGTGCTTATTTTGGACATTTGCTAACATTTAATTAAGTCATCATGCGCCCACAGCAAAGAAAATCATTTCAAAAGAAAATCACAATTCAGTGGCTCTGTTCCCTACCTATGGCTCTCCTTGTTGTTACCAGAAAATTTACATATATTATTTATTAATTAACCTAGTGGAGACATGTGGCTATTTAAGTATCAAATGAACCTGGACAAAAAGAGAATATATATCTGCCCCCATATCTGAAAAGTCAAGCAGTAGCATTACATGGACAGCAAAATCCAGATGCGAAACATTGTCAATTTGTCTCTCTCAGTTCCTGGTTCTGTTTTTCTTCATGTTTGCTTTATGCCTGGACAGGTTCTCCCTTGTGGTGACGAAGATGGCATCACACCAGCTTAGCGCTTTCTGGGAAAACAACTCATCTTTCCCAATTTTAATCCACCATTCTAAGAAAGATGCTTTTTGCAATATTTTAAGGTCACTGGTCCACCCCTGAATCTGCAATTGTGACCTGGAAAATGGAATGCACCTGTTGGCTCATTTGAATCACACGTTCAATTCTAGAGACTGGGAGTTGGTGGGGGGATGGGTTGACTCATCTAACATGTGGCCTAGGAGTTGGGGAAGAGACAGTTCTTTGAAAGACGACCAGGTGCTGACTTTCGGAGTGGGGCTGGATGTCGGCCAGGCTAAAACAATAAATATCTCCTACCCAATGGTAAAATCTAATGGGCTTTTGAATCTGTTTTTTGGGAAGAGAGGACAGTAAAATGTACCTTACTTTACTTCACAGGATCAAATACAATCCTTGAATAAACATTAAAAATTGTAAAAGATTTATAAAGGTGGGGTAAGATTTTAAGTTATCTTTCTCAGGTCCATAACTAAGGGACTACGGAGGGAGATAAATCATACCCAATTTTCTTTATCTTACCAAATACTCCAATATGATTTTGAAGGAGCTTGGAGAGTATTTCTTTGAGTTTCGCAAAACATCAGACTCTGACCATATGCTGATAACCCTTGCTGGAAGTCTCTATAACTTCTTGAAAAACCTGGATGCTTTACACAGTTTCCTCTCCCAGTCATACCAGCCAGGGAATGCCGTATTCTGAGAGCTTTCAGACTTTTGCAAAAAGTTACCAGAGAGTTCATGGCAGAGCAAGTACCCTATAGCTCTTGCTTACTTTCTTTGATAAGAATTTAATTTTCAGCAGATAATCTGCAGAATGGATAATTTGCTGAGAGATAATGAGAGTAGACACTGTTACTGGGAGAATTGCTCTTGCACGAATCGACTTACTTTTTAATAGTGGGTCTTTCCTTTTAAGGAGTGCTACATTATGGAAGGACATGGAGAATTTAATTAAGTTAGACAATAAACTCCTTAAATTACTTTTAATTTCCAAGAGATTCAACAATTCTATTAGTTGAGGTATAAATAAGTAAATAAAACCTTGGAACAATGGGAAAACACTTGTACAAAAGGCAAAAGATTAGAAAGACTCTGTACCCTGGAGCATAAGTAATATAATTAAATGCAACATGTAAAAAGAGCAGTTGTCTTCTACAGCAGAAGAAAGCATCAAGGCAGTGGCCCGGTTTCCATAAAATTTTCAGACCCTGAGTGCACTAGCAGGATTTGCCTAATTGTTCTATTTCTTACAGTTTGTAAAATTCAGAAAACATACCAGATCATTTCTCTTTCTAGCATATAAAAACATTTTGAAAAGGCCAATTCTCTCTTTAAAAAGAGAATTTAAAATGTCACAGCCCAGAGTGAAGGTAGGAAAGGGACTCATACTCCCAGGGTTGCGGGAGACCGTGGAATATAATAATAGCTAATGGCTATCATTTATTAAGGGCTTATAAATGCCAGACAGTGTGCTAAACACATTACTGCATTTTCCTCCTTAAAATCTGTGCAACATTGAGGGATGGATATTTGTGTCCCTCGAAAATTCTCATATGGAAGTCCTAACCTGCAGTACCTGAGATTGTGATCATTTTTGGAAAAGGTCATTGCAGGTGTCATTAGTAAAGATGAGGTCATACTGGAGTAGGGTGGGTCCCTAATCCAATATGACTGGTATGCTTACAAAAAGGGGATATTTAGATGCAGACATCCACATAGGGAGATGGAGATAAAGGCAGAGATTCATAAGCCAAGGAATGTCAAAGATTACCAGCAAACCACCGGGGGCTAGGAGACAGGCCTGGAGCCGGTTGTCTCTCTCAGCTCTCAGAAAGAACCAACCCTGCACACGCCTTGACCATGGACTTGCAGCCCCCAGATCTGTGAGACAATAAATCCTTGTCACCAAGCCACAGCCCTAACAAACTAGGTCACTATATTATGCTCCCCATTTTATAGATGAAGATTCTGGGGCTCAGAGGGATAAATGTGCCCAGAATCAAAGAGCCAGTGAGAGGTAGAACAGGGGCTGGATCTAGGTCATTCCAATACTGTGTTTTAAAAATCTTCCAATGTTTTCCAAAAACTGGCCCAAGGGCCACTTGTGATGCTTGTTAAAAGTGCAGATTTGGGATTTTACCTCAGACTTGCTGAATATGAAACTGGGGGAAATGGGACAAGAAACTGAACTTTAAATAAACACGCTTATTACTTATTTTGCTTCTGATATTAGAGTCCTCCAGCCTTCTCACTATGGTCTGTTGACCTTGGGGTGACTGAAGTACCGAGGGATGCTGATTTGTCAATTAAATGTTGGGCAAGTATTTACCTGGACTTAAGATTCAGTTTTATTTTTTTATTTTTCAATTAAATTTAATTAAACAATTTTCTAATTTATTATTTTTTTATTATGTTCAGTTAAATGAGGACAATGCAATGTTTACTATCTTGCCTCCCAAGTTCAAGTCAAGTCCCTTGAAAAGGAAAGTTAGAGAATTATCAAGGATTTTAGAAAGGCAGGCTAATGTAACAGGGTATCTTTATTCAGGTCATTTGAGTGAGGGATATGGAGGAAGATGTTACTTCAGTGAAAATCCTCCTCATTTGTCTTGAAAGAGTCAATGCTGAGTGATCAATGGTTATGCTCTAGAAAGATATGCTATTGTTTTACCACGGTCAATGCTCTGCCTCACTGTGTGGTGAGAAGTTTCTCTTCTCGATTGCACACCGCAATGTACTGTGCTTCTGAGCAAGTTTGCTCAGATTGTCTGAGCTTTGGGTGAACCTGGAAAGCAGAGGCCCATTTCCTTGATTCCATTGTTATTTACTCCTTCAGACATAGAATGTACTTTCTCTTTGCCTAGAGAAGAATGAGAATGGGCAAGGCCATCCACTATTAGTGGGCCACCACTATTCATTGATGTGGACTCTGCCATATTGTTGCAGGCACTGCAGACTGTGAGGTGCAGTTATATTATTATTTCTGTCCTATAGAATCTTAGGATCTTTCCTTACCCAGATTCACTAACATGTATCACTTCATTATTGCTGCTTAACAAAACACCCTAAAACTTAGTGGCTTAAAAGCAATGATTTGTTATTTTTTAAGTTTCTAAGGGTTGGCTGTGCAGGCCCTCTCTGGGTTTTGCCTGGGCTCATTCATGCAAGGGCATTTAGCTAAAAGCTTTGAACTGGGCTCAAAGTCCAAGATGGCTTTACTCACACCTGGCTGTAGGTGCTGGCCATGTGCTGCAGGGCCTTGGTTGTCCTCAGGGTCTCTCATCCTCCACGAAGCTAGACTAACCCCCTTCATATGGCAATTTCAGGAGAGTTTTCCAAAAAGCCTAATATGGAAACTGTAAGGTCTTTTGAGGTCTAGAGTCTGGGACTTGCATAAAGTCATCTTCAGCGAATTCCATTGGTTAAAGCAAGTCACAAGACCAGCTCAAGTTCAGGAAATGGAAAAAGACACCAATTCTGGGTGGGAGAATCAGTGTGGGATGGAAGGAATTTCTGGCCTTTAAAGGGTCTACCACAATGGCAATCTAAGAGGTCGCCATTATTGTTTAGGTAATTTGGGTATTTTAATACCAAAGACCATTGCTAGAACTGTGTGAAAGGTCTACTTGGAACAACAATAACAAAACTCAAATTTCTGGAATCCACTTCTAGCAATAACTAGTTAAGCTCTTTCAAGGAGCAAGTTAGGGTGTTCACAGATTATCATATTGGAAGGACATGTTGCATATCACCTTGAAGCAAAGGTGAGAGATAAAAAGATAAAAATACTTTCTGTTGCTGACTCTACACAACTGTTGTAGATGAGGACAATCTTACCTAATATGTGGTCTATGAACTGGAAGCATCAGCATCCTTTGAGAAATTGCTGGAAGTACACATTTTTAGGCTCTTCCCAAGATCTAGTGAATTAGAATCTCTAGGGTGGGATCCAGGAATCTATACTTTAATAAACTCTTCAATAAATTCTGACACAAGTTAAAATTGAGAAGTACTGATCTAAGATCAGACCTCTCTTGGATAAAAGCACTAGGTTAGTGATACTTTTCTCAAATCTGTCCCTTTTCCATATATTTAGAGTTAATCCCATGACCTGTAAGATGGAATTAATTTAATAAAATCATCTAGTGGGTTTCTCAAAAGATTTAAATCCAAGGAACAATTGGAAATTATTACTAAGTAATATTTTTCCGCTTCTATATATTTACAAAATTGATAATCAGAGATGGCATATTGTTTGTATTGATTTGGGATGAGAGACATTGCACAGGATTGTTCCATGAGGGCACCTTCTAAACAACTGAGTGCAATGAGCTTTGGGAACATATGCAGAACTCATTTTGCTTAAAGACAAAACAAATATAACCTGACAAAGCCCAACCAAATAGCATTATGCTTTGGAAAGGAACTTAAATGGCAGACAGCTGTTTGTATTCATTTTATAAAGGAGGGATTTAGGCTTACTCGCAAAAGTAAACATGGTATTATTATTCGAGTCTGTGCTTTTTCTTTTAAGCTATGAAGAGTTCACCTATTGAGGTAGGAGATGCTCACCACAACCAATAATGTTTCTAGAAAAATCACTGTAAAAAGAGATGGTTATAGATAGCATTAATAGCAATAGCTACTTTATTACATTCTTTTTTAAAAATTTATTTTATTTTTATTTTCTAACTGAAGTATAATTGTCTTATAGTTTCAGGTATATGATGTAATAATTTGATACTCATATATATTTCAAAATGATCACCACAGTAAGTCTAGTTAACATTCATCAAAGTACATAGTTACAGAATTTTTAAAAATCAGAACATTCTTGAAAGGATTTTTGTTAATTAAGGGATGAGTATTCCCATTTTAAATAAGGCAGTTTTCTCTGATTTATACTTTGTTTCTCAGAAATCATTGTAAGTTCTTGTGATGTTCATGATAAGTTTCAGCCCCAATATTACCATGAGATCATTATTGTTTACTGATCAGCGAACTATTCACTAGTTGCCTCTACTCAAACTTGGAATCACTGAGAATTCCACCAGGTAGTGTAGAGTTAGCTTACACTCAGCACTGTTGTAGAGTTTGATGATAATTTTTGATTATGGCAGAGCAGTGGGCTGATAAACTGAAAAACCTAGCCTCCAGATTTGCAGCTCCTCTCGAGAGGTGAGATTGACTTGCCCTCTCCTTGATTCTGGGCTGACCTTGAGACTTACCTTGACCAATAGAATGTGGCAGAAGCGATACAGTGTGAGTCTGATGCCTAAATCTTAGCTTCCTCTGTTCTCTCTCAGAATACTGCCCTGAGACCACCAGCTGGAGAAGTAGTCCTCTCCCTGCTGGAGGAGATGAGGCCACAGGGAGGGGAAGTAAGGTGCCCTAGTAGACAGCTACACCAACTGCCTGGATTTGAGTGAAGTCAACTTGGGCCTTGTAGCCCAGACAGTCTTTCAGCTGAGTGCAGATCATGAAAGAGCCCTGGCAAGACATCAGAAGAACCACCGAGCTTAGGGGTGCTGGGTGGTGCAGTGGATTAAACATCTGACTTTTGATTTCAACTCAGGTCCTGATTGCAGGTTTGTGGGATTGAGCCTGTGTCAGGCTCTGTGCACAGAAGGGCGTCTGCTTAGGATTCTGTCTTTCCCTCTCGTTTTTTCCCCTCCCTCAGCTCACACATTCTCTCTCTTTCTCTCTAAAATAAATAAATCTTAAAAAAAAAAAAAAATAATCACCCAGCCATTGCACAGTATTGTGAAAAGTAACACATTATTGCTATTTCAAGCCACACAATTTTGGGATGGCTTATTAATTAGCCATAGTTGACTTAGACATAATCTTGGATGTTACCATCACCTCTCCACCCTCCTTCCTACCCAAACATACCTGAGGGCAGACGACAATATTTGCTTTTCCTTTTCTGTCCAGATACCTTGGGAAGCTGGCATTTCTTTACCTTTCACAGAACTCCACCTTTCTCATTTCCCACTCAGTTTCCTAGGATCATTCCCCCAGTCTTCCCTGAATGATTTATCCTGGGGATACTTCTCAAGTCTCACTTCCATTGTATTTTTTACCATTATATTCTCATTGGATGTCAGGTTCAAAAGAAATTTGGACCAGAATTGCCATCGCCATGGTTGGATTGATTTTCAATGACTCATTCTTTCCTTGGATAATGATTTGTGCTTTCTTTCATTTCCTTCAGCCCAGTTCTCTTGAATTTTCCCTTGTTACCCTCTGTTGATTCTGGTGAGATTCGATTCCCTTCCTGGGAGCTAATGGAGGAAAAACTATAATGTTTTCAAATACTTTTGACCCCAAATGATTTCTATTCTAATGACGAATAGTAAAGAAGATTCGTGCTATTAGGAGAATATGTGGTACTCCTATGTTCATTGCAGCATTATTTACAATAGCCAAGTTATGGAAACAACCTAGGTGTCCATTAGTGGATAAATGGATAAAGAATATGCGATGTATATGCACAATGAAATCTTACTCAGCCATAAAAAGAATGAAATCCTGCCTCTTGCAACAACATGAATGGACCTTGAAGACATTGTGCTAAGTGAGATAAATCAGACAGAGAAAGAACAAACACCATATGATTTCACTCATATGGGAATCTAAAAAACAGAACAAATGTATAAACAAAACAAAACTGATAGAGAACAGATTGGTGGTTGCCAGAGATGTAGGGCTGGGTTGGGGGGGGTGTGGTGAAATGGGTGAAAGGGGTCAGGAGATAGAAACTTCCAGTTATAAAATGAGCCTGGGGATGTAATATACAGCATGCCAACTATAGTCAATAATATTGAATTGCATATTTGAAATTTGCTACAAGAGTATATCTTAAAAATTTTTGTCACAAAAAAACCTTGATAATTTTGTATGGTGACAGATGGCAATGATTGTGGTGATCATTTTGTAGTGTATACAAATATCAAATCATTATGTTGTACACCTGAAACTAATATAATGTCATTTATACCTCAATGAGAGAGAGAGAACACATTCTTAAAAATATTTATTTATTCATTCATTCATTTATTTAAAATATATTATTTATTTATTTGACAGAGAGAGAGCACAAGCAGGCAGAGAGGCAGGCAGAGGGAGAGGGGGAAGGAGGCTTCCCGCTGAGCAGAGAGCCCAATTTGGGGCTCGATCTCAGGACGCTGAGATCATGACCTAAGTCGATGGCAGAGGCTTTTTTAAAAAAAGATTTTATTTATTTATTTGAGAGAGAGAGAAAGAGAAAGCATGAGAGAGAGGAGGGTCAGAGAGAGAAGCAGACTCTCCTCTAAGCAGGGAGTCCAGTGCAGGACTCCATATAGGGACTCCAGGATCATGACCTAAGCTGAAGGCAGACACTTACCAACTGAGCCACCCAGGCACCTGGAGAGAGAAACCATATTAACCCCTTAATGGGGGGATGGGAAGGAAAATATGTTCTATACAGCCCAGGGATGAGGAAACTGATCCAATGTGGACACTGACACATTTTTCAAACTTGTCTGTGAAAATGTGTGTTTTTTTTTTTTAAAGATTTTTGTTTTTTTTTTTTAAAGATTTTATTTGTTTATTTATTTATTAGGAAAGTGAGAGAGTGAGAGAGAGCATGAGAAGGGAGAAGGTCAGAGTGAGAAGCGGACTCCCCATGGAGCTGGGAACCCGATGTGGGACTCCATCCCGGGACTCCGGGATCATGACCTGAGCCGAAGGGAGTCGCTCAACCAACTGCGCCACCCAGGCGCCCTGTGAAAATGTGTTTTAACTGTGGAAAGTTTCCCTTTTCTAGGCACCTTTTTTTCCCCTTTCACCAGGCATTAGAACAATGACTCTGTGTTCACTTTCACAAAACTAAAATTTCTGTGGAAATTTGTAAACAGGCAAAAAAGTAGAAAGAACAGGGCAAAGGGAACTTATTTTATTTATTATTGTTCAAAAACTCCTCTTGTTTTTCAAAAGAAAAACAGAAATACCTTCTATATCACAATGGAAGTAAACTGGATTATTTTATCATTACATTTCTCCATTACGAAACCAATATACTCTACATATTTCATTTACTTTTTAAAGATCTAAAATGTTAGAAAGTTGGAATTGAGAGAGAGGCTAGAGATCGTCTATCCCAGAAACCTCATTGTGGATGAGAAAGCAGGAGCCCTGAGAGGTTAGCTTGCTTGCTTAGGCAATAGAGCTTTTGCCACCAGAGGTTAGGACGCTATCCCACTTTCATGATCTGATTGCAAATAAATTTGACTTGGATCTTGGATGGGGCTTCAATGTCCAAGATGGGCTGTTTCTTCTCCAGGGCCCCTGTCTGTGTGGTGTCTCCTGATTGGGTTGTCTAGCCCAAGCTTCTCTGCTGGCTTCCAAGAAGGGCCAGTCCAAAAGTTAAGCCCCAGTGTGCAAGCTCATATTGAACATCTGATTGCATCACCCTTGGCCAAAGAAAATCATGTGGCCAAAGCCTGAGGTGATGTGGAAGGGACTTATATGAGGACATAAACACCTGTGGATAAGGAGCCTTGAGGGCCCCCAAAGTAGCATACCCTATGGCACACTCTGTTTCTTCTTTCTCTTTGGCATCCATCACCTTTATCCTTGACTCCTTTATTTTATCTGATGTCCATTATCTGACTCTCTTCATTAGAATGCAAATTTCATGAGGACTTGGAACTTTGTTTTGTTGAATGTTTTGAATGAGTGCACATTTTAAAGGATTATAAAATAGGAGTGAAAAAAATTCACTCACAACTTAGAGCTTTTTCTATTAATACCTTAAGATATATATAAAAAACAGGTTAAATATAGGGCTAATTCTCCCTTTTAGAGAGTAACAATCATCCAGTGTGGAAATCAGGCACCTTTTATCCATCCAGTCTGTGTCGAACACTCTCCATCTCAGGAGCCAGAGAAATGGTAGAGAACAAGGCAGACAGGAGTGCCGGCCCTCATGGGGCTTTAGGTACTAATAGGGAAGGCAGGAAAAACAATTGAAGGGACCAAATGATTATGCATTAGCATAAATACTGCAAAATCAACAAAGAAAGGGCTGAGAATAATGGTGGGAGGTCAGGGCACCTGGCTGGCAGGATGACATTTAAATTGTGATCTTAAGGGTAAGAATAAATGAGTTACACAAAAAGTGTGAGTGAAGACCACAGGGCAGGAAGAACTTGCAGTTGAACTTGCTGAAATCTGTTTCAGTCCTTCCTCTGTCACTCACTAGCCCTCTAACCTTGGCAGGGGGTTGCTTAGTCTCTTTGTGCCTGGCTTTCTTTATCTGTAAAATATGGGGCTCCAAGATATTGACAGCAGACAGAGGTGATATCACACAGGACTTCGTAGGGCATGGCAAGGGATTTGGGGATTCCCCCGTCCCCCCCCCCAAACATAATGAGGAGCCATTTCAGAGCTTTGAGAAGCTTTTCTATTTTTGAAGATGATTTTTCACTGCCGTATAGGACCCTTCCTATACAGGACAGAAGGAGGCAAGTCTGGAAGAAGCAGACCAGGTAAAAATGAGTCCAGGTAAGAGAAGAAGGCAGATTTGGACCTAGAATTGACTGCTCTTGCAGATAGCTGGGTGACTAAGTGTGGGAGGATAAGGTGTCCCAAATGACCCTGAGGTTTTGGGCTTTAGCGACTGGTTGGGTAATGGTAACATTTACTGAAGTGACATTTACCTGGTTTGGGGGTCAGATGGCCAGATAGGCTGGGTCTGGGCCCCTAGGACATCTCAGGCTTTGACATTAGGGGCAGGTTGCACTCTTAAAGTCTGGTAATGACTCCAGCCATCTTTTGTTTCCCTGAGGAACAATATGTAAATACGGCCCTCACTCTCCTTTGTCTGGGCTGCCAACATGTTATCCAGGCTGAGGAAGACCCGGAAACTTCAAGGCCACGTGAGCCACAGCCACAGCCCCCACGGGCAAGCACCGGAAGTCCCCCAAGAGGTCCAGGTAATGCTGGTGGCACACATCACCACAGGATCCACTTAGACAAATATCACTCAGGTTACTTTGGAAAAGTTGGTATGAGGCATAACCACTTAGAGAGGAACCAGTAAGTAGGAAGCTCAAAATAAAAGTCAGCTTCTGCCTGACTGTTAACCTCGATAAACTGTGGACCTCGGTCATTGAGCAGACATGGCGGAGTGCTGCCCAAAACAAGACAGGAGCTGCTCCTATCATCGATGTGGTCCCATGGGTCTACTACAAAATTTTGGACCAAGGGAAAACTCCCAGATCAGCCTGTCATCATAAAGGACAAATTCTTCAGTAGAAGAGCTGAGAAGAAGATAAAGGGTACGTGTTTGTGTGTTGGGGGTTCCTGGTAGCTTGAGGGAGGTTCATTAAATGCTAACAAGTGCTTTTCTAAATAAATGAATGAAAAAAAATAAATGAATGAATGAATGAATAAATAAATAGATAGATAGATAGATAGATAGATAAATAAATAAATAAATACTGTCCTCAATGGCCCTGGCATTGTTTAAGGAAGGGCTCTTCAGATTGTAACTCTTCTTGTACTTAGAAAAACAAAGCAGATCCAATCATCATTAGCATTTTACAAAGAAAGGCACGTAGCACTAAAGTAAGGGAACCCAGAGCTCCACAGTTTACATGCTTAACCACTAAATCACCTACCCCAGGATATGATGCTAAGAAAAGAATGGGGAGCGGTTTTGGCTTCTTTATTAATGAATCTTAAATTAAAATATAACACACAGACAAGAAATGATAAACATCATACATGTGCGGCTGGGTGAGTTATCAAAGGAGGCATGCCAGTGAACACCCCTCAGGTCGAGCAGTGGCACATTATCGATACCCAGAAGCCCAACTTATGCCCCCTCCTAGTCACTACCCTATCTGCCTCCCCAGAGGTAATTGCTCTCTTGACCTCTAACACTACAGTTAAACTTTGTCTGTTTTTGGACTTAATATAAATGGAATTACAGGATTTCGGGGTTTTTTTGTTTTTTTTTTTTGTTTTTTTTGGACAAAAGTCTGGTTTGTTTTGAAATGCTTGAGTCATTCAATGGGAATTAAAACATCTTAATGGAAATCATCTCGGAATTTTGCAGAGAAACCCTGGTGCCCATGCAGTGTGCGGGTTTGGAATAAACTTTCCTAGAGTCCAGCAGTCATGGGTGGTGCCGTCTACCTGGAGACAAAGGAAAATGATGTAAAAAGGAAATTCTAAAGGAGACATTTTGAAGCTGCATGAATAGAACTAGGGACAAAAAATGCCACATGCAATTAAAAATGTGGGAAATAGGAGGTCAACTCACTGTTAATGACAAATTATAATGGGCGAGTGTAAGGTAGGACCTTTATGGAAAAATGATTTTCTCAGTTAGGATGGTTGGGGTGAGGGACCATTTGGAGTGGTCCCCTATTGTATCCATTTCAAAAACCATAAGAGCAAGCTCCTAAAAGCCAATGATATGGAATAAAACTATATAATATAGTCTGTTTTTGTAATATAATAAAAAAGATTAAGGGATGGTACAAGCTTGCAATTGCCAGTTAATTACAAGCTGCATGAGTGATGAAAGGGACTTTATGATCTGACGCCTGCAGTTTATAGAAGCCCAGACTAGTTAAATGATTGGAAGTACAGTTGACTAGGGCACACCCTGAGAAGGGCAGAGCTGGGGCCAGAGCCTGGGTTTTGAAGATGTTCAGGTCTTCACATTGTGCTGGACTATCTTCCTCAGAGTCAAGATGTATATACAAAGTTTGTGGTCTGAGATCTCAGAAAGATCATATTCAAAGGTCATTTTGCATAATAGCCATTCTTCTTTCATGGAAGACTATGGGACACTGGTAGTGGAAACTGGTTCTTTGAGTTTGGAAGTGGGGGGTCACTGCACCCACATGCACCGGGAATAGAATTATTCTTTCTTCCCCCTGGATGCTCTTTTCCAATTTCTTCAAAAAGCTGGCTCTACTTCATCCTTCAGCCTTAGTTCCTAAAAGTTGTACCTAATTATTCTCTATTGGGCACTCAGTGGATTTTCTTCTTAACGTTTATTAAAATAAGTATTTATTCCATGTATTTTTTCATAGCTTGCTTGGTTGGTAAATCTCTTCGTCAATTTCCCCAACTATAATGTGAATGCTAACCCATCAGGGACGAGCCTGTACAGTTCATAGCTGTAATCCCAGCATGGCCTGACTAGTTAGTGGGTGCTAAATTAAGATTGCTTGAAGAAAAAAAAAACGAATGGACTTTCTGGAAGGGCTAGGTGGCAACCGTGTGTCCTTGAATGGCAGGGTCTCGTAGAGGCAAATTGCAGTCGATATAAAGCTATACTGTATTTTCAGGAATTTGAAAGCCATGCTTCTATGAGCAAGTTTGAGTATTCCTGCTAACTTTAATTATGGCTCTATGGCCCCTCAGCTTGGAAAGCGAGAGAAGCTGAAGATGACCCATCCTGATTCTCTTATTCCAACCTTCTTAAGGTCTGTCTAGTACAAAAGATATGTTGGCTATCCTTATGTGCTCAGCATCTAGGACATTTTCCTGAGTTTGTTTCACACTGGGGAAATCAAGTGTGTTTTAGAGTGGCATTTTGCTTCTATTTCCTGGATCATCCTAAAGAATCTGAGATGTCTCTAGAGCTGCCTCATTGGCTGGTTTACTTAAGTGTGGCTTGGAAATTATGACAACACATGCAACAATTTGAGATCCTTTGAGCTAGAGCCAGTCTGCAATTGGACTCCCTATGGCATTTCAAGATATCATCAAACCTAGGAAACACTGTGTTCTTCCTCCCTGACCAGCCCAATGCAATGAGAATAAAGGTAGACTTAATTTAAGGTATATTCACACATATCCATGATTTCTGTGGCTTGGGAGGCCACAGAACAGGGCAATGAATGGTATGAGTAGTAAATATTCTGCAATGCAAATTGCAGTAAATGCAATATTCTGGAATGTTTCAACTATGTGGTTATTCATGCATGAAGGTGATGCTATCAGGTCACCCACAGAAATCAGGCTGCCTGGATTCAAAGTTTTTCTCTCTCACGTAGTAGCAATATGACTTTGAGAGAATGACTTGTCTTATCTGAGCGAATGCTTACCAATATTGGTGCCTAGATTTTTA
Source organism: Nasua narica (assembly GCA_028533885.1). Lineage (NCBI taxonomy): Eukaryota > Metazoa > Chordata > Mammalia > Carnivora > Procyonidae > Nasua > Nasua narica. The sequence goes on along the minus strand of CM052810.1, from coordinate 162,069,419 downwards.
CCTTTAGGGGCTAAATTCCATGCCTATGGAAGTCCCTTTCCCATAGAATTTCTGAGCCCAAAAGGCATTTTTCAATCTCACACATGGTGAGAGATCACTTGGCAAATGAATACATAACTATCCTCATTACTTGGAAAACTTCAGGTACGGTATTATTTATAATTAGTGGAGAAGCAATATAGCCTCTGGTGAAATATATTTGTCACAATATCCAGCCTTAGGGGGCATACTAGAATCAAGATGGGTCAGATATCTAGCAGAGTAGCAGGTGCATAGGTAAGCAGGATTAGGGTGGCACAGGGCCAGAGGTATGGCTTTTCATTTTCTGTTATTTTCTTACTTAATCCACTGAGTTCCTTTTCCTCGAGTGAATGTGATAATATATGTCGGCAAAATAGTACAACTGTAACTGAGACCATATGGTAGAGTATTTAGACAAAAACTTTAATTTAAATAGCAAGTATCTGTTGTGAATATTTTTTTTAAAGAGAACAAAGCAGTAGTTAAAATACCTTTGAGAAAATAAGGCTGACACCATTCTTTGGCATCTATTTTCATTATTTTTCCACCAGCTAAGGTTTGTGCATTTAAAAGAAAAAATTCCAGTTTCAAGAACTTTTCGGTCAATTGCACATTTAAGTAAGAAGCTCAATTGCTTCTCGGCCTTTTGGCTAAGATCAAGTGTAAGTAGGAAGCTCAAAATAAAAATCTTCAAGATTGGGATAATGATTTATCTCTTGTCTTGTTTATACAGTTAAAAGTCAAAGTTAACTGCAAAATAAATGATCCATATCATCAAATAGCAGTTAACAGTCACTGGGGTAAGTTAGTTTAAGGGGCATAAGATAAACAGATGAATTGATTCTTGGACCATAACGTTCTTGCATACCCTGTTATATTTTATGTAGATTTTGCATATGTCCTTCAGCTAAATCAAAGCATAAGCTTGGATAGTTGATATACTGCTAAATTGGACTGATTATTTATTAGACTAACTAGTGAACTATGAGTTAACTTTGAGCATTTTGGATTCTGTTGGCTTCTGTCCTAAATCTTGATGAACTGCTTCATAAACTGAGATTACTCTGGATTATCTGGGTAGACACAATGAAAGCACAAGAATTATTAACAGTAGAAGAGAGAGGCAGAATTGGAGGTCAGAACAATGCAATGTGTGAAGGACTCCACCAGACCCGCATTACTGGCTTTGAAGATGGAGGATGGTGACCACGAGTTAAGGAATGTATGTGGTGTCTAGAAGCAGGAGTGGGCAAGAGAATATATTTTCCCTGAAAGCCTCCAGAAAGGAATATAACCCTGCCAATACTGTGATTTTAGCCCAGTGAGGCCACTGATATCCCTGAGAAATTTCCAGTGATAAAACACATCAAACTAACATAGAAATAAGGATACATTGAATATGTGTTGACCTACTGATGCAATTTCTTTGGGTTTGTAGCCAAATTTCATGGGAGCCCTTCTCTATCTCATTTAGGTCCTGGCCACATGGCTTCATATTTGTTCAGGTCTGTGTTTCCTTGTTAAAATAGATAAACTTGGGGTGCCTGGGTGACTCAGTGGGTTAAAGCCTCTGCCTTCAACTCAGGTCATGATCCTGGGGTTCTGGGATTGAGCCCCGCATCAGGCTCTCTGCTCAGCAGGGAGCCTGCTTCCCCCTCTCTCTCTGCCTGCCTCTCTGCCTGCTTATGATCTCTGTCTATGTCAAATAAATAAATAAGGTCTTAAAAAAAGATTAAAAAAATAAAATAGATAAAGTTGTGGCAATGCTCATAGAATCATAGAATGATAGTAGTGGCAAGATACTAAATTTATCTGTCCAATGTCCTCTTTTACAGATGAGAAATTCGAGGTTTAGCTAGGTGGAGGGCTTGCCATGATCTGGAATTCCATTGATTTCATTGCCTTCTATTTAATAAATATGAATTGAGCTGAGGAGAGGACATGACAATAGCCATATATGAAACTCATGTTAAAAAAAGTCAATATAGTTGGGCCCCTGCCTCTTGATTTCTGTCCCCTGCACAATTGGTTGAGCCTCTGCCTTTTGATTTCAGCTTGGGTCATGATCTTGGGGTCATGGGATCCATGGGCTACACACTCAGTGGGGAGGCTGCTTGGGATTCTTTCCTTCTGCCCCTCCCCCATGCTGGTACGTGTGTGGTCTCTCTCTCCCTCTCTCTCAAATAAATAAATATGTGTTTTAATCTATATAGTAAGAGCAAATTCTGTATCATTAGCATCATGTGTACTTGAGCAACAACCATAAATAAAAGCATTAGTTTCTTAGGTAATGTAGAATTCTAAGTCCAGGTTCCAAATGATGGAGAGTATGATACTGAAGAGACATCTTTCAACTAGAAAATTGCCAGCTCAGTCTGTCTCTGTGTGAAGGAATGCTCTGCATTTTTGATGGATTGTTGGAAACAGGTTAGCTTAAGTAACACTTGGAGGAAGCCTGATTTATTGACTTCATGAACACGGAACTGCTTTCTTTTTTCACCTGCTCAGAGGGAAGGAGACGGTCATGAGCATCGAAAAAGTTATTCCTGATCTTTGGAACACAGACATTTGATTTGACCATTAATTTTATATTGTATACCCTGAAGTAATTTCAATATATGTTGTTTGGCCGTGTATTCACAGCTGATATTTTTATTTCAATTATGTATTTTTTATTATATATGCATATATGTGTCTATACATATATATAGTAAAATTATATATAATTTTTTGTACTGAGAGAAGGATGATGACACAGTCTGGAGAGAAACAATCACGCCAGAAATGCAATATTCTGGAATGTTTCAACTATGTGGTTATTCATGCATGAAGGTGATGCTATCAGGTCACCCTGTCGGCATGACATAAGATTTGAGTTGATTTTCTGTGTGATCAATAACATTTCTCCAGATCATAAAATTTCACTATAGAAAATTTGGAAAATAAAAGTGTGAAGAAGAAAATTATTTACTAATAACTATCACTCAGAGATGAGCACTTTAGGATTGGGGTGTATTATATCCTTTGTGATACTTTTTGTGTATATTTTTTAAAATAACAAATTGGATGATATGCTCTATTTTGTAAAATTTAATATATCATGTGTATATTCCCAAGTTATGCAATATTCTCCCCAAACCATGAAATCTATGATGTCCCTCGATTTGCTAAAGCAATCCCCAATTTTTGGACATAAGAACCATTTTTTGCTCTTTAAAATAACATCACAATGGGTGTCTTTGAATATATTTTATGTTGCTTTGATTGGTCCCTTAGGATAAAGTTCTAGACCTGTAGTTAACCAGGGAGAGCAGTCTGGGAATTTTCCTAATATTGACTCAGGGTTTTCTGGCCCCTTCCAATGATAGGGCCTTTTGATGCAGACGACTAGAGGCGAAGATGGTTATCTTCCTTGCTGGGGGAGCTACTCTGAATGTATTTCTGGGCTACAGACTAATATTCTGTTTTGATAGAATAGCTTCTCTTTTAACCATTTTCCTGGAAGGGGAGTACTTGTGGTTAAAAATCTTGTTTTTTACATCAGATCTGCAAATCATGAGTTTATATGACTAATGCCGATGAGCTGATAAAAAAATGGTAATGTGGACACAAAAACTGTTTGAAAATTTAAAAGGGGAACATACGTATTTGAGGTTGTTCCTCTTTTGGAATTTTCTTGAAGTCCAGAAAATCCCAGCCCATAGAGGACCTGACACACAGTTTCCTATTAGGACATTCTGTTTGTTCGTTTTTAGAGAGGAGAGGCATGAGGTGCAGAAGGAGAGGGAGAGAATCTTAAGCAGGTTCCATACCCAGTGAAGAGCCCCACGTGGGGCTAGATCTCACAACTCTGAGATCATGACCTGAGTCAAAATCAAGAGTCAGACGCTTAACTGATTGAGCCACCCAGGTGTTCCACCTGTTAGGACATTCTTAACAGCATTTACAAGGAGATTGGGCACATTGGCCTCGGAAGACCTTTAAGGACAGTAACCCTTTCCACCTGAAACCCTGCATATTTATAAATATTGTATAGAGAAGAGATCTGGATTTCCTTTTTTTTGCATGTGTGTGGGTTCCAAATAAACTTTTCATATGTTTCTAACAATGGTCTTTGGCTTTTATACCTGCATTGCCCACAGAATAATAGTAACTACCATATGTAGGAAATCACCTTTGTTCCAGGAAGTGCCCTAGGTTCTTCATGTATCTTTTTTATTCCTCAAAACAACTCTTTCCTCCCCTTCAGTATTTATTTAACAGATGAGGAAATGGCACCTCAGAGAAGGGACTTTCCTTAAATCTGACATGTGAAAAGCTAGATCTAGTCAGTCTATATTCACTATCACACTCTTCCTCTGTGGTTCTGAAAGAGACTCTTAATCCTATCAAGTCATTTCTGTGCATCCCTTCCACTATTTTAACCATTAATTCACACATTCATTCCTCACATATTGAGGAAATGCCTGAAGACACTAGGGATAGAAGAATGACCAAATGGCCAATATGTTGATGGCTGTGGGAGGAAGGCAGGGAGATGTACAGCAGAGTGCATTGTGATGGACCTGGGAAAGAAGGGCGGTGAACACTGATGGAATATCTGACCTCAACACTGAGGCCAGTGACCTTGAGGTCTACTCCTGCTGATTTTTATCTATTTCTCTAATATTCTCTCATAGTCACATTTACGCTCACATGTGTTCACATATGCTTGTGTGTCATAACACACCCTCCTACAATGCATTCAAGTTTAAATGTTCTCAGAAAAGTGATGTGTCATTTACAAGTAGCCAAATGGTTTTTGTTAGTGTTAGGAGCAAAATTATACACATAGTTTTATTCCAAATATCATCAATCAGCAAATCACTTGAAGGACTCACAAACTGTAAAATATCCTCAGATTGTATATTGTGAACTTGTCCACCAACAACTATTTTCTGAACATTGGCTATATGTAAGACACTGTGCTAGGTCGGGTAGAAGCTTCAAAGTGATAACAATGATATAAAGATGATTCCTGCCATCAGGGCAGTAAACAAGCACCAAACCAGTGGCTCAATGTCGCTAAAGATCAGAGGAGATGGAGTCAGCTAGCAGGAATGGTGACTGAGGGGTGTGAGGGATGTGGGCTGCTTGTCCCTTCCTCACCTGTGCTTGGGGATAGTGAGTGCCATCCTTCTGGGCTGAGCAGGGTATGTTGTCAGAGCCAGAGAACCTTCAGGATTGAGGGGCTGAATCATACCACCAGGGGCCACCAGGATCGGCAGCGGTGATATCTGAGAGCAAGGGATTTAGAATGGATAGTGGAAGGGGTGGGTGGGTGACCAGGGTTGTGGTTCTTCCCACTAAGCTCCCTCCTTTGTCTTCTCCAGCAAGAGAGGCTCATGTGACTGGTGGATGAGCTTCTCCCTGAACTTGGGTCTCCAGAGAGCTGCTTCCCTAAGGCACAAGGAATGTACTGTGATAGCCAGGTTGATGCCTGAGTGAGGCACTCTGTATGCCTGCACCTCTCGGCTCTGTAGGCTTAGAGACCCTGATTCTCAAAGTGGGTGCTCTCTTTCCAGTCAAAGCAGCAAGGGTTCCATTGGATTAAAAGCCTTTGCTGTTAACCCAGCACTGGAAGCTCCTTGCATCCAGCGATCAACAACTGAGAAAAGTCTACATCATGGCAGGGTAACTGTCCCTGATCTTCAGAGGGACCAGAGCTTGCGTGGTCAAGCGGGGACAGGGAGGAAAAGGTGTGGGACTCAGGTCATCATTTGGGTACCTCTGGGTACTTCCTTGTTTTCAGGAATTCCCCCAGAATGTATTTCCTAAATATTCTTCCTGTGATTCTGTGGCAGATAAGTTTGAAAACTGCTAAGTGAATCTCTTTCCTCATTCTATTTCCTTTCTGAGATAACTCTCATTGTGTATGTGGTAGATAGATAATGGATGCTATCATTCATCAACAGGAGAGATTCAAAATACATCTCAGACAATAAAAACTCAAGTGCTTTATTTAATCTGGAGAATAACACATAAAAAAGAACACAAAAAAAAACATGGTAGATGAAAGTACAGGAAAAAGGTAGTTTTTCATCTTCTTCTACCCCAAACTTGTATTTTTTCTTTTTTTCTTCTAATACTTGCAATTTAACAAAATAGCTGTTGTTTTCTTTGTTATGATGAACTTACCCCCAGTTATTTTTTTCTTCTGAAAATTATTTATGTTCTACTTTTTTAGATATGAACTGCCTCTTCTAGGATTAAAAAGAATAGCTCTATTGAGATTGCTTCTTTTCCCTTGAGAGATTTCTATATATTATGTAAATAATCATTTCTCATGAAGGTTATATATTTTGTTTTCCTCTTTTCAAAGAGAAAGCTAGTATTACCCACATATTCCTTTCTTCTTTCCTTTAACTGTACCCTCATATTGAGTCATTGACTTGTGGAGTAAGATCTTTCTAGAGTGAGGAAATTCAAGCAGAAGGCTCTGACACTATCTATCCCTGGACAAACAGGACATAAAAAACCATATTGCATCAAAGGGTCCTGGACAGATTAGTACCACCCTTAAGGATATAAAGGATGCTAGATTGGTGGTCCTTATCACCTCTCCATTTAATTTACCAGTATAGGCCCCCCAAAAAGTTGAGCAAACAAGATAAGCTATCTTTGCTAGAACAGATTAATACAACCTCAGATATATGGTATATGGCCACTGATTTGGCAAACACATTCTATTGGAACCCAACTGGAAAAGAAGATGGGAAAAAATTTTCACTCACATGGAAGACATAAGAACATACATTTATAGTTTTACCCCAGGGCAATGCCAACCTTCTTGTTCTCTGTCATAATAGAGCCAGAAGAAATTTGCCTTTCCTTGGGTCTGTGGTTAGCTGGATAATACCCCTCTTCTGCCAGATGTCCATGTCCTAATCCCTGAATCTATGAATATGTTACAGTAGATGGCAAATAGGACTTCTAGGTGTAATTAAGTGAAAGATATGAGGTTGGAAAATTATCCTGAATTATTTGGGTGGGAGGGCAAAGTAATCATAAAGGTCTTATAAGGGAAGGAGGGGGAGGTGAATCTTCACTTCATCAAGTCAGAGTCAGAGAAGGCAATGTAATGATTGAAACCCAAGTGTGAGAGAAGAATGAAAGGAGGCAGGGAAAGGAAGAGGGAGGAGGAGGGAGATGGAGAAAGATTTGAAAATGCTACTCCGTTGGCCATGAAGAGAGCTAGAGGTCATGTGCCAAGGAATGTAGCAGAAACTGGAAAAGGCAAGGACATGGATTCTCCCCTTGAGCTTCCAGAAACAACACAGACCCTTTTAGGACATCTGACTTGCACTTGTGTAGTTTTAAGTCACTAAGTTTATGGTAATTTATTACAGCAACAATAGGAAACTAGTAAGGATTTCCCAGAGTAACGGTTGGAAGTAGGGTGGCTTCAGGGGTCCTGAATTTAGCACCTAATGACATATTTTAGGTCCTAAATTCTTTCTACAATTTCTCTTTGACATCCTCAGTGTAGTTTTCTCTTTTGATTTCAGGCTTATGTCTTCATGGTGATAAGATTGCTGTTTTGGTTCCAAGCATCTCATCTCACACCTCACTCTTCAGTGAAGAAGGGAGAATGATTTTCGTGTTTATTTTTCAGTAATAAAGAACACCTTCTCATACAGCAGAATGATTTTTGGCCTGTCTGTCCACTGTACTTTGTAGTGACCTTCAAGTTGACCTTCAAGTTAGCTAAAGGAAACATTGCAAGGAGCTGAGTGGATATTGAGATATGCTGTTGAATAGATAAATGACCTTTGAATTTCTGGTTGCTCTTGTCATGTTTGATAAGGATGAGAATTGGCATTCAGGGCACTCTGCCCCAAGTGAAGCGTTTGTTGAGAAGATGTGCATTTATTAAATGTTTGGAGACACAGTTAATAAAGTATCATGCACAGTGTCATAGGATATCAAACAAAATTTAATTCAGTGAGTAGCTGTGGAAGCATCCATTACCCTAAAGGCTTGTAATCTTCTTTTGAAAGCTCTGCATGCACACTTCTTTTTGAAAAGACCAAAATGTACTTATTTACCTGTAACTAATACTCTTTCCAAGTGATTTGTGCTCCATAAATAGATTTCATTGACCTAGTCCATTCAGGAGCTTATTCAGTTAATTACACAGCATTTTGCTCTGAGGTCCTGCTGATCAGGAGGCTGACGTCATGGCTCACTGGCTTACCTCGTCTGTGTGGGAACTTGGTTGAAAATCTTCACCAGAGCGGCAGCAACTTCATCGAGGCTCCACCGTAGCTCAGCTCAACCGCTCTGTAAATGACGGTCCCCGCAGGGGGGTGGGGAGCAGGTCCCTTTGTGGAAGGAGTGCAACTGATGAGAGATGGCCCCGAGGTAATTGAACCCTTTTCAAGTTGCTCCCCTGTTCAAACAAGAAAGGAACTCTCTAAGGATACATTCAAGAAGAGATTAAAAACAAAAGAATACACCACAGTATTTCTTATGGGTAAGAACATTGGGATCACCTCCATTCAGTCCTACTGCATAAATCCTCTGCAGCCATGGAGTAGCAACAGGAGGGCTGAATTCATCAAGAAGTGAGTCGTGGTGGAAAAGGTACTGGCCCACGACTCAGGAGATGTGGTTCCTCGGTGTGGCCTGCCACTAGCTCCGTGGGCAGGGCAGGGAGTGGGCATGAATCTCTGCCTAACTCTTCCATGCAGGCCAACGCCACGCCTTGGACATACCACCCCACTGCCACTATGACTGGTCCCTGCGAGTGCTTACTGGCTGCTAGCACCATCGTAGGTGCTTTACAGAATTTAGCTCATTAAATCTCCACGGGCCACAGAATGTCAGTATGTCTCCACTTTTACAGATGAGGTGACTGAGGCTTAAAGACGCTTAAGATCATGTGGGGATGCACACTTCCTTCTTCAAGGCCTGTGACACACAGGGTTGGTCTTAGCAGCCCCTCACATTTACGGCAGTGCTTCTCAGCCTTGCTTGCGCACGAGAATTGCTGGGGAGCCTTAAGATACTGCTGCGTAGGGGCACCTGTGTGACTCAGTGGGTTAAAGCCTCTGCTTTCAGCTGGGGTCATGATCTCAGGGTCTTGGGATCGAGCCCCACATCGGGCTCTCTGGTCAGCAGGGAGCCTACTTCCCCCCTCTCTCTGCCTGCCTCTCTGCCTACTTGTGATCTCTCTCTCTGTCAAATGAATAAATAAAAATCTTAAAAAAAAAAAAAAGAATACTGTTGCGCAGGTCCGTCCCCAGGGATGTTGACGTCACTTGTTCAGGCTAAAGCCTGGGCAATGGAATTTTTAACGCACCCCGGTTTATTTTATCTTGAAGCCAGGATCGAGAACAATTGCTTGACATGAAATTGCAGGGATTGGGGAGAGAAGGCTGAGAAGACTGAGGCACTTTCCGATTTTGGAGCTCCAGTTTTCTGAGAGAACTGGCTTTTCTTGGAATAGCCTCTTGAGGGGTGACTATAAATGCTAGAATCTGTGGTTGGGACTAGCTTCAGGGCAGCTCTAGAAATGTAAAGCATTTGAAGAAGGAAAGGAGAAAATATTTGGGAGGAACACTTGAATTAGTTAGTTTAGGGCAGCTTTGATGCCACAGGGCATCTAAAGAAAGGAAGTATCTGTGTTTGATGATGTGATGGCCAGTTTCCCTATAATCCGCAGATCATCACCAAGAACAATGACAGTGATGCAAAAGGCCACAGGTATGGTGGACTATATAAAACTACCTGCATGATAGATGAGATAATACAGTAGGAAGGGAGTAATTTGGCTCACTTCTTAGATGCCCAATTAAATGTTACATGTGACCATGATCCATTTAGCAAATTACTTTTCCTAGTGTACTAAATGGTATGGCAAGTTGGCCAAAGAGCTATTTACTTCTGAGCTATTTTTCCACTCTCCTATTCTTCAATGCTGAATGCTTTCTTGTTTTAAAGAATAGGGTTTGTTAAACAACATGGTATTTCAAAATCAAGAATCTTCTGGGTACTTTAGAAAGTGAAATTTTCTCCTACTTGGAAAATCTTGCTTGCACCCCTTTTTTTCCATTAGAAAGGAGTTCCTAGTGTGAATTAAAACATCCTCATGATGAAGGGGGAAAGCAAGGAGAAAGGGTATGGGCTTAATTAATGCTGGATGGAATTAGGGACAATTTTCATGAATAGATAAAATTACGGCTGATAAGAAGGGTGTTGTATTTCTTGGAACACTTTTAACAAAGATGCATGTATATATGATCTTCATAAGTTGGTATTGAGCAGAGAGCAGAATGAATTTTTTTAAATCATTCTTAAGAATAGGTTTTCAGCTGATCCTTAGATTCAGACATCTCAAGCATAAGAATTTTGAGGTGACTGCAGGTGGAGAAATCCTAGTGAAAAGAAAAAAGAAAAATGAGGAGCTTTTTCCTGAATGGAAACCTGAGTGCTACAGAGAATTATCTTTTAGTGAAACCTGGCTGGGAACACGCTTAATCTCTGTCTCAGTTCAGGGTGAATTGCGTGTCAAGTTCAACTTCCCAAGTAGTTTTAATAATGTCAAACTGTTAAGTATGTATGTATGAGATTGGATAAATTCAGTCTTTCATTCCTCACCTTTTAGAAAACTAATTGTGAGCAGATTATGGTAGTCATGAAATATTTTGACTGTCTTGTGGCACTAATGATAAAGGCGGAAGTCAAAGAAGAACTAAATCTCCAGCAGTCCTTTTATTCATTTCTGTATGAGAAAGAGTATTCCTCAACTATGCACATGCTTTCTCAAACTCAGCTGGAATGAAAGAATATTTCCCTGCATCGTGTTTAAAAATTAAGTATTGCTGCAGACGGCAGAACTTAGTCTCTTAAGGAACTTATTTTTGTGTCCAAAACACCATGCTCAATGGTTGTACTGCTAAGTTTAGTAGAGATTGCTAAGATCTCTTTTCTAGAGGATAAACCAGAATTTGGATCAAGGAATAAAACAAACTCCGTATTTACCATTGTCCCCGTACACAGCTATCTTTATGATGAAGTTTATTCCAGGGTCATAGCTTAGGAAGGAGAAGTAGCTCTAGGAATTGGGAGCAGACTGAACTGGGACACTAGAAAAATTGCTAGAGCTTCCCATTTGATTCTGAAAACATTGTTTAAGTCTTCTTTGGTTTCAATATGCTTATTTGTTAAAGGAAGTTTGCAGGAGGTCATAGTTAAGAAAGGAAATAGCTCTGACAGATGCTGGTGTACTTTGATGACTGATTGATGTAGTTGTTAGCCTTTGGCTTTTCTCACCCGCAGTTATTAATTTGTCATTATTGGCAGTGTTGGTGACCACTAACAATCCATCATGGGGCAGTTTCTTCTTCCTTCTTCCTCTTTCTCTTGTTCTTACTCTTCTTTACAGGTTAAAGTGCAGGACTCTGAATGCTAGGGATAGGTCTTGCTGTCCACATGTTAGCTGATGACTCAATTTAACCAAGAGAATATCAAAAGCCAGAAAACACAAAAGACAGAAAATTCACAGATGAATTTTTACCAATTTAACACTTTGATTTAAAATTAGACATATGTTGGGAATCTATGTTTTGAATGGAATGAAATAACTGTATCTTGTGTTTGTTTAGTGTTTTATGCAACATATCCCCATTAGGATCTCATTTAGTCTTTCAATACCCTAGACATTGAGAACGTTGTGATCATCCTCAGCTGTTAAGAATACCTCAACACAGGGGTGCCTGGGTGGGTCAGTGGGTTAGGCCTCTGCCTTCAGCTCGGGTCAGATCTCAGGGTCCTGGGACTGAGCCCTGCATCGGGCTCTCTGCTCAGTGGGGAGCCTGCTTCCCCCTCTCTCTCTGCCTGCCTCTCTGCCTACTTGTGATCTCTCTCTCTGTCAAAAAAAAAAAAAAAAAAAAGAATACCTAACGTATTCATGGGACAGCATAGAACTCTTACAGGAAGCATCAGCAGTTATGGGGTTTGGTTTAGATTTTGCTACAAATTCTGTCACTTCAGATTGGTAGAGTAACTTCCTTGAGCTATATTTATTCTTTGAAAGTCTGGCCTGGAACTACAATTGTGCTGGAAAATTCTATGATCCTGTGACTTCAGAAACTTCTCTCCTTAGTGAAAGGAAGAAAAGTCAAACAGATTGTTTGCTTTTGTTTGTGTATTAGTCCCCATCCCCCAAGAGTTCCATATAAGTGAAAGATGTAAAATAACCCAAAATGTATAAAGCAGAGCTTTAAAACAAACCACAGCTTATGTTTTCTCATATTATGTTTTGGTTCTATGAAAAAGTATGTATTGACTCTGGATTAGGCTACATTTTTTGTGACCATACAGAACTTGGACCTTTTTATCAAAGTAGATTTTACTCCCACCATCTTACCTTCTTTTCCCAACCTTAAACTTCTTTCCCCCTTTCTGCTTTCCAAATTGTAGCTTTCTGGATCCACTCTCTTTGTGTGTGTGTGTGTGTGTATTAAGTTTTAATTTTAGTTCCAGTATAGTTAACACAGACTATAATATTAGTTTTAGGTGTAGAGTATAGTGATTTAACACTTTGATACATCAGCTAGTGCTTATCGTCTGTTTCCCCAGCCTCCTGTCCACCTCCCCTCTGGTACCCATATCAGTTTGTTCTCTATAGTTATGACTCTGTTTCTTGGTTTGTCTCTCTTCCCTTGCTTGTCCACTTTCTTGTTTTGGATTTCTACATTTAAGAAATTAAATATAAGCCAGAGGTTGAAATCTGGTATCCTTGATGGTCCCTACACATATGGTGTTTGATTTTCACAATGTTTCATTATTTTATTTTATTTTATTTTCTCAAAGATTTATTTATTTGAGAGAGAGAGAGAGAGAGCACAAGTGGGGGAATGGGCAGAGGGAGAGGGAGATGAAGAGGGAGACGGAGAGAATCCTCAAGCAGACTCCACACTGAGCACAGAGCCCCATGCAGGGCTCCACTTCAGGATGCTGAGACCATGACCTGAGCCAAAATCAAGAGTTGGCTGCCCAACTGGCTGAGCCATGCAGGCTCCCCTATTTTCAAAAATGTGTCTGTTTGTTTTATATATTGTATTTATTTATTTGACAGAGATAGTGAGTGAGCAAGAGAACACAAGCCAGTGGGGAGCAGCAGAGGGACAAGGAGAAGCAGGCTCCCCACCGAGCAGGGAGCCCGATGTAGGGCTCAATCCCAGGACCCTGGGATCATGACCTGAGCCAAAGACAGACGCTTAACTGACTGAGCCACCCAGGCGCCCCCACAGTGTTTTAAAAATTGAACACTTTGCTAGCATTCATGTACCGGGATATTTTGCATAAAAATCCATATTTTTAGTACCTTTAGAATATAGGGCATGTGACAAAAGAGTGTCTGCTTTCCCACAGAGAATTACAGAGGTGAGTAGCTGCAGTTCCCTTTGGCTTTTTTTTTTTTTTTGTAAACATATATTTTTTTAAGTTTGAGTATTGTTAATACGCATTATTACCTTAGTTTCAGGTGTACGACTTAGTGATTTGACAAGTTTATACATCATGCTACGCTCACCACAGGTGTAGCTGCCATGTATCCTGGTACATTACTATTACAATATCCTTGACTGTATTCATTATGCTGTGCCTTTTATTCCTGTGACTTTCTCATTCCATAACCGGAAGCTTATATCTCCCTCTCCCCTTCATCCACTTTGCTCAACCTCTTAATCTTCTTCCCTCTGGCCACCATCAGTTCGTTCTCTGTATTTATAGTTCTGATACTGCTTTTTTGTTTTTTTTTTGGTTTATTCACATTTTTATATTCTACTAATGAGTGGAATCATATGGCATTCATCTTTCTCAATCTGACTTATTTCACTTAGCATATCACCCTCTTGGTCCACCCATATTGTCTCAAATGGCATGATGTCATCCTTCTTTATGGTTGTGTAATATTCCACTGTGTATATATACCACATTTTCCTTATCGATTCATCTGTTGATGAACACTAAGGATGATTTTATGTCTTGGCTATTGTTAATAATGCTGCAATAAACATAGGGGTGCATATATATTTTTGAGTTAGTGTTTTCATTTTCCCTGGGTAAATACCCAACAGTGGAATTATTGGATCATACGTATTTCTATTTTAAATTTTTTAAGGAAACTGCATACTGTCTTTCACAGTGACTGCACCAGTTAACATTACCACCAACATTGCAAGAGGATTTCTTCTTCTCCACATTCTCAACCAACATTTGTTGTTCCTTGTCTTGATTTTAGCCATTTTAACAGGTGATACATGATATCTCATTGTGGTTTTGATTTGCATTACTCTGTTGATGAGTGATGTTGAGCATCATCTCATGTGTCTATGGACCATCTGGATGTCTTTTTTTGAAAAATGGATATTCAGGTCCTCCGCATTTTTTTCTTGGATTGTTTGTTCTTTTGGTGTTGAGTAGTATGAATTCTTTATATATGTTGGGTACTAACCCCTCATTGTACATATCATTTACAAATATCTTCTCTTAGTCAATGAATTCTTTTTGTTTTGTTGATGGTTTATTTTGCTATGCAAAAAATTTCTTTTTAATTAATTTTTTAGAGGGAGAGTGAGGGAGGGGCAGAGGGAGAGGAGAGAGAATCTTAAGCAGACTCCATGCTCAACACGGAACCTGATGTAGGCCTCAGTCTCACCACCATGAGATCATGATCTGAGCTGAAACCAAGAGTCGGATGCTTACCGACTGAACCACCCAAGTGCCCCTAAAAGCTCAAAAATTTTTTTTTTATTTAAGTAACATCTACACCCAAAATGGGGCTTGAACTCAGGAACCTAACATCAAGAGTCACATACTGCTCTGAGTCAGCCATGTGTCCCTTTTTCTGTGCAGAAACTTTATTTTGAAATAATCCCAATTGTTAATTTGTTGCTTTTGTTTCCCTTGCTTTAGGAGACATATCTTGAAAAATGTTTCTATGGCTTATGCCACAGAAATAACTACATGTGCTCTTTTCTAGGATTTTTGTGGTTTCAGGTCTCACATTTAGATCCTTAATCCATTTTGAGTTTATTTTTATGAATGGAGTTAGAAAGTAGTCTGTTTACGTTCTTTTACATGTAGCTGTCCAGTTTTTCCAGCCAGCATCATTTATTGAAAAGACTTTCTTTTCCTTATTGAATGTTCTTGCCTCATTTGTCATAGATTAATTGACTATATATATGTGTATTTATTTCTGGGGTCTCTTTCCTGTCCTATTGAACTCTGTGTCTATTTTTGTGCTAGTACCATACTGTTTTGATTACTACAGTTTATAGAATATCTTGAAATCTGGAATTGTAATACCTTCAGCTTTGTTCTTTCTCAGGATGGCTTTGGATATTTGGGGTCTTCTGTGGTTCCATATAAATTTTAACATTATTTGTTCTACTTTTGTGAAAAATTCTGTTGATATTTTGATGAGGATCGCATTGAATCTGTAGATTGTTTTGTGTAGTATGGACATTTCAACAATATTAATTCTTCCAATCCATGAGCATGGACTATCTTTCATTTGTGTCATCTTCAGTTTCTTTTATCAGTGTTTTAAGTTTTCAGAGTACAGGTCTTTCATTTCTTTGGCTAAGATTATTCCTATGTATTTTATCCTTTTTGGTACAGTTGTGAATGATGTTTTTTTTTTTTAATTTTTTTTTTTAAATTTATTTCTGTGACTTCATTGTTAGTATATAGAAACACTACTGATTTCTGGGTATTAAATTTGTATCATGCTATTTTACTGAACCTATTACTTCTAGCAGTTTTTGGTGGAATTTTTAGGATTTTCTATGTATATCTTGTCATCTGGATAATGACAGATTAACTTCTTTACCAGTATGGATGCCCTTTATTTCCTTTTCTTTTCTAATTGCTGTGGCTAGGACTTCTAGTACTATGTTGAATAGAAGTGACAAAGGTGGACATCCTTGTCTTGTTCCTGACCTTAGAAGAAAAGTTCTTAGGGGTGCTTGGGAGCTTAGTTCGTTAAGTGTCCAACTGTTGATTTTGGCTCAGGTTGTGATCTTGGGGTAATGAAATGGAACTCAGCATCCAGCTCTGCACTCAACGTGGAGTCTGCTTAAGATTTTCTCTCTCCCTCTCCTTCTGCTCCTCTCCCAGCTTGTGCTCTCTCCCTCTCTAAAATAATTAATTAAAAAAAATCTCAATCTTTCACCATTGAGGATGATGGTAGCTGTGGATTTTTCACATATGGTCTTTATTTTTTTGTGGTGTGTTTCCTCTAATCCCACATTGTTGAAAGTTTCTATCACAGATGGATGTTGAACCTTGTTGAATGCTTTTTCTGCATTTTTTTGGATAATCATATGATTTTTATCCTTCATTCTATTGATGTGGTGTATGATGTTGATTGATTTGTGAATATTGAACCATCCTTGCATACCAGGAATAAATCTTACTTGATTATGGTGAATAATCTTTCTAATGTGTTGTTGTATGAGACTTAATGATATTTGGTCAAGGATTTTTGCATCTATGCTCATCAGGGATATTGACCTGTAGCTTGCTTGCTTTCCTCTTCCTTCCTTCTTTCCTTCCTTCCTTCCTTCCCTTCTCTCTTTCTCTTTTCTTTTCTTTTCTTTTCTTTTCTTTTCTTTTCTTTCATCTCTGTCTGGTTTTGGAATCAGGGTAAAGCTGTCTTATGGATTGTACTTGTAAGTTTTCCTTCCCCTTTTATTTTTTGGAATAGTTTGAGGAGAACAGGTATTAACTATTCTTTAAGTGTCTGATATAATTCACTTGTAAATCCATCTAGTTCTGGACTTTTATTTTTTGGTGGTTTTTTGATTACCAATTTAATTTAGCTGCTTGTAATCAATCTATTCAGATTTCCTATTTCTTCTTGGTTCAGTTTTGGAAGACTGCATGTTTCTGGGAATTTATTCCTTTTTTCTAGGTTGTCCAGTTTGTGGCATACAATTTTTCATAGTATTCTCTTATAATCCTTTGTATTTCTGTAATATCAGTTGTTATTTCTCCTTTCTCATTTCTGATTTTATTTATTTGGGTCCTTTCTCTTCGTTTCTTGATGAGCCTGGCTAGGGGTTTGCAATTTTATCTTTTCAAAGAAACAGCTCTTGGTTCCATTGATTTTTTCCTATTGCTTTTTAAGCCTCTACATCATTTATTTCTGCTCTGATCTTTATTATTTCCTTTTTTCTATTTATCTTTGGGTTTGTTTGTTTGTCTTTTTCTGATTCCTTCAGGCATAAGGTTAAATTGTTTATTTGATTTTTTTCTTATTTCTTGAAGTAGGCTTCTATTGCTATAAACTTCTCTGTTAGAACTGCTTTAGCTGTGTCCCAGAAATTTTGAACCATTGTGTTTTCATTTTTATTTGTCTCCATGTATTTTTTGATTTTCTCTTTGATTACTTCATTGACCCATTGACTGTTTAGTATAATGTGTAGTCTCCACATGTTTGTTTGTTTTTTCCAGTTTTTTTCCTTGTGGTTTATTTCTAGTTTCATACTGTTGTGGTCAGAAAAGATGCATGGTATAATTATGGTCATCTTAAATTTATTGAGGCTTGTTTTATGGCCTAATATGTGATCTATTCTAGAGAATGTTCCATGTGGACTTGAAAAGAATGTATATTTTGTTGCTTTTGGATGGAATGTTCTGTATATATCTGTTATACCCATGTCCAATGTTTCATTCAAAGATATTCTTTACTGGTTTTCTTTTTGAATCATCTATCCATTAATGTAAGTGGAGTGTTAAGTCCCCTACTACTATTGTATTACTATCAACTTCTCCCTTTATATCCATTAATATTTGCTTTAGGTATTTAGGTGCTTCAGTCATGGGTTTGCAGATATTTACAATTGTTGTATCTTCTTGTGGGATTGATCCTTTTATCATTAGGTAATGCCCTTCCTTGTCAGTCATTAAAGTCTGTTTTAAAGTCTATTTTGTCTGATATAAGTACTACTCCAGGTTTTTTTTTGGCTTCCATTTGCATGGTGGATGTTTTTCCATCCCCTCACTTTCAGCCTGTATGTGCCTTTAGGTCTGAGGTGAGTCTCTTAAAAGCAGCATGTAGATTGGTCTTGTTTTTTAATCCATTCTAGCACCTTGTATTTTTGATTGGAACATTTAAGCCATTTACGTGTAAAGAAATTATTGGTACGTATGGACTTACTGCCATTTAAAAAATTTGTTTTCTTGTTTTCTTTGTAGTTCTTTTTTTGTTTTTTTCTTTTCCTCTTGCTCTCTTTCTTTGTGACCAATGAGTACTTTAGTGTCTTTTTTGGCTTTTTTTTCTCTTTACTTTTTTGTGTATGTATCATAAGTTTTGTGTTTGTGGTTACCAGGAAGTTCATATTTAACATCCTAAGTAAATAGCAGGCCATATTAATTTGATGGTCATTTAAGTTCAAACACATTTTTAAAAAAAAAAAGAAAAACAGAGAATGAAAAAAATCTTTTTTCTTTTTCTTTTTCCAATTCTCTTCCCTTTTTACTCCCTTCTCTACAGTTCAAGTATATGTTGTTGCATTTTACATCTTTTTATTCATATTTTTCTTATGTCTAATTACGGCCATTCCTTTTCCACTCAAAGTAGTTTATTTCACATTTCTTAGAAAGCTGGTTTAATGGTGATAAGCTCCATTATCTTTTGTTTGTCTGGGAAAATCTTTATCTCCCCTTCAAATCTAAGTGATAACCTCATTGGGTAGAGTATTCTTGGTGGTAAGTTTTTTTCCTTTCAGCACTTTGAATATATCATGCTACTCTCTTCTGGCTTGCAAAGTTTCTACTGAGAAATCAGCTGATACTGTTATAGTGTTTCTCTTGTAGGTAACTTTTTGTTTTTCTCTTGCTGCTTTAGGATTCTCTCTTTATCTTTATCCTTTACTATTTTAATTACTATGCATTGTGGTATGGTCCTGTTTTGTTTCATCTTGTTTGGAACTCTCTGTGCTTCTTGGATTTGGATGTCTATTTTCTTCCTTAGGGTAAGGAAGATTGCAGTTATTTCTTCAAGTAAGTTTTCTACACCTTTCTCTCTCTTTATTCTTTTGAGACCCCCATAATGTGAAGGTTCACTTGATGTTGTCCAAGAGATATCTTAACCTATCCTCATTTAAGAGAAATTCTTTTCTCTTTTTGCTGTTAAGCTTATGTGTTCTTCATTATCCTGTCTTCCAGATTGCTGATACGTTCTTCTGCATCCTCTAAGTTACTGTTGATTCCCTATAATGTTTTTTTTAAATTTTAGTTACTGTATTCTTCAGCTTTGATTAGTTCTTTTTACTATTTTCTATCTCTTTCTTGAAGGTCTCACTGAATTCTTCCATTTTTTTCTCCAGTCTGATGAGTATCATTGTGATCATTTAATTTATCTTTATCTTCTTTATCAGGCATATTGCTTATCTCTGTTTCATTTAATTTTTCTGCTGGGGGGTTTTTC
>CM052810.1:162032946-162049412 GCA_028533885.1 Nasua narica | reverse complement strand
CCTGCCTCAGTTCTCCTTCCTGGGAAGCTTCCTGAAACCTCTATGTACACAGTAAACTGGAGTGACCATGAGCCTTACCTCCCTGCTTCCTGTTTCACAAGGATCTCCCTACTTTGTAAAGTCTTAGAAAACTTTGTTTCCTATATGGTTTTCCAGTATTTTGGTTGTTTCAGGCTGAAGGGTAAATCCAGTTCCTGTCACTCCATCTTGACTGGAAGTGCCCTTTTTATTGATTTTTAAATTACTTTATATATTAAGAACCTCAACCTTTCATCTGTCTTATATATTGAGGGCTGGAAGCTATATTGAACTGTCTTTGTGGAGTCAGTCCCAGAGCCCAGGTCAAAAGGAAGAAAACCAAGGAAGTATAAAACTCATATGGGTCCAAAATCCGAGCTAGACATAAGCTAAATTGGTTCTCTGATTGGGAAGTTGTATAATAGCAATATGTCATGTATTCAATTGGATTGCTATGTAATAGGAGACTTTGATAAATACACACCTAGGAATAAAGTCTCCTGGAAATAGGTCAGGCCTAAATGTTCAAGCAAATTAAAAACAAAATAAAAGCAACTAAATACGAAATCATTGAATTTAATTATTTAATTCATTTTGTCATCTAATATATTAAATATTCACTATGTGCCTAGGGTTTTTTAAAAATACAATTAATATCATTTGATATTAAATATGAATTACATACACTTCAGTTGACACATGTCCAGAGGAAAGTACATCACTGACACTTGCTAAATTTCTATAAACATGTAAGTAGTAGCAAACATCAGATCTCTCAACCCTGTAAGGCACAGACAGACCTGTTTTCAGTTGCTGTTTGCCCTGAGAGGTTGAAGAAAAATAAAAGCAGATTGTTTTCAAATGAAGGTAAATAAGAGTTTATTGCAAATATGTCACTTAACTATCAAAAGAAGGTGGATGGGGGAGGGGTTAACTGGGTGATGGGTACTAAGGAGGGTACTTGATGGAATGAACACTAAGTGTTGTATGCAACTCATGAATCACTAAACTCTACCTCTGAAACTAATCATACATTAAATGGTAATTAATTTATTTCAAATAAATAAATATAAAAATAAAGTAGCTTAATAAAAGAAAATATGGAAATATTTGGCCCCTAGAAAACCATGTACAGTATTAGTGTATCAAATATCAAATTAAGTAATTCAGTACTACGGGGCGCCTGGGTGGCTCAGTGGGTTAAAGCCTCTGCCTTCAGCTCAGGTCATGATCTCAGGGTCCTGGGATGGAGCCCCGCATCGTGCTCTCTGCTCAGCAGGGAGCCTGCTTCTCCCTCTCTCTCTGCCTGCCTTTTTGCCTACTTGTGATCTCTCTCTCTCTTTCAAATAAATAAATAAAAAATCTTAAAAAAACAAAAAAAGAAATTCAGTACTTCAAAGATGACTAATTCTGCCATTTAAGTCTCCACAGTACTTTGTTCAGAATGAAACTTGTGACATTTCCAAAGTTATAGATGTTTCACCCAAGGGTAAAAACAGTCCAAAAATTGTAGGTTTGGATTATTCATTAGAATACACTTAAATTTCAGTATGAAATCCAAAAGTACAGCCAGATTCCCCAAATTTCACCCAATTATTTTCATTGCCAACCCAACACAATCAATACAATGCATATCAGTATCCTCTATAATTAAGTCATTTGCTACAATTAATGATCACAAATTGCTTGTTAATAGACTCTTTATTTTAGAATAATTTTAAGTTTACAGAAAGATTGCAGACAATACAGAGAGTTTCCATATACCACCTCCCCCAAAATAATCTCTCTTAATGTTAACCTTTTTCATGAACTACTATGATACATGTGCCAAAATAAGGAACAAAATACTAGCACATAACTAGTAACTAAATGCCAGTTGTGTGGAATAACTCAAAAATTTTTGAAATGGGTACAAACCTATGCTTTTTTTTTTCTAAGGAAAAACTAATACCATGCTGGCTAATAAATACTACCTTTGAGTTAAGTTCTAGAGATGTAGCTCTTCATTGGGTTCTTTTTAGAAAAGTTGAAAGTAAACCAATTTGGACAGAACTTAAAGTGAAATCTTGGATGAGAGCCATTGTGCCTCTCATGTGGGCTAAACTTGAACTGAAGAGCAACAGCAGCAGGATTCCCCGGGTGGCTCAGTCAGTTAAAGCGTCGAACTCCTGGTTTCAGCTCAGGTCATGATCTTAGGGTGGGATTGAGCCCCGCATCAGGCTCCATGCTCAACATGGAGTCTTCTTGTCCCTCTCCCTCTGCTCCTTCCCCAGCTTGCTCTCTCTCAAATAAATAAATAAATAAAATCTTTTTTTAAAAAAAAAGGGAAAAAAAAGCAGGCACAGCAGCACTATTAATTGTCAGATGACTCCAGGAAAGTTGGTTTTCCAGTTTTTCCACCAGGATTTTGAAATGCTTTGGATCTACTTTTTTTTTTTTAATGCGATAAAAATTTGAGTAAATTGTAATTGGCTCAAATTGTACTTATCTTTATGTTTTCTTCACAAAGACAAGTGTTCATTACTTGGCAAAACAGTTTTTCTATTTATGCATTAATGCACGCATAAAAGTAATCAAACCACACTTATATTCACATTTTTGTGAATGGCCTTTATTGAAAAGAATAAGATTTCATGAAATAGAGACCATGGTGGAAAATCTGGGATGTATAGCTTTTTTTCTCCATGGCAACCAACTAACTGGTTGCACCTGGTCCTCCAGAGTAATTAATTTCTTGTGTGCTGGGATGGTCTGCTGCTTCTCAAGGCCAACAAAAAAGAAACAAGATGACCTTTCTTTAAAACAAAACAAACTTAAATCTCTCATAGAGGAATTAGACTTTGGGGTATGCTGTAATTTCACTCTTGCAGTGGGTTTTACATTTGAGCAACAAAGAGCAACAAAATGAGAGGCCAGATTTTGGGTTTTGTTGAGCTCATTTTTCAGATATCTATTATGTCAGACACATTTGTAGGATCTAAAGGATTTCTCTTCCTGCTTGAGTTAGTTCAGCTAAATCAATGTCTGTTTATAAGTACATATCTGCACAATGTGCTTCACCTAAAAAGAGAAAGAGAAATATCAGAGATCTGTTTACCAAATATCCAAAAAGTGGTTATCTTTCACTATGATGGCACCTTAAGATCACCTCGAACTCTTTTAAGACAAACCAATGTCTGAGCCCCCTCCTTCAGAAATTCTGACTTAATTCATTTGGGATGGGACCCAAGTGCCAGAAGTTTTCAAAAGCTGATTAAGTAAAATAGAATAATTGGGAAGAAAAAAAAAAGCTGATTCAAATGTGTTACCATAGTTAAGAATCAGGATTAGATAGTATGTATACTAACTCAGTTAGCTTTGACCCAATGAAGTAAATTCTTTGTAGATAAAGATTGGATAAATATATGGTATTTATTAAAGTGAGTTACTGTTTGCTACTTAATATTCCTTCTGGACTACAAACTAATGAAAGTTTCTGGGAATGCTTCAGGTAGTAGATTTAAAAGATTATGTTCTTTCCAGTTTTTGTGGGTTTTTTTTTTCCCAATCCAAATGCAACATAAGTTAAGTTTTGGGGATATACCGTCCATCTGAGGATGTTATATGTCTGAATCTCAGTGAGCCTCATTTTAGAAAGTTTTCCCAGCTGTATGCTGGACCCAGACCATGACAGCTCCAAGATCCGATTACTAAGTTTTCAGAAATTTTGCTAGCTGGCTGTTAAATTGTTAGTAGCTTGAAATTGGCCCTGGTGGGAATATTTACACCGTAGTAATTAGCAAATGTTTACAAATCAGGGCTTAATTTCTTCTGGAGAGTTGCTAAATATCTACATGCAAACTACTAGTTTTTAACTATGAAGGTAAGATCAAAGGACCAAAATACGCCTAGGCTTCAAATATTTGTCAACTCCTTATTTTTACAGGCATGGAAATTGAGGCTCAGAGAGTTTAAGTGACCTGTCGAGAAAATTGTTGGTGGACCCAAGAATAGAAGTCAGTTCACTAGAGTGTCTGTCTTCACATCTGTCTTGATTCCAGTCTATACAGCAAGTGCTTTGAAATGTAAGCTCAGAATTTTACAAATAAGCATACATCCATCAGAATTTTACAAATAAGCATCCATCTACACAATATTATTATAACAAGGTGTTTGTTGTTAAGATGCCAAAATCCTAGAAAAACTATAAATCATCTGGACAATGGAATACTATGCACCTATAAAAAAGAATGAGAGACTTCTGTGTACTGATATTGGAAGATCTCCTGTGTACATTGATAAAAGAAGCAAGCAAAGTATAGAACGGTATAGTAATGTACTATGTTTTGTTGACAAAGGGAGAAATAAGAATGTACATGACTGTATTTGGAAAAAAAGAAATACTGAGATTAAGAATCTGTTAAAATGGCTCCTCTATGGGATATTAAGGAAACAGACCAGCAGAGACAAGAGTGTCTGTGTTGAAACCCAAATGAAGACTTTGACAATTAACAGCTGGTAAAACCCCACAGTGTTGCCTATAAACATAAACAATTTCACAGAATTTCAACATCAGATGAGGTCACGCCATGACCATGGTGGAACCAAGCCCAAATAAGACCATTCTGTATCATGTCTGAACATAGACAAAAAACAAGGACACCATGAAACCACACAAGCAACAAAATATCCTTCTCTCCCTGCTAATATGAGTAACGAGTCTTTCTCTACCATGAAAACTCTAGCTTCCTTCCGTTCCTCCTACCTCCTAGAAAAAATTTTCAATCACTGAATGGTCGCCGTTGTCTTCTAGCACCTAACTTGGCCACCAGTTAAGTTTGAACAGCCCAGGGCATAATCATTCTAGAATTACTGAACTTATGAATATCTCTGAATACATAACAAATTCATAGAAGAGAAAGCAGGGTTATGCCAACTTGGTTTTTTATTATCTAATATAATGAGCCATATCACTATATTTT
Source organism: Nasua narica (assembly GCA_028533885.1). Classification (NCBI taxonomy): domain Eukaryota; kingdom Metazoa; phylum Chordata; class Mammalia; order Carnivora; family Procyonidae; genus Nasua; species Nasua narica. Next base: position 162,044,433 of record CM052810.1, on the reverse strand, counting down.
CAATGAGTACAAAGAAACGAAGTGAACACCATACCAATCAGAAATGTTGTAAGAGATGATGAAATGGAAGTAAAGTGAGAAAGATATATGTTTACAAAATTTAGTTCACAGCTTGAAATCTACTCTAGTTATGGTCTTTTCCTTGGCCAATATGAATAAGCTCAAAATAAGTATTTGGCATTCCTGGCAGGCTCTTTTGACTTCATCTCTGCAATGAGATGAGCAGTATTTTTCATTCAGTACCCAGTCACTAAACATCAACTCTGTACCAAGCATGAAGGATTCAAAGATGAATAGGATCTGGTCCCAGAATTTTCTTCCTAAGGGGTAAACCTTCCTTCTCCTTCCTCCTCCTTCTCAATTCTATTCAGACATCTACTATCCAGAAGAGCTTCTCTGCAGTTACTTGATCAGTGTCTGCCTTCTGTCTCCAAGCTTGACTAGTGGCATTGGAAGACAGGGACCACATGTGTCTTATTTATCATTACATTCCCAGTGCCCAATAAAACAAGTAGACCCCTGTACTGGGTTGAAAAATGTCCCCCCAGGGTTCATGTCTACCCAGAACCTCAGAATATGACTTTATTTGGAAATAGGGTCTTTACAGATGTAGTTAGTTAAGATAAAATCATACTGAATTGGGTGAGCCTTAAATTCAATATGACTGGTGACGTTATAAGAAGAGGAGAAGATACACAGAGGCATGCACACGGAGGGAGGAAGTTCACAAGATGACAGAGGCAGAGAGTGGCATGAAATCATTGCAAGTCAAGGATTGCCAGAATCCACCAGAAGTCAAGAAGACTCAAAGAAGAAAAGAGAAGGAAAAATCTGCAATGGCTTTCTCAGGTTTTCAAGATCTTTTTGAAAGCATTAAGAACTTAGGTGTCCAAGCAATTTGGAAGGTATATGGCACAATAGTTAAGGATCAAGACTTCCAACTAGACTCTCTGGACTTGAATCCTGATCTTACCACTTGCTATCCTTGCAATGTTAGGTCAGTGACTTAACCTCTGCGTGCTCAGTTTCCACATCTATAAAATGAGGAAAGTGACAATCACTACTCTTGACTATGAAGTAGATTTAATGAGAATAGACACATAAGGTATGAACCTGCACTATTGAACATATAACCATAAGCTATACATGGATGGCTATTGAACATTTGAAATAATGGCTCCTCCAAACTGAGATGTGCTTTAAGTAAAATTCACACCAGATTTTGAATACTTAGTATGGAGAAAAGAACACAAACATCTTGTTAGTATTACTTTTATATTAATCACATGTTGAATTGAAAATATTTTAATGTATTGGATCCAAGAAAATATATTATTAAAGTTAACTTCATCTTTTGTGTGAATGAGTGTGTGTGTGTGTGTCTACTAGAAAATTTAAAATCACATATGTGGTTCAAATGCACAGCTTACATTATACTTTTATTGGATAGCCCTGGAATAAATGGTATTTGGGCACAAACAAAATTATTTCCATTTAAAAATATGTAGCATCATTATAAAATTTTAGTGTTGGACACTGATTCAGAAGCAGGATATAGGGATGCCTGAGTGGCTCGGTCAGTTAAGTGTCTGTCTTTGGCTCAGGTCATGATCCCAGAGTTCTGGGATGGAGCCCCACATTGAGCTCCCTGCTCAGCAGGGAGTTTGCTTCTCCCTCTGCCCCTCCCCCTGCTCATGCTCTCTCATGTGCACATGCTCTCTCTTTCTCAAATAAATAAAATCTTTAAAAATGAGGAAGCAAGATATAAAAGATTAATATGGGTGTAGTGAAATTATTCTGTGCATAAGAAAGATTCTGTGGTGCTATTGGCCCACTAGAGATGCCTCTCTCAAGTCATTCGTCTGTTCTCCATCAATTACCAGTAAGTGAGCACTTGCTATGCATCAGGCTTTACACTAAATATTTTGTACTCATTGTCTTATTGGATAATATAGTCCTATGATTTGTGAATCACATATACAGCCCATGATACTTAATATGTTAGTAAGAGCTGATGTCAAGGTTTCTATTATGTTAATATACATCACTTGCTCTTGAACGATGATAATCCCTCTGGAGTAGGAAAGAAATGACAGTCACAGCAAATGTGTCCCTGTCACAACCATAGTGAACTCCTCTGACCTTGGTATGTCCTTGGGAATGTGATTCAGATCTGAACATTTTCTGATTCATTTTAGTGGGGAAAGGACAAAAATCCCTTCTGGAAAAAGAACAGAAGACTAGAAAACCTTCTAAAGGCTGGCATTTTCTGGAAGCACCACTGACCCTTAAACCTTAAAGCTCCATGCCCTCCAGACCTAAGACAGAAATCGACTTAAAGAGCATTTCTTCTCTTTTGAGTTGAGGTGCTGAAAAAAAATCCTCCCCACCCAGTTTCTTTTATATTTCAATTGAATTAATCCCTAAAGGAAATGTCATCTTCCATCAATAGGTGATATAAAGTAATGGCATCTTCGCAGAGGCAAGGAAAAGGGAAGAACCAAGTATCAATCTTGTCTGTGTTGGGGTGACATCTAAGCTGTGTACTCTCTGCGGAAATAAGATGGGGCATGAGATTTTTCTTGGCATTGAGTTTGTAGTCCCTGAGTTAAAAGGAACAAAACCATTGTGAGTTTTGGATAAGGCTTTATGGCATTATCTTTGGAAGATAGCAGAGTGATTGTGCCTCTTTCCATTTTCATTGGGCACCAGAACAACCTCTTCTTTCTTGTTTCAGGATAGAATGAGAGTCAGAGAACTGGCGGGGGGCCGCTGGAGTGAGAGTAGGTGAAGGATACTTGTTATATGTGGTTTTTTTCAGTGTCCCCAGAGAGGGCCCAGGTAAGTTCAAGAGCTGGGTAGGAAGAAATTGAGTGTTTTTCATTTGGGCTGGATATTTGTAAGAATGGGAATATCTTACCAGGGAACTTTCTCAAATTCCTGCAACCAAGTCTACAGACTTGTTGCCTTTTCCCTCATCCTTAATGTCTTCTCTTCTGTAGACTAGAGAGATGGCCCCTCTACCATGGGCCCCTCTCCATGTCCAGATTGGCTTTGTTTTCTTTTAGTCTTCCCTTTACAGTGTGGTTCCTCTGGAACTCTCCTTCCTCTCCTAGGAGCTGTTCTTTTTTTCTTCTCCTCATGGTTGGGTTGTCTGTGCTTGTTCTTTCTGTTTCCCCACCTGCTCTGTCTCCCTGTAATATCACTTCTACTGACTCTACCTGAATAGTTCTCAGGGAGAGAGACCCAGGCCAAATCCAATGGCTATTCTGCCATTTTTGTATTGCTTGGAATCCTAGTAACGTTCCGATTGACTCTCACCACCTTGAAATTTTTCTTCCCCTGTGGCACAACACTTTTTTGGCTTTCCAGTAAACTTCCTGCCCCACCTTGGACTTTTTCACTGGATTTTTAATATTAGAAGAATGCAAGGTTCACCACTGAGCCTGTCTTCTTCCTTGATGATTCCTTTCCAAGGCTATCTTAACCATGCCTGGGGCTCCGATTGTCCAATTATGCACTCTGAATTTTGTCTACAGCTTAGATCTCTCTTCCAAGTCTAGGCAAGTGGTATATCCAACTACCTACTCACCTTTTCCACTTGAATATCTCAAGAGTCCCTTCAAATCCCCAATCTCTCTCCACACCCTTCTCCCTGCCACCCCTGTCCTGACCCTGCTGAGATAGTGTACATTGGTTCTCTCCCAGCACATGCCATCTAAGGGATGGTTCCGCCATTCACCCAAAACACAAGCAGAAACCCAAGCCTCACATTTTGTATTTCTTTCTTCCTCACTCCTTCTATCCAATCAATCATCAATTTCTAAATATCACTTTATCTGAACAATCCTACTGGGCTCACGCAAAAAGCCTTTCTACTAGGGTCCCACACCCACACTCCTCCAATTAAATTACACAGCATAGCCAGGATGGATCTCAACATTCACACACATTAATTCATTCCCTTACATAAAAGTCTAAAATTGCCTTTTATTTTATTTCTGTTTGGATATGTCCCCAATCCTTAAAAGAGCTCACAAGCCCTTACATTATCTGGCTTATTGTCCACCAGGCTTCCTCATGCCCATCTCCCCCTACCTCCCTTCTCTCCCACCAACCCATTTGTGGGCTCCTCTGCAAAGCCAAGGTCATTTCTGCTCAGAATCCTTACACATTTATTCCTTTCTTCCCACTACCCTCCCTATGTCTGTGCATCCTTCAGATCTCAGCTGAATCTGTGTGTGTGTGTGTGTGTGTGTGTGTGTGTTGAAGTGGATTCATTTGTATCCCCCAACAAGACCAGTTCCCTATGATACATGCTCTCTCCTATAAGCATTCGAATCTTCACTCTCTGATCTTTTAAGCCTTATAAGAATTGTAGTTAAATTACTAATGATATATGTGCTGCTGAAGCGAACACATTAAAGTACTAATTACAAAATTAGTATTTCAACGCTCATTTCTCCACTCCACGAAGACAGAGAGAAAATTGTTTGTTTTCCTGCTGAACCCTCTGTACACAGCGTGTAGAAGTTATCTCATAAATACCTGTTTAATGAATAACCAACATCCGGATGGCATAGGGAGAAGATAAGAATTTTCTTAAATATATGTCTACAATATTGCATGCTTTATCTTTTATTTTTCAGTGAATTTTAAGTGAAGCTACAGATAGTTAAGTAAAAATTTGAACAATTAAAGGATTTCTGAAGTCAACCCATGATTACATAAATTTACAGTTATTTACGACCTACTGCCATCACAGTTAAACAGAAGGAGCCAAATTAGTAGAATAGGGAACAAAGGAAGAATTTTAAAAATCAATAACAGGAATAGTTGCAGTACTAAACCATTATTGACAACTTTCCAGCTATACATCTCCCCGGGAAGTACAAATACAGATATCTTAATTTAATCCCTTTGAATGCAACCTTTTTTTTTCATTATTGCCCCTTTAGGAGCCACTTTAGACGGTTTTTATCTACTCATCCCCCCATCCCAAGACATTTTAATATCTCAGATATACTATATATCTCTGTACAGCATGTATATCTATGCTTTATGCATTAAAAAGTAAAAGGTTTTCATTCCCTGAGAATAAATTATGGTTCCCTTTAGGATAATATTACCCCTGTTGAGAATGTATGAGTTAGAGTGATTGTCTCAAGATAACAAGGAACATCAACAAATTAATAAGCACCCTTAAATTGATTGTCAGAGGGCTGAAAAAATGTAGACTGTGTCATTGCTATCTTCCCACCTCTAGAATGTTGTCTCCAGTTAGCTAGCTTGATCTATGGAGCAAATTATCTAGCTACGGTAGCACACTGTTCCTTGTGGGCATGATGGCTCAATCAATGCTGTCTTTAGGGACAGGAGGGTATTTCACCCAGAACTAACTGTCCTATATAGGATCCCCAAATTCCTGCAAACTTTGACAGTCCAGAATATTATTGAACCAAATGCAAGCTTAAGGACATATGATATTATTATCACAAAGCAAAGAATTTCTGGGTAGAAAGTAGGTTTTTACTCAACTTATTACTGTTATTATAAAATATAGAATCATGGAGAAAGTATCAAACAGAACAGTATTTTGAGAAAATAAATACCCTATTAGTCACCAATGATCATCTTACTAAACACCTAAGACTCAATCAGAGTTATCACTTGAATCTCTTTCGGTGATTGATACATTTGCTACATTTCCGCGGCCAAAAATGTTTTTCCCCGGACCTTTTTTGGAATTTTTTAAGAAAGCTTTTTAAAAATTAAGAGTTGCATGTGTATATGTCCGACTGTTTATTGAGCAGGTTTTAAGGCTTTGAGGGACTTTGGGCTAGAGACCATGGGAATGGCTTTTATAAATATCACATTAGCATAATAAGCAGCGGATTCGGGTTTTGCAGTGGGAATACAAATGTTATCCAGTACTAAAAATAGATTATTGAGATTATCTTGAAACGAACTTCAGTAATCCCAGCACATAAAATGGATCATATGGAAAAATCTTTATGTTCCAAGGGGGTTTCCACCTCCGAGACCTAAGCAGGTGTGCCATTGGACGGATTGTTTACCTAGCTTTCAGACCTCTCAGACAAAATAGCTTCTTTTAATTCACAATAAGATTCACAAAAGAAAAGGACCTCATCTCACTTGATTATCTGAAATTACGTAATTGTCTTGGAAGAAAAGCAAGAAGGACAGCAATAAACAAATGGTTCCTTTTTTATTCTTTTTTTAAAAGATTTTATTTTAGAGAAAGAGAGAGAGGCAGCGATCGTGAGCAGGGGGAGGGGCAGAGTGGGAGGGAGAGGGAAAGCAGACTGAGCTGAGCTCAGCTGAAAGCTGAGCTGGGCGCAGGGCTTGAGGCAGGGCTGGATCCCCCAACTCTAAGATCATGACCTCAGCCAAAATCAAGAGTCTGATGCTTAACAGACTGAGCCACCCAGGAGCCCCACAAATGGTTCATTTTATATGCACCGAAGTATTAAGCACTATATTGCCCACAAGCCTATAGAATATTCGGGGAGACAAACAGAAACTCTGGGCTTTAAGCTGACCTGTCGCAAGAGGTTTTTTAAATTTAAACCTCATACCTTCACTAGTTCTGATCTCTTCTTCTACTGGTACCTGGTGTCACTTCCAAACTCCCCACCTGGAGACAGGGACCCCTTTTAGGGTATACCCTGCTCCCCCACCTTTCTGAACATCCCTTTGAATAAAGTATTTCAAGAACCTACTAGCATGAAGCCCCAATTATGAATTGGGCTATAGAGGCTCCTTTGCACCTAAAAGCTGTGTGAGCTTTTCCAAGAGACATGTGCTTAATCCGAGGTCCTCAAACTACACCCTGGTGGCACTTGTCAGAAATTCGCAGGGAAGAAACATTAAGTGTCAACCCGAAAGCATCCTGATCCTGGTAATTATGTAAAGAGATTGTCGACAGTCACTGGACATCAGAGTCAGGAGAGGGAATTTTAAGACATACAGATTCGCTGAAGTTCTTCCAGACGATCCAGTTCGGTCAGTCAGGATGACTTCAGGCATTTTTTTTTAATTAAAAAAAATTAATCTCTGGATCATTCTAGGGGACAACGGGGTTTGAGAACTGCTCTAGACAGAACTTGAGATGGGGTGAGGAATGCTCTCAGTGTGTGTGACGCTTGATTGATGTTGAAACGTACCAAGGAGGGCGGATCTTTCTTTACTTCGCTTCCTGAACCCCTGAGCATCTGGTATTTCTGCCTCTCTTATTAAAAGGGTTTGATTTGTGTATCCCCCACTCTCTCTGCCTGCCTATCATAGACCGAACGTTTGTGTCCTCCCAGAATTCCTATGTGGAAGCTCTAATTTCCAGTGCGGCAGTATTTGGAGCCTTTGGGAGGTAAGTAGATTTACATTAAGTCCTGAAGGTTGAGCCTCCATGATGGGATTAATGCCTGAAGTAGGAGAACCTGAAGAAAGTGGCTGTCTGTGGTTCTTACCCGGAACTGAAGCTACAGGCACCTTGATCTCAGACCTCTTAGACTCCAGAACTGTGAGAAATAAATGTCTGTTAAGTTGCCCAATCTATGGGATTTATTACAGCTGCCCAAGCTGGCAAAGATACCGCCCTTGTGTAAAGCCCTTATCTATCGCTTCTTCGTCATTCCTCATGGTGCTAAATGTGATCTAACACTTTGCAGAGTGTTTAATGGATGTCGTTGGTTCTCTATGATCAGATTTCTCAGCCCCAAAGGAAAACTTCAATTTTTGCCAGGTGACAATTTACCTGCTCCCAAAGTTTGCTGGTTCCAGGATTCAGACAGGAAATCCACAATTGGATTATAACTTATGGAAAGATGTCTGATTCTTTCGGAGCACTATACTTAAAATTGCTGCAAATCTGTGACAGGGTGAACCTAGTGAAGTGTTAGTCACATCATAAAGAAGATCAATGTCAACCTCAGACCTCAGTATTCCTTGCAAAAACCCAGACTCCCAACATCCTTTAAAAATATATACATTGGACGTATGTTGGCTCTGAGTTGAATTCAGCTCTAAAACTTATTTTAAAAGTTTAAAGTGATTGATTGCTTTTTATCAAAGTAAAGTGCCAATATTCCTTACTCTGTTGCCTGAAGATCAATGCGTGAATACAATTAATTTGCCTGGATGTGTTGTGGAGTCTACTAGAAGCAAAGTGATACCCCTTGTGCATGCACAAAGTTCATAAAAATGCTTGTTTTAGCAAGGGCTTTTGGCGTTCAGTGGATATTTGGTTTTAAAGGGTTTACAAACAAGAAATCTTTGAGCACTTACTATGTTGCTGGGCTAGTGTAGAGCCTTTGGGAAGGGGGGACATATGAGCTTGGTCAAAGAAGAAGAGACACAGACAATATGAAAACAGTAATGAGACACATGAGGATTTTTTTTCCCCCCAAGAGGAAGAGCAGCGAGGGGCAGAGGGAGAGAGAGAGAATCTTAAGGAGGCTCCACGCCTAGCATGGAGAACCAGATGTAAGATGTAACCATCCCAAGACCATGACCTGAGCTGAAATCAAGAGCCAGATGCTTAACCGACTGAGCCACCTGGGCACCCCCTAGCCACACGCGGATTCTGAGGAGAGGGAGATCAGTGACAGCTAGCTAGCATCAGGAAAGGCTTCTTAAAGGAGGCAGGAGCTGAGGTGAGCACAGAAATCTGTGTAAGATTTAAATAGAGAGATAAAGAGTGCATTTCAGGCCAGAGGAGCTACATGTCTGAAAAAGCCAAGGCAGGAATGGGCCGTGTTCTAGACGACCAGGCAGACCTGGATGTGGGATCTCGGGCCCGTTCCCTACCCACGCCGAGCCTAACTTTGCTCATGTCTTCACTGGAGGTGATAAGAATCAGATAATCAGAATAACACACAAAGAGTTTTTATCTTGTGATAATCCTCTGTGAGGATTAAGTGAATTCAGCCCTTAGAAGGAGTGTCTAGAACAAAGGGCATTCGGTAAAAAGTAACATTGTCATTATACCGATTATTAACTATTATCATTGTTATTTAATCAAGAGAAGTATCCAATAAGAAAAAAAGGTGGGAGATACTGTTGACCATAGTATGTGTTTAGATCATGGAATACTATAAATTTGAAAAGGAGGAATAATGAGAACTCCATTTTTGAACAGGTGAATAACCTTATGGAAAAGAGAGTCAAGGAGGACCCAGAGGTGGGTTCTGGTTGTACTTATGGGAGGGTGAGAAACATTCTCTCTCCTATTGATTCAGCTGTGGACTTAGACATCCTTTCATGAGAGAATAACCCTGTGAAATGCCATCATTCACCTGGAAAGAGATTTGGGCAGAAATGTGTGACTTTTCTCACCTTGCTTGTTAAAAGTCATAAAAGTCCCTTTTCAGTTATTATTAGAAAGAAAAATATGTTTTTTTCCAACAACATACTATTCAGGGGCTGGGAGTGTTTGCTCCTTTTAGCAGGGGCATTACGTTATTAGGAGGTGATGAGATACCTATTTCTGGAGTTCTGGGGCGGGTCGTGGTTGTCCGAGTTTGGTTTGGGTTGGCTTTTTGAGGCGGAAAAGAGAGGAAGTGAGTTGAGAATAAAACCCTCCTGCCTAACAGAAGCAGCTCCCATGGTTTTAATTAGGAGGCGGTGTAGTGTCTCTTCATCTGAGCAGTAAATCCGGACTCCTGTGGGTCCCGCTCGCACCGCTGAAGTCCGGCTTCTCTACATACTGGTGACGCTGACCGCCAAGTCCTCACACCAACTGCAGAACCTACTGCAGAGCGGGGCTCGGATTTCCAATCACTCTCCACTCAACTCCCACCAGCAAATGCCACAAAACAGAGCCAGCTACCCCCTGCGGGGGCTCTTGATCCCTTTCGGGCTTATTAATTCTCTCCACCCTCGGTATTTTGACTCATTCAGCCCGGAAGTGCTCAGGTCAACATCTATTATCTCCAGGGGAAAGTCTCAGAAACTACAAAGTGCCCCCAACCAATCTCCTGTAGCTTCATATAGGAAAAAGGGGAAGAAAGGAAGAAATTACCTTGGACAGAGAAACGCACACTGAATCCCTGTCCAATCACACCCAATGCCATGCGTTCCCACCTGGAACCACTGAGGCAGGACGCAGACACGTGCGTAAAGAATCATCAGCTTTTTCTCTCGCATCCCAATGCCTGCGTTTTACACTTCTGTTGCTACTACGCATCAGAAGAATAAAGGGTTTTGGTAGGAACGTTTTGAAAGGGGCGATAAAACAATATTGCAACTTTGCCGCTTATTAAAAACCGTAACCGTTTTCGTGTGGAGGACGGTCAAAAGAGTTGGCTGAAGTATGCTGTTTGAATGATACTGGCTGGATTGCCTGTGGATTTAGGCATCCTTGCGCCACCTCCGCAGAGAAAATCAGAAGCCGCCTGTAGAAGAAGGGTTGCTACAGAAACGGAATGTGGGGACAGGAAGTGTAATCACCGTTTCCAAATCTGCGCTCTTGCATGCACTAAGACTTTCCCTTTGCGGCATTAAGGTGAGGGGTAGGGACGGAGGTGAGTGGGGACTACGGAGGACGGAGTCTGAACACTCCATCCACTCTGCATAAAAATCCCAGGAGGAACGGGAGGCCAAGGAATCTGCATTTTAACATGCAATTGCCCTCCATCCACAGTTTGAGGAATGCTCGCAGAGTTGGACCACTCCAGAAACTGGTATTGAAAGAACCACCTCCTGCAACGTGGCCTCTATGCCAGAGTTTTGGGGGTTTGATTTCTATTTGGTATCATGCAAGCCCCGACACTGCAAGGCACAGATGAGCAGTGTTGGCTTGAGTGAGGGAAAAAGCCTAAATAGCCATGATTTGCCAAATTCAGGATTTGTACATGACAAGACATTAGATATCAGGGAATTAACAAACATTCCTTGTTTCTTTTTCTTTTTTTAAGATTTTATTTATTTATTTGACGGAGAGAGAGAGATCACAAGTAAGCAGAGAGGGGGGGGGAAACAGGCTTCCCCCTGAGCACAGAGCCCAATGCCGGGCTCCATCCCAGGATCCTGAGATCATGACCTGAGCTGAAGGTAGAGGCTTTAACCCACTGAGCCACCCAGGTGCCCCCATTCCTCGTTTTTTAACAAGGCTTTTCAAAGGACAGGTATTCATTTTTACACTAAACCCATATATTGGGTTCAGGGAGAAGAGAACCACATGAATTTCAAGCTTAGGGTACATAAAAATCCCCCCCACTTCCATCTATTTTTTTGGTTTCTTCTCAGAATAAGTTAGATTTTTACCTAAGAAAATTTCATGCTGTACAGATTTTAAATTTGTAGTTACCAACCCACATATTTCTAAGAATGTTATGAAATTTTAGTCACAAAGCAAAAAGGTATAATAAATCCTCTTGTAAATAACAATAATCTTAGGAACTTAAAAATATCTTGCCTCAATGAGAAACATCTATCCTTGACCACATTTCCTAACTCCGAAGCCAACCC
>CM052810.1:162009650-162032446 GCA_028533885.1 Nasua narica | reverse complement strand
CCACATTAGCCAGATCAGCCCTGGTGATCAATGGGATGACAGATGTCACAGTCATCTTGCCCTCACATCCTACAAGTGTGATTTTTTAAAATTCTTTGGCTTAGACTTTCAATTTTTATTTTTGATGTTACTAAATATTTTGCTTTATTTTAAATCTAATGAAAGGAAAGTATGCAAAGGTAGAAAATACTGAAAACAGAGAAAATACTGAAGCAATCTCTCAAACTCAAAACAGGTTTTCAGAAAAAAACAATTTAAAAAATTCTTCAATCTGGATCGCCTGGGTGGCTCAGTGGGCTAAAGCCTCTGCCTTCAGCTCAGGTCATGATCTCGGGGTCCTGGGATCGAGCCCCACATCGGGCTCTCTGCTCATCGGGGAGCCTGCTTCCCCCTCCCTCTCTCTGCCTACCTGTGATCTCTCTCTCTTTGTCAAATAAATAAATAAATAAAATCTTTAAAAAAAATTCTTCAATCTTTAGTGCCTACTGCCTCTAAACAAGGTCCCAAAGGATGTGGTGTACTTCTATTAGTCTCCAGTCTCTTAGCCAGTGGTTAGTAATTATTTAACTTAGAGCAAATTAGCTTAACCAAATAAACAAAAACCTGAGTCACCCTATTTGAAAACCAAGCCTTCCATTTTTTTATTTTTGGCATTCCGGCCTTACAGCCTAGAGACTGTGTTTACTATAGAGGTAAAGAATTCTCATTTTCTTGGACTACTTTGGAGAAGGTGGCCACTTCTTGGAAGGGTGAGGTCATTTCCAAAGTTAACTGGGAGGGAGCTAAGTCTTTTATGACCAAAGCAGACACTTCGAGCCCACATGAACCGCCAGGAGGGGATCCTTCTTGGATTCGTCACACAGGTAGATGCATGTCGCCACACAGGCAACAAATCTCAAGTGAGGGGTATTAGTATGGCATTTCCACATGGAGAGAGGCTGGGAGCTGAGCCCCTGAGAAACCATGGCAATTCTTTGGAGCTGAAGAGTATACATCTGTAGTCATCTTCTCAGGCTGCCATAACACGATTCTATAGGTCAGGTGGTTTAAACAATGTTTATCTTCTCACAGTTCTGGAGACCAGAAATCCACGATCGTGGTACCAGCAGATTCAGTTGTGGTGAAAGCTCTCTTCCCAGCTTGTAGATGGTCACCTGCAAGGCGATGTCCTTACATGGCCTTTCTACTGTGCAGGCACCTGGGGAGGGAAAGAGAGAGAGAAAGAGGGGGAAAGAGAGAGAGAGAGAGAGAGATGGTTCTTTGGTGTCTCTTCGTATAAGGACACTAGTCATAGGGAATCGGGGCCCATCCTTGTGACTTCAGTTAACCCTAATTACTTCCTTAGAGACCTTATCTCCAAATGCGGCCATATTGAGAGTGAGAGCTTCAACATATGGGTTGAAGTGGGGGACACAGTCAGTTCTCAACAACATCCTAGGATCGTGTGTGGAGCAAGTCACCCGGAAACCATCACTGGACATCATGACATCGTCATGATTGTGCCCAAGTAAGAAATGTCTCCTCTCTGCGGCTCCTCAGGGTTCTAATTTCTTGTGCTATTGTGGGAGGCACATCTGGGCAGGATCTGGAAATTACTCTTTAAGACACATGCTGCATTTAACCTTTATGTGTAAGCCTCTGGATTTATTTCTCATTTGCTCTCCCTTGGCGTATGTGAAGTCTGCCGTGAGTGCCCCTTATGTGCATTCCGATAAACCAAGGGGAAGGGACTGTGGCTGCACTTGGCCTAGAGATCTGGGCAATGGAGCACCCGCGCCAGAGTTATGACATATGGTCACCACTGGGGGTGACACTCAGGGGCCCACGTGAGCCCCATCTGGAGCATCTCCCATCAGGTCAAATCCTGAAGGTTCGGAGGTTATTAATTTAATAAGTTTGGAGGTTATTAATTTAATATTTCCCATAATCCTTCACTTTTCTTTTCTACTGGTATTTCTCCATTTATTTTCCTTGGGCTTAGTCACTCAGATGATGACCTTTTTTGGGGAGAAAGTCTCTACAGAGGTAGTCAAGTTAAAATGAAGTCACTAGAGTGGCTCTAATCCAGGGCGACTGGTGTCCTTAGAAAAGGGGGAAATTTGGACACAGAGAAATACACAGGGAAGATGATGTAAAGACATCCACATAGAAGGACACCATGTGAATGTGTCCTTATGGTGCCAGCCTCTGAGGAACTACCAGAAGCTGGATAGAAGTATGAAACAGATCCCTCCTTCGCACCGGGGAACATAATTCTGCCACCACCTTGACCTCAGACTTCCAGCCCATGGAATAGTCAGACAAGTTATTTCTGTTGTCTAAGCCAGCAGCTTGTGATACTTTGTTACAACAGCTCAGGAATACTTTGGTGAGACGGGTTGAGGCCAGTTCTCATTGGCATTAGATTATGCAGACCTTATTCAGTCGTTGCATTATTAGCCACTGATCATCTGGGATGTTCACGGTTGATTAAAGAGCTCGTCTTTAAGAGGGGAACGACCGAGCAGGACCAGATGGGCATTTCGAGAAGAACTGCTCTGAAAACATTGATTGCAAGGTAGTGAGGGAGGGTGTAAAGACAAAATTATAAAGATGACAAAATGAGAGGAAAGGAGACTGGATCAGGGTTGCCAGGATTGAAAGAGGGAGGGAAGGGTGTGACTATAAAGAAGTCTGGGGAGTTCCCTAGTGTTGACCTAGCAGTCTTGTGTCTTGAGGCTGTGGTGCTTATACAGATCCATCCATGAAATCAAATGTAATAGAGCCATGCACGCACACATACCCAAAAAATAATAAGTGCGCTCAAAGGCTCATCAAATTCAACTGACATCTAGTCTAATTAGTTGCATTGTTCTAATGTCAACTTCCCAGAGTTCCATAAGATGTTAGTTACCATTGGAAGAAGCTGGCTAATGGCTACACAGGTCCTCTCTATCAGATTTTTGCAATTTTTATGTGAGTCTATAAATATTTCAAAATAATACATTTTTTACCAGAAAGAGAACTTGGCTGGGACACAGAGACAGAGATTTTTCTCTTCTTCATTTCTACTACCCACGTAGCGTCAGCCTTTGACCTCAGCAGCCCCAGTTTAACCAGCTGTTAACTCATTATCACAGGATCGGAATATCTGAATGATCCCAACCAATTTTGAAGGACAGATTTCAAGGGCGGAGAGAGCAAACTATTCCGCAAGTGTCGTGGAACTTTAGAATTTCAATTCCTAATGCAATATCGATTTAACCCTCTCCAGTAATTTCTGCTCTAATTTGAACCCTGCTAAATAGTCGAAAATAATGTAAAAATGGAGCTCTCTTGGAACTGTGACACAGATGCACTCCAAAGTGACATCATGTTCAATCAGCTGTCAGCTGGCGGTGGCTGCAATTATCAAGTGTGGATTATCTCTAATCCTGTACCGGCATTATTTTTAATTTTTTTAAAAAACGAAATAATTGATTCTGATATGTAGCTCCAGACTTAGTCATGAGTGTCTTTTAAATTTCTCCCTGGCATTTCTTTAGAGATCTAATCAGATCTAGTGCTCTTCAGTACCATTTCCAGGCAATATTCATACATTCTGTTTTCAGGATTTATTTTTAAAATGATGGTACTTAGGATACTTGGTAACTGGATAAACAAGTTAGAGAACAGGACTATGGATGCTCACATTTCTGGATGAAATATAAGTGCGTGGGTACACGCACATTGCATTTGTTTTAATATATGCACGGAAAGAATCTTAGAGAACAGACCCCATGCTCTTAAGAGTGCTTATCTCTGAAGGACCGAAATTGCAGGAGACTCATTTTCTGAGGAATACGTTTCCATAATATTTAATCAATATGGATTAAATTATAATTGATGCCCTTCTCAATCATACTGGCCAACGATATGCATATACTGATCCCATTCCCACATTACCATAAACACACACACACGCGCGCGCGTGCGCACGCACACACACACGCAATCAGAATGTATATTAGCATAGCACTCACCCTGCAATAATGATGCACAGGAAAGTTTGGATTATAGGGGAAAATCATAGACATTGTCCTTCTTATCTCTTGCATTTGAATCCAGCCATACATCTCAAGGCTGCTGGTCCTTTACAACCTATTCCTAACACGTTGATCTCTTTGTCTACCTCAAGACCTTTGAGATTGTAACACTGACTGCCATCTCCCCTCTAGTCCTAAGTGCTTGGTGTTTACAAGGAGTCTGTTGTGATTGAACCTTAGCTTGTTTTACTCCTATGGCAGGGAGACCTTATGGTATTCTTCCCCCTAGCACCATTCTTCCCAGTCTGTTTTGCTAGTAATGGCCAGGGGAAAAGATGCCTAGCAGCGTGGATAAATTGTGAGGAAGGAGAGGGATCTGAGTGTTAAGCAGCCATGCAAGCATATAGAGGGACTGAAGATGCTTGATCTTGGATAAAGCATAACTAACGCATGGAGACATCATTTATGTGAAAGAATTGAGGATCTCAAGAAGAAAGAACAGGGGGTCACTGCCTAGTGTGGCTTTTGTACATCTAAGTTCAACACACATATACTGAAGTCTAAGTATTAAGGGGAGACTTGAGCTCTTCATGAACTGAGGAAAGGGGAAGACAACAAATACAATGTGTCACCAATCTCCCAAATAGGGAAAGCATGGGAAAGAAGCAGGTGCTACCTTTGCAGATAAAGTATGGTGGGAGGGGAGGGGTCACATCCTAAGAAGGTGCCTCAGCTTAGCAGGCAAGATTTCAAGGACTGTGTCATGCTGAGAAGTTGGCCCTTTGGGGGCCACCAACCAAGGACAGAGGATAAATCTGTTGGCAGTCTGGGCTCCTTCTACTGAACATCCCTCCTCACCCCAACCCAGATACATACAGAATTGAGTCAAAAGTTAAGACACAATCAATGAAGAAAAGCCACAGCCCTTACTTTCTGTGGGGGAAGCCAGAGATGACAGCAATTTACAGTCAGGAATATTGTGGTGAGGGGATCACAGCTCTGAAATGTGTATGAGTCATAAATTTGACCTCTGATGAGAACCATTGCCCATTCTAAAACTAAAAACACACACAGATGTTTGCATAGTCTCAGGGATTTCAAGAACCCTGTTTAGGAACTTTCAAATCATTAAACTTCCTTAGAAGAGGTTAAAACCAAGTGAAAAATCAGAAAGTGCTTAGTGTAGAATTTAGAATACATAAGATAAATATGGGGGGGGATAGGAAAATTAATGACAAAATAGAAACCAAAATTAATAGGCCTAGTGAAATAGCAAATTCTCTTTGGATCAGAATTTGAACAGAAAAGTCATCTAGTAAAGCTGAATATTTCTTCAAAGGAACAATAGAAAGATCCCATGGGTCAGTGATGAGATTGAGAAGCTGTCTTCTGTGAAACAGAGGAGTGAGAAGAGGAAAGAAGCCCGACAGACTCTGCAAACACCCAAAATACAAATTAAAATGACAAAAAAAAAAAAAACTTGGTCAGTTTACCCAAGAGAACACAAGGGAGATTGCAGGTAATTGAGCTAAAATCAGAAAAATAAAAGCCAGAAATGAGATGCAAATTGCAAGACATAAACAAAGAACTGTACAAAGTTCTTTAACTACAGAAGTCATGAGAGATAGCTACAGGGATGTTGGCCTTTCAAATTGCTTTTGAATAACCACTAATAAAAAAATCTCTTAACAAATCTCATAACTTTTGTTATTGAGGAATTGAGTCTGCTGAGTTTCTAGCTATCAGTGATAACAATAATGATGACCAAAATAGCAATAGTCATAGTATTACCAATATGTCACAGGCATGAAACACAAGCCCTAAGCATGAGACTTTGTTTCATTCATTCATTCATTCATTCATTCATTCATTCATTCCATCAACACCAATTGTCAGGTCATTTTAGTGGACACTAGAAATGAGTAAATCCACGTAAAGCACCCACTAATTATTAGCTATTAACAATGTATCGATGTTTCTGCTTGCCGAGCATTCACTCTAGTATGTGAGTCATATTTCTCCCTTTGGAAGCCATTCTCTGTCTCCGTGGATGGGATGGGGCTGACCTCTGCTCCTAGTTCCTGGAAGATCTGCTGACCCTGACTAAGACAGTCAGTAACACATCCCTCAGTCATGGGGACAAACTAATGGACAGACCTGTGACTGAAGCAGACCAATGAAAACTCTCGTTGGGATATTTGCTGACATGCTCTCTAAGGCATAGGGCACTGAGGATCAGATAAGCCTGGAGCAAGCAGAACCCTCTTGGTCCTTACAAAGGTAGAGCTTGTCTAAAAAGAAAGAAAAATCACCCAAAGGACAAAGTTTGAGCCCAGGAGCACAGCTAAGATGAAACCACCCATGGCTATCTCTAGCCTTTTCAGGTACGTGACCTGGTGATTCCTTTTTCTTGCATAAGTTGGTGTGAGTTGCATTTCTGTAGCTTGCAAACCGGAGCCCTAGCCTGAAGGGTTTGCTATGTGCTGGAGAAATACCGGGTCTAATACGGATGAGGACTCTGTCCTCAGGCAGCCCAGAGTCCACTAAGGAAGCCTGAAATGAACAACTCACTACAATGTATTAGGAATCATAAGGGAGGAGTTCAGGTGTCCAAGGTTCAAGTTTAATAATAGATGCATCACGCTTGGTCTGCAAGATCGAGGAAGACTTCGCCAATGAAGAGACACTTACTCTGAGACATGAAGGATCAAAAGGACTTCCTCTGGTGGAAACAGACCACACCAAAAACCCCAAACTCATTTGATAGAAAATCCTTCAGCAGAATTCCTCCTCTATCCATTATATACAAGGTAACTTTGAGCTGGCTAGGAGAATAGGCAATATCAGAAGAGCAAAGTCAAGGATACACATTACCTGGAAATCAAGGCATCTATAGATTTTTTTTTTAATGCAAGATATATTAATTTCTGTAAACAATGAGAAATTTTATATAAAGGAGACAATTTAAGAAATGTAGAAGTGTTCGTGAATGTACAACGTCAAAGATTATGTCTGTGATGGGTCTCTGGGGACCTGACACTATTAAGGCAGTTTAGATGGTTGAATGGCATTCTACTGAAGCGTTGACACTTTAGGCATTCCTGAGGACTAAAAATTCTATTAGTGGCCTTAGAAAAGTCATGTAAGTTTTTAAATCTAAAAGAGTTGTAACTAGAGGGTCTCTAAGAGCTCTTGCACTAATTAAATCCTATGCTGCATCCCCAGTCTAGCTCGCCAAAGCTTAATTTTGACATATTGAAGTATCATTCAGATACAAACCGAGGGCTCACTTTCCCAAGTTCCTATTTCATGAAGGCCTTTTCACTGACTATTCTTTGTTTGTAAGGCTGTAAGTTGCCTAGAGAACTTGACTTTTAAGGAAAGATAGAAGCTCAAGTCCATGTCTCACATTGTAGAGTGTAGAATGTTGGCACAGTGTGAGGTAGTGTGATGTAAGAATCAAATTCTTACATCAATTCACAGAAATGCGTCTGGATTGAGAAATGATAGGAAATTAAATTAAATACATGAGGTACAAGTGTAAAATAACGCATCTGGCTTCAAAACAAACATACCAGGTAAGAAGATCTCTTTCAAGGAAGTCCTATGGGAAATGCTACCTCATCCGAGACACCTGCTCAACCATACACGAGATATTTTCGGAAACTACATTTTTTGAATTGCCTTTAGAGACATTGCTTGTTCTTTTGACTACCCTCAATAGGGATTCAATTTGTCCTTCGGAAGACTTTTAAAACAATGATAAGGTACTTACCTCCAAGTCAGATGGATAAAGTGGATAATCGAGCTGCAGAATTCCACTTTGGCCCCGAGACATGAAGCAGTGAGTTCTGTCCCCTCAAACTGACGCTAGGGCGGTTCCACTTAAGATCTAAAAAGAGTAAAGCTTTCAACAATGGCATCTCTTGAGAGTACGTGTGTCTCCTACGAGGATGACTACTCAAGCACAAATTCCAGGTCCGCTGACACATCGATCATGTCTTAATCCCCTGTTATACAAAGTTGAAGGCATGTGGCATTACCACTGGGGACCCCTCCCATAATTCTCTGCTAATTCATCATTCTAAAAAATCTCAGAGCCTGCAGTATGAGCCAGGCCCTGTACACAAAGGCACTCAAAGAATAAGCACTGGGACACCTGGGTGGCTCAGTCTGTTAAGCGTCTGTCTACCTTCAGCTCAGGTCATGATCCCAGGGTCCTGGGATCAAGTCCCGCATCAGGCTCTTTGCTTAGTGGAGAGCCTGCTTCTCCCTCTCCCTCTGCTGCTCCCCCTGCTTGTGCTCTCTCTCTCTCTGACAAATAAATAAATAAAGTCTAAAGAAAAGATAAAATAATATAATAAAACAAAATAAGCACCATTGCTAATCTCAAAGCAGGACAAAAAGCAAATAAGAACTAGGGCTTGTCCCTGAGTTTACATTCCTTTCACGAGACCCCAAAAAAAGAGTGTCTGGCAATAAGCAGTGACAGCAGCATGAAAATTCAAGACTATAGTGATGGGGCTTTCAAGAAATTAAAATTAATTTCTGAACATTTTGAAAAATTAACAGAATCCGACCAACTATATTGATTCTGTGCTTGAGAAACAAGTTTCCTAAATTATATTTGGTGTAACATCTCTGAATAAATCCACAGCTTCATATTACCCCTAAGCCTCAAACCAAAATTCTGTGAGAATTTAAAGAAATCTAGACTGTCTATTGTCTTTCCTACATGTTTATGGCCACCACTTAAAACTCTTTACAACTGAATTAGTAACATTCAAATAACATTCAAATCCCACATTAGTTCACAATACATTTTAAGAAAAAATTTAATATTTTTAAAAATATTTTTAAAATTTATTTATTTGACAGAGAGATGGCACGAGAGGGAACACAATAAGGGGGAGCAGAAGGGAGAGAAGCAGGCTTCCCACTGAGCAGGGAGCCCAATGAGGGGCTCAACCCCAGGACCCTGGGATCATGACCTGAGCTGAAGGCAGATAGATGCTCAATGACTGAGCCGCCCAGGTGCCCCACAATCCATTTTTACCCCTGGGGGAAGAGATGCTTTGTCAATATGAATCATCACAAAAATTCAAAGAAACTTATTAGATGTTCATTTTTTAAACTCTAACAAAAAGCTATCTATTTTAGGGGTGCCTGGGTGACTTAGTCAGTTAAGCCTCTGACTCTTGGTTTCAGCTCAGGTCATGCTCTCAGGGTCATGAGATCCAGCCCCACCTGGGGCTCCTCACTCAATGCAGAGTCTGCTTGAGAGATTCTGTCCCTTGCCCCTCCCCCCACTTGCATGTGTTCACATGCTCTTTCCCCAAATAAATAAATAAAGTCTTAAAAAAAAATGATCTGTTTTAGTATCCTAGCTTTCCCACTTGGAACTACCCAGAGGACACCGGGAAAAAAAATTTCCTCGATAATTTTAAATGCTGAAGATACTTGGGGAAAAAGACTGGTTATTTACTTACCTTTTTTTTTTTTCCCAGAATTAATGTGTATGCAAAGGTAGATTTTTAAAACCACCAAAAAATGGGAGAAGATAAGAGAACAGTTCAGATGATCATCTTTTAGCACTAGTGTAAGTCTTCCAATAAAACACTACACACATTTGTTCTGGCAACTATCTTTAATGTCCACTTAAGAGAATTTAAATGCCCTCAAATAGAATTTACTCCAGGTCAGAAGCCATCTAAGAACATTTCTCTAAATTTAACCTTAGTTACTAATATTGAAGCCAACATTACTCTTAAGGCAAACACAGTAAGCACTGATACATGATTTTTTTCTTCCTAAGACAAAAGAAAACACACTTTACTTCATCCATTTAATAAAATAACCTTACTCAAATTTGTGACTGCATCAGCAGATCCATCTGCCCAATTCTCTGTTAAATGATTAAGGATATGTCATTTCAGGGTGTAAATTCTGCAAGGGAGCTCATACTGCTCTGCTCCTACAGAATTGATTTGAGCCAAGAAGGATTTTACAAGACCAACATTTTCATATTTTCCAGGTCAGCACAATCCTGTAGCGTTGAGTGGTCCCAGAGGCATGGACCAACATCTCCAAGGACCTAAATGTGGCCACGGGGGAAATGGGTCTTTTTCAGTTACATTTCAGCATTCCATCATTCTATCTCCTTCCCGTCCTTAAATTCATGTAGGAAAAAATGCATTTCTAGAACAAAGAATGAAGCTCTTCTCACTTGATACTCTTTTATAGTTAAACACTGACATCATCGTGCACATTTTCACAATTCACATGTTTTCTCCATCTCTAATCAATTGCCAGATATTAGTTGGGGCTACTGTGTGTGGACCTATAGAAATCGGTCCTTGACTCTCTCTGCTTGACTTATTTCATTCAGTATAATCTCTTCCACTCCCATACATGTTGATACAAAAGTTGGGTATTCATCCTTTCTGATGGAGGCATAATATTCCATTGTATCTATGGACCATAACTTCTTTATCCATTTGTCTGTTGAAGGGCATCTTGGCCCTTTCCACAGTTTGGCAATTGTGGCCATTGCTGCTATGAACATTGGGGTACATGTGGCCCTTCTTTTCACTACATCTGTATCTTTCTCAATGAAGTGCAATTGCAGGGTCATAGGGTGACTCTATTTTTAATTTCTTAAGGAATCTCCACACTGTTTTCCAAAGTGGCTGCACCAACTTGCATTCCCACCAACAGTGGAAGAGGGTTCCCCTTTCTCCACACTCTCTCCAACATTTGTTGTTTACTGTCTCGTTGATTTTGGCCATTCTAACTGGTGTAAGGTGGTAGGTTTCACTTAATGTGTGGAGCCTAAGGGAAAACATGGAGGACATTGGGAGAAGGAAATGAAAGGTGAATTGGGGGAAATCGGAGGGGACAATGAACCATGAGAGACTGTGGTCTCTGAGAAACAAACGGAGGGTTTTGGAGGGGAGGGGGTGGGGGGATGGGTGAATGGGCGAGCCTGGTGGTGGCCATTGAGGAGGGCACGTATTGCATGGAGCCCTGGGTGTGGTGCATGAACAATGAATCTTGGAACACTGAAAAAATTAAATTAAATTTAAAAAAAAGAAAAGAAAAGAAATCGGTCCTTGTGACTGCTGAATTTCAGATCTTAGTTGGGCAGAGAGTTGGCACATGGGGAAAAATAGGAAAACCTGTAAGTGAGTGCTCCTTCATGGGGGTTAGATTGCACATTTACGGGGAATTAAAAGATGAGGGACATGCTTGGGAGTTGTCCTGTGCCCTTAACAAGGAAAAGGGTCTCTGTAGAGGGTGACAGATGAATGTCACGCTGGTAACATAGCGTGATGGTCATGCTATGATGGTCATAGTGACCCATGATGGTCACTTGCTTGCAGAATAATGGTTAGGTGAGCTGACTGACTTCTCTAAGCTTCCATGTCCTCGGCCGTATAAAGAAGAGAGGAACACTAGCATCCTCATGTGTTATCATGAGCATTGCTGGAAGTGATGCTTAGCTATGAGCCGTTACTTAGCAGACAGGGCTTGATCAAGCCTTTGACCGATGGATAGGATTTTGTTAGGATAAAGGGAGAGAACATTTCAGAACAGGGAGTGTCACGGGAACAAACTCAGAGGCAGAAATGATGCAGGTGAGGGATAGACACTCCTGAAATTTTCGAGCTTTGTACCAACTTCCACTAGGAAGGTAGAGTCTCATAAAAGGAACATTTCACATTTTTAACCAGAGGAAGAATACAGATTCCTGCTCCTGGTTTCCCTGGAGATTCTGATTCATTTAAGTCTACGGAGATATCTAGAAATCGGCATGTTAAAACACATTCGTGTATTTTGATACACTCCATTTTGGGGGCACACTAAGCCCATGAATTGAAGTCGTGCCTAGTTTTTATGACACTCCGACACTCTGGCTGTTTCATGTTTCTATGAAAGCACATTTAAAAAAAATTATTATTGAAGTATAGTGGATGAAAGCCCATTTTAACATAAATTGTTAGATGCTAATTAAAAAAAAATTACTCAAAGCTGCACCTTCTGGAGACAGAGTTGGAGTAGTTAAGAAGGAGCTGGAAAGCACAGATAGGATCGCAGTATCGTGGCAGCGACCTTAGATATACCCCTTCATTTTACGGATGAAAACACCGAGACCCAAAGGAATTCAAAGACTTGCAGTAGCTATAATATCAGAGACCTTGGATGAGAAAAAGCCTGGTCTGTCACTTTGCATAACCAGTTTAAGGAATTCAGTATTGTTCAGTACGTGAGGAAGTGGTTGCAAAATGGAAAGGTCACGAGTCTGCAATTTGCTAAAAAGTGATGCTTCTGCACATGCAGAGGCAAGGTCCTGAAATGTCCTTGGAAAACAGGTATTGATTTCACTTGAACTCCACCAGATGTGTATAGAAGGTCTCAGTGGACAACCAAGTGACCTTGCAATGCACTTTGACACGCATCGAAATCAGCAACCTGAGTCCATGGTGAGAAAGCATGGGGATTTCACCAACCGCTCCCCGGGTAAAGTAGGAATCGGACAGACTCTTAGTAACCGGGCTTAATTAGACCTTAATTCAGCCCTCCCAAAGACACAAGAGGGGACGTCAGCAATTCCATATATCTAAATAAAAACAGACTTTCATAATCTTGGGCACTCCATCCCATAAATTGGGTTTGGTTTGGGCGTTTGTATTTGGTCTGTGATTTTGCTTGGAACATTTGTTCATCTAAGTTCAGAATTTGATGACAAAAATGGCTGTCGCTCCTAGAATGTGACTCTCTTACTACCCACTTTTGGTTTATGACTACCGAAAATCGGAATGTCCTATTAACTGCTATATTTCTAGAATATGTACATGCAAGGTGTATACTTACTATAGTCTTCTGACTATTGTCTTTTTTTTAGGATAACACGACCTTGGTAGACTCGAGTCATGGTTTCAGTCATCTTTTAACCTCTGCGGTGCCTGAGAATAGCAAAGGCTGACTACGTTTCATTAAATCGCACTGTTCTCTGAAATTTGGACAAATTGGTACCAGTCATGTGATCCAGAAACCCAGGAGTTATTCCTGCACCTGCCCATTTCTCCCACCTTAGATCCACTGATCTAACATCACTGATGTCTGATCTGCCCCATGAATGTCTCTAACATCCACTCCTCTCACCATCTCTGGGGCTGCACTGCTCTAATTTACTCACATCCAGAAAGCCACTAAAGTTGGGGGACATTTATGCACAGCACACCCCCGGGACCTCCCTTTCGGCAAAGATCATGATTTACCACCTGTCAGATCAGGTTTCTTACGTCTGGGCAGTGATGAGGTCTTGGCGAGTACGTTTTTCTTTGGAAAGCGCCAGAAGGAAGGAATCGTTCTGGAAAGAGGGGACTTTAGGAAGGGGCGGAATTTGAAGGCGAAGGATTTTGGAATACCAGAAGGAGTGAACGCATCTGAGAAGCACCTCTATGGCTCGATGGTGTTACCCCAGGCCCTGCACACAGATGCTGTGTTGCCGAAAATCTCTCCTATATCTCTGGCGTGGGTGGCTGGTGGCCGCGCTGGGACGTCAGGACTCGTGACCTGCCGCAGTCCTCGGGTTCTCATTTTAATTGAGCCTCCCTAACCCTTCACAGCCCAGTCTCCTCCAACCTGAGGTTTATTGCACCCCTCCTCTCCATCTGGGAGGAGGAGGAAAGAAAGAAAAGAAAAACACCTAAGAGAAAAAAAATATCAAAGGAAAAGATTTATCTGTGCTGGTTTTTATCAGTGGGGAGAAGAGATTTAATTCCCTCTGTCACCAGCTTTCCTTCTCTTTGTGGAGTTACCCTTCCTTTAATATCTTTACTGAATACTTAAGCCTCCTTTTTCCACGAACTACCTTCCTTTTGAATCTCTTTGCTCACTTCAGTGGTTCTCAACCTGGCTGCATGTTGAATGGCCCGGTAAGCTTTCTAGAAATACTCGTGTCTAATCCCATAAGCCCGTGGTGGGAGGTGGGGGAGCGTTAAGCTCCCCATTTTTGAAAACTATCCTAGAGTCTAACCTCCATGTAGGGTTGAGAATTACCGTTTTCTTATGTCAAGTGTCTCCCGAATATCTTATTCTAGCCAAAACAGAGGAAAGGCTGACAGAATAGAAGGAAGTAAAAGGAGAAAGCAGCCCTGACATTGGCGGAGAATAGCAAATGGGAACGAGAAAGGGTAAGAAGGTTTTCTTTAGAGTCCTCCGGAGATTTGAGTCATGCAAAGGGCGTCAGCGTGTGTGAGGTCGGGGTGGCATGCCTCGTTTCAGCCAGGCAAGGATAGCCCGGACTGGAGCCCGGCACTTCTGACCCTTAGCCCATTGCTTTTTGACCGAGAGGGTTTTGAAGGGTAAACCAAGCCTGCATCAGATTCCAGCTCTGGTGGGGTCAGAGGAAGTAGGTATTGGGAGGCAGGTGGGTCTACACTGGGAGCTTGGGTTCTGGAAGCCCAGAAAGATTTAATCCCTCTTGTTCAGCTCTTGAAGCTGGGGTCACAGCCCGACCACGTGGGTCCGGAGGATCTGAGAGCCAGCAGGGTTATGAGGTGGCGCCTGGGCAGGGAAGTAAATGAAGCCATGGCAGCTGTGTCCCCAACGTGAGCAGTCCCATGGAGCAAGGCTCAAGACCTCAGCAGGAGGGGCCTGCCCTGTAGGTCTCAGCTCACACCCCCATCGCTGCCTGGACTAGCCTGGAGCGGTCTGGCCAGGCCTCCCAGGCGATCCCTACCATTGACCGATGCACTGGAAGAACTGAAAGGTTCATGTGAAGAGAACTGAAAAGCCTTGGGAAAAAATGTAGCTGCTAATAATTTAATTGAATATTGGAATATATAGCAACAAATGTGCCTTGCTTTAACTCTTGTAGTCTGAAGATAAAATGTGATTGATGAGTTAACGTTGAAAGATCTTCTTCCTTAAACAGCATTTAAAATCTATAAACATAATAGGAATCTAAATGCTTTTGATTTAAAGGAAAAAAATGTCTTGACTTTCCGTTGGCATATGTTGAGATGGTTTTCCATTAGACGTGCTGGATTTTTATTAACCCATTCGCTTGATCTTCTCCTGTCCCCTTGTGGCCAAAGGAGGACATTTGAGTGCCAGTTGCCTGGGGTAGACTTTCAGGGCACAAAACAGAGCAGATGGGGATGAAAGCTAGTGCTCCCATCTTATTAGGATAATACCCAATCTAGACAATCTAGACAGTCCCATGCCCCAGACAACACAACTATTTGATAGACTTACATTTAGTCTTCGCTTAACTGCAGGGACATAAAGCCTTGAGATGACCTTTAGCATCCAGGAAAGGAAATTTGAGGGGATAGCACCCCCTGCTGGTAGATTTTATTATCACCAGGATTTAGTGTCTGCAGGCCAAAGGAATGGTTGATAAGAGACGTTCATCAGATGAAGCATGGTTCATGTGAAACGGTCATGCAAAACTGTGATTCCTTCCAACAGGTCCTCTGACAGCTCCGGACATCCACCTTGCCCTTCTTTAACATTTGACCTGGTGCATCGTTCATCTTTAGGCTGTCACCACCTCCTTTCTTTTCTCC
This sequence comes from Nasua narica, assembly GCA_028533885.1. Taxonomy (NCBI): domain Eukaryota; kingdom Metazoa; phylum Chordata; class Mammalia; order Carnivora; family Procyonidae; genus Nasua; species Nasua narica. Next base: position 162,016,863 of record CM052810.1, on the reverse strand, counting down.
AACCTAAGTATCTGTAAGAGGAAAACCACGTGATGCCTCTGGAAGCCAGTCTCTCACTACATCTAGTCTTTTATTCTTGGAGATAAGGATAAATGCCATAATTTATTATCGTTCACTTGTAGATTATCTTCTTTTCCCAAATTTACTTGTCAGAGAACTGTCCTCCTTTCAAAAAAAAGAACTTTCAACCATACTATGGAAATCTCCAGCCAAGATTTATAGAACAACGAAGCCCTCCCTGTTCAAGGGAAGAAAGGAAATCTAAATACAAGTACACTTTAGTTCAGTTCTTGAAATGCTCCAAAACCACATCTTGATTGTCCAAATCTTATGAAAAACTTCCCCATTATTTGCTTCATGGTCATGGCTAGCTTCATCTTCAGGGTTCCCTCCCCTTGGGGTAACACTTCTTCTCCAAGGTGAGTGTTTTGTGGTGTCTCTTGGCTAAGGACCCCAGTGAGGGCTCCTGACCTCTTCTGTCCCTGGTAAGCCCTGTCTGTTGTGCCCACGGTTTCTTCCTCCAGTATCCACTCCCACCAAACTTAAAAAACATCCAATGTGGTCCCAGTTCCCCTTCTTATGCAATACAAAACTACTCAACATAAACAATATCAAAAAGGAAACAAACTGTTCAAAATCCTCTTTTCTTCCCAAAGTCACCTTCACTTAAGGAAAGGACATTAATGATGCAAATTCAAGAAAAGCAAGACTGTCAGGGCACAGATCCTTCTACACTCTAACTAGTCCACTTACTTGAGAGCAGCTGTAAGCTTTATAAAGTTCGCCAGGTAGGTCAGCAGCTCCAGAATGGTGTCTGAAATCCCTTCCAGTACTGTTGGGTATTTGCTGTTATGAGGGCCGCAGAGCTCTGGTCTTCTTCAAGGTACTCTAAGAAAATAAAACAATAACAATAATAATAAGTCAGGGCATTTAGGACAGTTTAATTGTATTTATTTATAGAACGGAATTCTTTTAAGTGTGCAATTTTCTCTTTTTAAAAATATAGCAAATCGAGGGAACTGCAAATTACAGGATTCTGCCAGGATGCCAAGAAATCAGTAGCAAACAGAGACTTATTGACCACATTCTGCAAATCCTGATCTGTTAATAACTGGGACATGGGTTTATCCTTTAAAAGAGGCAGAGGGAGAAATACCTCCAATGTTCCAGCTTTCCGAGTCATCGGGACGGATAAGATTATATCAAAGTTACAGAAACAAGACCTGGAATGCCGGCTGAATACTTAGACCTTTGAAAAATACAAATATTCTAACAACTATTACCCAGAACATATCTCTGTTTTTTTTGTTTTGTTTTGTTTTTTGTTTTTGTTATTGTTGTTGTTGTTGTTTTGGTCATTTTTTTAATTTTGTTTGGCAAGGAAAATGTCATGGAGTTATTTTAATCCCTTATTCATTTTGACAGGAACATGCATGAAGAGGCCAAAATTGCCAATCAAGAGTATTTATCCACATGGGAAAATCCTAAGGACGTTAATTGTAAATGGTTTAGCAACATGTCAGATAGTTGAAGGGCAACTTTGACATGGGAATTTTTGGTCCTCAAAAAATTAGAGCTTTTCGGGGCGCCTGGGTGGTTCAGAGGGTTAAAGCCTCTGCCTTTGGCTCAGGTCATGATCTCAGGGTCCTGGGATCAAGCCCTGCATCCGGCTCTCTGCTCAGCAGGGAGCCTGCTTCCCCCTCTCTCTGCCTGCCTCTCTGCCTACTTGTGATCTCTCTCTCTCTGTCAAATAAATAAATAAAAATCTTAAAAAAAAAAAAAAATTAGAGCTTTTCCCTTCACTCCTTTGGAAATAGCTAAAGCATGGATTCCTTCACTATCAAATCAGCAGCTGAGACTTATCTTACCCTTTCCCCTATTTAGAAACTATCACCTATCAAATATCTGTAAGATGGATAACAACTAGGTCAGGACTCTCTCCTGGAAAGTCTCACGTGGGGGATGGGCATAGACCCAACTCCAGTTGGGGTGACCCTGTGTGTTACTGGTCCACTTGCTAAGGTAACTCACTCGCTGACAGAACCTTCTTTCATTATTATGTGCATACTCAACATAAAAATCAGCTTTCTCTTGGAAGAGTGCGCTGCCCTCAAGACTGCAGGGAAAAGGGTGGGGTATTTAATTCTCAACCGCACGATAGGGAATCCTGGTAAGAACCTCCAAATGCCCTCCACATGTCATGGGTGAGCTTCCTGCCCTCTTACTATTGCCATTCGGGTGTTGACAGTGCTGGCCAAGCTCTCCCAGTTACTGAGGTAAAAGCTGCAGATGCTTAGATTTCTTCAGAGAGAGCACAAACACACTCTTTAGGAAAACAAAACAGAACAATAAGCTGCCTGACAAAGGCTCGATTCTGGAATAAAAATATATATTTTTATGAGCATGTTGACATGAGGCCCCATGTGAAAATTTAATTCAGATAATCGGGATGACAGTGATACGTAAATGCAGGGACTGGCAATAATCATTGTCATTTTTCCAAGTCTCACATTGATCGTCTCTCCCTTTGTCACCGCAATGAAGGAGCTTCAAGTGCCCATCTCAACCATATGGTGACATTTTCTCATATACTGAACAGAACCATGGCCACCAAATTATCATCCCGACTCAGGAAAGAACCCATTTCTAAAAGGGGCAAATTGTCAGTGATTTAACTCTTTCCAAGGAATCAAGAAAACTCACAGTTAATTGTACTTGATGCTATATTCCAGTCTTTGTGGTTTACCTGCTACCACCAAGTCATATTGAAATCTGAGTTTCCTCAGTCAAAAAAAAAAAAAAAACTAAATAAAAATGTACTATTTAGTTACTTTTCAATGTTGTTCCATAAGAAGATTCCCTTCTTATTGACTTTGGATTTTCTTTTTAAAATCCTAATTATTGAAAGGAAAAATCTCTCACCCTGACTCATTCAATTCAAACTGTATAATGCTATTCTACAACTAGCCGAATATTAATTTAAAAGTGGACAAAGGACTTAAGAATCTCATAAAAAGGAAAAACAAATGACCAGCAAGCATATGAAAAAGTTCAGCTCTTCTTAGTATCAAAGAAATGCAAATGTAATTGAGATATTTTTTTCCTCCTATCAAGCTGGTGAAGATTTTTATTTCAGATGATCGCACTCCGTGTTGGCATGGATGTAATGAGGCAGGCTTTCTTGTGCACCACTTGTGGAAGCGTTGAGTGGTAGAACCTATCTGGAAGCAATCTGTCCTCATGTAACAAGAGTTTCAAAAGACAAAAAATAGAGCTTAGCTCAGGAATTCCACTACCGAGAAGCCATAACAGATTTGATTAATTCCCCTCTAATATCCATTCTCCCTGTCATTCTTAGGTGATTAAATTCCTGAATTTTAGCTGGGCACATGTCTGCCTGGAAGGAACACTACATGTGCTAGCAACCCTCACAGCCACTTAACCAACTTGCTGGTTAAGTTCAGGTCAATAGAAGGTACTGGAAATATTCTGCGCAAGCTTCTGAAAAATGTCCTTAAAAGACAACTGATGTAAGGAATGATGCTTGGAATGTGGATCCTGAAACAGGAGATGAGCTCCTTGTTCTATTAGTGTCAGATCAGAAAACTGGAAGTAGCCTGGGTCCCAGACAACTGTGGAGCCGCCATGCCACTCTAGAAATTTAAAGTACTTTTCCTTTCTCTTGTCAGCTTCTCTGCAATTTTCCTGGTTTTTATTAAGATGATGTCTAAGCCCAAGTTCTAACCATCCTTTTGAGTTACTCATCTCTGGGTCCTGCCGTGTATGTGCGCGTGCATGTGTGTGTGTTATGTGCACAACCTACATGCTAAGAAACTTCTCTTTGTTTTTTTTTTCCACTGGTCTATCTATTGCCAGTCTAATTTTATAGGGTCGCAGCTGGAGAGTCCAGGAGAGCAGAAAGAAAAGGAATTTTTTTCCTCTTGTACACTGGAATAGTTACCTCACCACCAAAAACTAAGCAACTTAGAATCCAAAATCACTTCTGTTGAGTCACAGCTAGAAAGAGGCTGGTGAAACCTTAAGTAATTATTGGTCTGTCATAATAAGTAGTCCCAAGAATTATGCCTCATATAATAAATGTATCACTTCACTGACACTAATCACATTCTCAAGGTTGTAAGGAGCAATCCTTACTTCTTATTTAAATGAGAATAAAAGACTTTGACATTACATGGGGCTTTTTTTCATAACCTTCAGAGACACTTTTTAAACTCTATTCTATTTGCTTGACTTCATGCAATGAACAGTTTATAATTATAAGCAAGTAAGCTAAAGATATATCTTTCAACTGACAAAAACAAAATGTAGGAAGCAAGAATAAGCTATTGAGGCAAAAATAGACTCATATTCTTGCTTCTCATTCTGCCACTGCAGGTTGAAACTTAGTAAGACATCAGTTACCACTAATAAATTGTTTTAATAAAAGGGTCACTTCTGCTTCCATGGGGAGACTAATTTTCATGTAAATTCCATCAGAATACAAAAAAAAAAAAAAACAATTGCAGGCATATCATTTTGCTCAACCATGTCCAGGAAAATCTAAAATTTCAACATGAAATTATAGTACAAGAGGAGTACATTTTATTCAAAAAGAAACTTCACATGAGTCTTTGTATCAAGAAAGCCACCCCATCCCCATCATCTACCTGGAGTTTTTCTTTTTTATCATTTCAATTTTCATAAATTTACTTCTGAAAAAGGAGTACATTTAAAGTTGCATGAAAAGAGGAAAAATTACAGCAGCAATAAGAACAGCCACAAAAAAGGAACCCTGGGACTTATCCCACTGTTTGGCTATGGCCATAAAATCTGTGTTCCAGAAGTAAGCAGGAGGCTCTCAGTGTCTTGGTAACCAGGTAACCATTGGTAACATGAGCCTCCACTGGCCGCTATCTCCCCTCCAATCACTAGAACCCCTGGGCCTCCAGGTTTATAGAAGTCATGATAAATGAAATAACTGGGTAAGAAGAAAGCATTCCTATAGGTCACTAATCCCCCAAGCCCTGCAGCTTGTAAGTCAATGGCAACACAATTTGGTTTATCGGAACAAAGATCTGGGTTATGGACTGATGGGAAATAGGCTAATGATCCTGCACAAGCCATGGGGCCTACACATTGAACAAATTTATTTTTGGCTTTTTAATTAGAAAATTTTCCAAACTCTGCTACAGTACAGAGAATAAGATAATGAATCTCCCAAGTGCCTGTCACCCAGTCTGACAGGCGGAATAGTAGCCCCCAAAGATACTTGGGTCCTTAATCTGTAAAATCTGGAAGTAAAATCTTGAAAATAGGTGGGCCTGGCTGGCTCAGTCAGAGGAGCATGTGATTCTTTTTTTTTAAAAAAGATTTTATTTATTTATTTGATAGAGAGAGATCACAAGTAGGCAGAGAGAGAGGAAGAAGCAGGCCTCCCACTGAGCAGAGAGCCCGATGTGGGGCTCGATCCCAGGACCCTGAGATCATGACCTGAGCTGAAGGCAGAGGCTTTAACCACTGAGCCACTCAGGCGCCCCTGAGTGTGTGATTCCTGATCTCAGGACTGTGAGTTCAAGCCTTACATTGGGGGTAGAGATTACTCAAAAATCTCTTAAAAAAAAAAAAGCCTTTATATATATATGTGTGTGTGCGTGTCACACACACACACACATATATATACACATACATATTTATCTATGTTTATAGAATCCAGGAATATTTCTTTATATGGAAAAAGGGTCTTTCCAGATGTGCTTAAGTTAAGGATCTTGAGATAAAGTGATTATTCTGGATAATCCAGGCAGGTCCTATCACGTAATCGCAGGTATCCTTATAAGTGGGAGGCAGAGAGAAATTTTACTTCAGGCAAAGGAAAAGAAAGCCATGTGCTAGAAGTAGAGGGAAGCAGGTGCCGTGTGGCCGGCTTTGAAGACGGAGGGAGGGAATTTGAACCAAGGCATGTGCTCATGATGCAGGGAAAGGTCAAGAAATGGATTCTCGCCTCGAGCCTCCAGAGGGAGTGTGGCCCTGCAGACACATTGAGTTCAGACCACTATAAAAAAAGATAGATCAGAGAACAGATAAAAATGTTCCAGAAAATGAAAAAAAAATGACATAAAGAGGTGAAAACTACAAGGATCACGCTCAGAAGATAAGCGGAACAAATTAAAAAAAAAAAATCAGAGAACAGATAAAAATCTTCCAGAAAATGAAAAAAAAAATGACATAAAGAGGTGAAAACTGCAAGGATCTCGCTCAGAAGATAAGCGGAAGAAAAAAACAAGCTTGTCATAGAAATAATGGTTATTCACAAAAGTGAAGACTCGAGAAGACAAACTGGAGGAAAACCAGCAAAATCAATGAAAAAGGGCTGAAAAGAAGTATAGTAAAGGAAAGCTGTGGGGAAGAGACAAAGGCCAATGTCAATTTATGCATATTTCATCAAATATGCATATTTCCCTCTGAAGAGGGAAATTCCACATACAGAACAGAAAAAATTACATAATTCAGCAAAGTTTTTGTACAATGGAAGATTTAATCTATTGGTTGAAAAGACAGACTGTATCTCAGGAGAAACTGACTTGGGGGCGGCTGCGGGGGCTCAGATGGTTGAGCATCTGCCTTCTGCTCCCGTCCTGATCTCAGGGTCCGGGGATCCAGCTCCACATGAGGCTCCTGGCTCAACGGGGAGCCTACTTCTCTCTCTCTCTCTCTGTCTCTCCCCTGCTTGTGCTCTCTCTCTCTCTCTCAAATGAATAAATAAAATTAAAAAAAAAAAAACTTATTTCAAGCCCTCCACACCAAGATGTGTTCCAGCAAATGTGTCAGGCATTAAGACAGAAAGTCCCTGTTTGGCTGAACTCCACTCCCTGCCTGCAGTACTAGAAAAGAGTTCAACAGTGCATTTGAGCTTGAGGAAGAAAATCCAACACAATCGAATTGCATCCTAACCAGACAATAGGCAAGTATTAAAATTCATGGAATAGACAAATCCTTTTTTTTAAAAACGTAAGTGAGGCTGCCTGGGTGGCTAAATTGGTTAAATGTCTGCCTTTAGCTCAGGTCATGATCCCAGGATCCTGGGATCCAGCCCTGCATCAGGCTCCCTGCTCAGCTGGGAGTTCGCTTCTCCCCTCTCCCCTGCCCTGCTCCAGCTTGTGCTCTCTCACTCTCTCTGTCAATTAAATAAATAAAATCTTTAAAAAAAAAAAAA